>CM066320.1:9177572-9761988 GCA_033807775.1 Saussurea involucrata
ATAAAAAGATAGGGCATTTCAATTTTCATCAGCATAAACATAAAAGGTTATAACCCATTTGGCCTAACGGTCGGTATCTGGGATACCCGTAGAGCTCCGCCTCTCTGAAGGTCAAGGGTCCAAACCTTACCAAAATCTGAGGCAAGGGTTCAAGCCTCATCTAAATTGAGAAGTGAGTAGGTTTAATTTGCCTTATAATACTTCAAAAAACAAAAAACTTCGAAGGTTACAAGAAAAACCACCCTGAATAAAGGTATGCAGCAAAATCCAAACGCAGTAACTACAATTAAACCATCTGTTTTGACAGGGACGTGATCTGTCTTCATTATGAAGCCAATTTTATAATATCATAAACGATCAGAAGCACACAAATACACTCAGACTAATTTAATTTCGTAATTATGAGACGGATCACGTAAGAGACAATAGGAAGTATGAAAACAACTAGACAAGTATCGATCATTTAATATCTTGTATAATAATCCGTAGTCATTATAAAGCAAATTTTTCAATATCAGGAACGGTCATAAGCACACAACTACACCCAACTAGGAATTTCATAATTATGAAACCGATCAAGTAAACGACTACAGGAATTACGACGATAAGTGTCGATCAGTTATATCTGCAATATTAATTGTACATCAAAATCCGTAATACGAGACCGATCACACACTCATCGTTGTAACCAAATGCTCTTGATCCATCCTGATATAACCAAAAACGATGGAGATCACTCCAAATTCACAATAGATTTGAATCAATCGATATATACCACTAATCAACAAGACATAATAACCTTGTGAAGGCGAAGCATGAGGGAATTCGGAAACAGGAATACTCTCGAAACAAGCGTTGAGCTTCTCAGTAGGGCTAAGTTGTGACTCCTGTACATCCCACAGGTCCTCCACCTCCTTCCCGAGCTTCGCCTCTGGACTCCTCGGAGTCCGACTTTCTTCTTCCATCACCATTTTCACAGCTTTCTCTCTCTACACCTCTCTATTTCTCTCTCTATAATTCTCTCTCACAGTAGTTTCGTTTTGTATTATTGGTGCAGACAAATGGGGTGTGTTATGGTACTGCGGCTGTTGTTTACAGTTATTGCTGTGAGCCGTTGATGGGTTTTGGATGTGGTCCTTGACACGTGGAGGACCAGGATGGGGTCAACGTTGTTGACGAGGTATTGCTTATCCATTTCGATCATGATCCGAAATATATTATTTAAATAATCAGTGGGAAAGATATTTAGTAGAAGACATATATCCGAAAATTAATCATGTTCAGTTCTCTAACATGCGCCGGGTGCTACGTTGCTTCTGACCAATGAGTAAAAGATAAATACGTGTCACTCCATTCGTAAACATTTGTTCTTATTTGTCATTTATTTTTTAGAGGTGTTTTTATTTTGGATAATTCAGTTTTTGTTAAAGGAAAAACGAAACAGAACAAAGAATGAATCGTAATTCTCATTAATCATAATCTCTTTAAATAGGGATGAGATATAAGTAGATAACTATGAGAGATATAAGATCTAACATATCTCTAATATGTTTATCTCTATCTATATCGTCATATCCTTTATACGATGGCACACTTATCCTACAACACTCATCCCCTGTGCCGAGTTAAAGGAGTGATGGTGCACAATTGTTGTCTCGTTAAAACCTTACGCCAAAATAAAAACCCAGTGGGAAAAAAACAAAAATATGACGAAGGTAAGAGTACAACGCACCAGTTTCTTTACAATACATGGACTTTTACTTTAGTCTAATTTTCTCTTAGATCCGTACATTAATTATGAGAGTTAAGAAAACATGATGGTATATAAATTGTTGTCTCACTAAAACCTTACACCAAGGAACAAAACCCAATGGAAAAAATAAAACATTGGTTGAAGGAAATAGCACAGCATACCAATATTACATATATAGTAGACTCCTCCTTTTGTCTACCACTCCCCCTGATTCGTGCATTAATCAAAGGAGGTTTAAAACATTTCCATTTTAATACTTTCTACATGTTTCCCAAATATGGTTTTACGTATTGATTTGGTAAACAAACGTGTCACATTTTCCTCGCATTTTATTCATTCACTTGAATCTTGAGGAGAATTGATTATATAAAAACTTAAGCAAAGTATGCTTTGTGTTATAACCCTTGATATATCTTACTTTCATTTCTTCGATACATGATGCATTATTTTCATACATGCAAGTTGTATAGTGGTTAAACTCAAAATTACCAGCTCCTCTTATATGTATAATGATAATCTTTAACCATATACACTCTTGAATAGTCTCATGGAGAGTAAGATTGTTGATAATATAAGAAGATAGCTATTAAGGGTTTGCTTAGTTTACTTCCAAGCAATCGACATGTTCCATATGATAATTCTTTATCCATTTTTGGAACAACCTTTATATGAGTCAAACATATACCTAATATCAGCAAATACATACCAAAGCATTGTTTGGTGTTGTTCTATAAGCTAGTACTTTTGCCGCTCACAATCTAAGTAGGTATTGAAGTTTCATTATCAATCCATTTTTCTCCGTAGGGAAATTATAAGCCCACGTCAATGGTGCCAAAAGATTAATTTGAAATCATTCCAATGACGTTGCGTTGGCGCTGAGCTAAATCTAGCTGACAAGTACAGTGAGAAGTACAATATACGGTCAAGTGTATTATGTTGAGTACAATAATGCGCCTATTGTACTTAGGTATGGAATTTCAGCTCCTAACACCTCTTCGTCCTCATCCTTTAGACGAAATGGATCTTTCCTTATATCCAACACTTGACCGATCATGGGAGTGCTAGTCGGATGCGCTTTGTCCATATTGGGTCGCCTGGTCATTTTTTAGACATGCGGATAGGTGGATCAATATTCCACAAACTCGGTGTCGTAGCTCAAGAATCTAGACAAAACCAAGTTTTCCCAATATCTTTTATCTCAAATTCAGATTTCAAGTAGCTTGTGTTTTCTCTTATTTCATTCACATTTCAAGTAGCTTGTGTTTTCTCTTATTTCATCAAGAGTGTCTATTGTGTTCATAACATCGACATATAGAGCGACTATGAAAATCTGGAACTTTTTTTCTTAAACAAATACGCAAAGGCGCGGTTCATCGTTCTTATATATCGTTTCCCAATCAAGTATTCACTCAGGCGGGTAAACCACATCCGCATAGATTGCTTTAATCTATAAAGTGAGTGTTTCAATTTTATTGTAAACACATTTCATGGTTTAGAGTTACTTGATATTGGTATAATGCCATCAAACACTTTTATATATCTCTAAATTTAGATTCCCATAGAGATATGTAGTAACTACATCGTTGAGCTGCAATTTCCAGTCCTTCTGAAACTACTTGGTTAATAATTAATTAGCAGAATGTTGTCCATCACGAGAGAGTAAGTCTTATTGTGGTCAATCCAATGCGTTGTGAGAAACCTTACGCCATAGGAGAGCCTTATATGACTTAATTATTCTCATTACGCTTCCCTGACAAATGATTTATCTATGTCCTACAGGCTTTACATTTGGTCGGTTAGCACTATCGAACCAAATACCTGTTCATTTGTCAAATAATTATCCTGGATTGCTTCTTTTCATTTAGGCCAATTTTCTCTGTGTTGACATTCTTCAACTGAGCATGGTTCGATGACATCGTGCTCTGTTATCTCATAAGCAACGGTATATGTAAATATATCATCATTGAGTATGTATGATCTGTCGATCAACTCATGTTCATTTGAGATTTCTTTGATCTCTGGAATCAGTATTAACTTCGGAGCGTCCTCCAGTAATGATTCATAGACATAGATTTAATTAGAGATAATCTCATGTATTGATGATATATAGTTGTGTCTTACTCTTCTTTTCCTTTAGATGAGTATCTATCAAACCAAGTAGCTTCCCTCATTTCCTTTTAGGAGCTACGACCTCAACCACACCTTCACCAAGTGTGATTGCAACGTACTTCTAGCGACGTTATGCCCTTGTTTGGGGACTTTTGACCTTGCGAGTATATTTGCAGCTCGTATATGTGATCTTGTCACTCTAGATAATATTAAACGTATCAGGTATCGAGTCTGATTCGTTTGACTTCAACTTTACGTTGTGAAGTTTTTGGGGATCAAAATGAGACACAGTTGAAATATTCAATGACACTTCCTGTCGTTCCCATGGAAAATCCTTTTTCCTATCTCCCCCTAACGACAGGAAGGTTGTCTCATCAAAGTGACAACCCACAAATCTAGCGGTAAAGGGATCACTCATCAAGGGTTCTTTTAAAATACGTGCACACCTTTTGTTGCACCCCGTTTAAAGTCGGGCAGTCACTTTACGTGCATGTCATGAGTCAATCCATACTAGAACCGTGGCGGTTCATTTTAAAGAAATTGTTTATTACGTTTTTGCGTTTTGTGGGTAAACTGAACTGCAATGAAATAATTTTCAACATGATTTTCATATGTGGGACGAGCGTGTCCATTTTTGCATAACTAACGAATTGATAATAGTAGTTTTATGCGTACGTTTAAATTTGATATGAAATATTTATGTTGAAAGTTTATATGAAAACTTTTGTGAATGGCATATTTGTTAAATAACGCACTTGAAAACCTTGAACTCGTTAGGACCTTGGAAAGGGTAAATAACCCAGCTAAGAGTGAGTGTGTGTGGCACTCCGACGTTGGAAGGTTGGGTATTTCATGCGTGATAGTACTGTAGGCTGAATGGTATCGGTTAAGGGGATGACGCCTTTTGTGCTTAAGGGAATAAATTCGCGGTAACCTATGTCGAGGTAGGTGGTACATTTAGGTGTCGACTTTTGGGATTGAGGCCAAGCACCTAGGTGTAATCGGGGGATTGTAGTCCGATTTTAAAAGAATGATGGTAATGATAGTAGCAATCTTAAGATGCTCTTTTGTGATAAGAGGATTTAGGGAAATGACTTTCCTTGTGCGGTAAGAGAAACTGTCGACTCGATAAGTATTAATTGGACACATTCTTGAGATTGTGTAATTGACGAGTCAATGATGACCGTTGGTGTTGAATTGATGGAATCCGTTAGGAGTGAATGCTAGTCTAGTGGCGGAGATATTTGGGATTGAGAGGTTTTGGTTGATTTTGGTAGCGATTAAACTGTGGACTAGTTTGGAGAGGAAATTTAAGAACATGTGAATGTGATATGATTGGGAAGTTCGAACCTGTCGTTGGGAAATTATGGATCACTTAAGGTTGGGAGACGACTTAAGTCTGGTGGTCGAAAGCCGCTCTAGCAGCTTAGGCCTTCAATTGGGTGTGGGTGTTGTATGCCTAAACGGGGAATTGTTGTGAGTAACATCAAGAAGTCGTTGTGGCGATTCCGTAAGAAATAAATCGGAACCTAGTTGTAACCGAGGGAAATTGGAGTGTGTTTGGCACGGTGGCCATTAAGTTTGAGAGAACTAGATTTCGAGGACGAAGTCTCTTTAAGGTTGGGAGGATTGTAACACCCGGAATTTCATCGGAATAAATAGCTTGTTTATGTGACTCTTGAAAAGGTTTTGATGAAGGTTAAAGTCGGGAAAGTGTCTTACGTAAGAAACATAACAGATCGGGGGCATTTCGGGAAAATCGGAGCAATAACGGGCTTCGGTACAATCTGGGCGATAGTGCCCTGCGATTGTGACATGGTCACTCTCGCCGTGTCATACTCGCGAGGAAGGGAAGAACTCGCGGTACATTTTGGGCGAGAGTGCCCCGACGATTGTGACATGGTCACTCTCGCCGTGTCACAATCGCGAGCGGGCTCCAGAGGGTTTTAAACCCATGAACTTCAGCTTCCTCTCATTATTATTTTACCTCTCTCTCTAAACTCTCCCAAACTGAACCCTAACCCTTCAAAACGATCTTGAAGCCCTTAAAGCCACAAATCTTGTAAATCAAAGTCTCTCTTCCATCTCTTTACAAGGATTTATAGTTGGTGGTTAGAGTTCTTCATCTCATTTCATTTTGATGGGATTTCTACACTTTCTAGGGTTTTACCCAACTCTCTCCTAAACCTTTCATTTCTTTGGATGAAATGAAGATTGAAGCTCACTTTGGTAACACTAGAAGCGTTTGGTTGGTGGATTCACCTGTTGGTTGAGGTAATCTTCTCTTCTCTTCATTTTGGAAGTTAGGGTTTCGATGTATTGGTTATTTTGGGTGTAATATGTTGGGAGAAATGATTCTAAGTGTTTAGGGAATGATTCTACATGGTTGGATTGTGATATTGATGGTTGGAAATTCATAAATCTAGGTTTTGGAAGTTTTGGCTTGAGGATGCAAACTTCATCAAATGAGCTTACGTTGGAGAAACTCTAGATTTAGCTTAAATCTAGCAAGGTAAGTTCAAGTTACTTTGCGAAAACTTTGTACATGCCAAAATGATATTTTCCAAATATTTGTGTGTGTTTTACTTGAAAATATCTATGGTGAGTTATTTGGATAGTTTAACTCTTTTGGAAGTGTTTATCTTCATAAATGTGTAAAATACCCATATTTGGGGCTTTTGGTTATTTGGATGGTTAGAAACCATATTTTGTCTTTAAAAGATCAATTGCTCAAAATGAGGTTTATTTGATGGTTTAATCATGTTGGTGTAAATGATTTTAATAAACCATTTGGGAAAATGCACTTTTAGTGTTATGGGTCATTTTGAGAATGTTAAGGGTGTGAGTCCTTTGGGAAAACCCTTCTTGTTTAACCCGCGTTGAGTTTGGGGGTTAATGATGGTTTTATGGTACTTGTTTACTAAACAATGTTTAAACGCGTTTTATGCGATGATGACCGACATTTATGGGTCTAGCAAGCTTGGAGCACTTTGTGCGGTTTTTTACTTTGTGATAGTCATGAGTGTTTGCCGGTTTTAATGGCTTGAGGTGGAGTCTTGGGTGCGTTATATGCCTAATTGCAATTTATTCGAATATGTGTCGGATTGAGTGTTTGGTCTTAGGTGCGAAGACCGTTTGATGATTTTGTATTCGTAGTACCTTTGGGTCTAATGAATCTTTGTGTGTTAGATGCTTGTTGAATTATGATAGAGTTGCATATACGCATACACGCACATATAGATGCATATTATTTGCATGAGTTGATGTGATTAATGATCATTAGATCTTTTGAGCAGAGGGCTCGGTTTTGGGCTCGGTTGAGTCTTGATGGCATTTGCCCGGTTTTATTAAGCTCGACGTGGGCTTGGGGCTTGCATTGCATGAGTTGCATTATGTTTGAAATTTACATGATTTTGAATGCATTAGTTATTCTTTTGGGGTCATGTATTTATATTTAAGTCGAGTAAGCTTGTTTCGGATGGTGGGTTTTCCCGAGGTAAAGATCCAGCAGGATTGAACTTGATGGCTTGGACTAAAGACCTAGTATGGTTGACGTCTAAGAAGGGCTAAAAACCTAGTTTTGGTTGATGTCGGAGATGGACTAAATACCCAGTTTTGGTGGATGCCGGAGATGGACTAAAGACCTAGTTTTGGTTGATGTCTAAAATGGACTAAAGACCTAGTTTTGGTTGATGTCTAAGATGGGCTAAAGATCTAGTATGATTGATTCCGATGATTGACTAAAGACCTAGTATGGTTGATGTCATCTATTTTCCACATCCAATAAGCTTACTTGCATTTAATTAATCGTGGTTTAATTTATGTGTTATCTCTACCTTCAACGGATACGGGTCTCCCCCGCTTATGGTATTTGGATTTTAATACATTTTACGTTTGCGTGAGTATTGCTTCGTATTATGTTTTCAATGAAAGGTTATATTTAAATGGATGGTTTCCATGTTTTACGGGTTGAGTATTTATTGTCAACCGTATTTGAAGGTTTTGCCTAAACTAGATTTATTCACGTATTTGGGTGAGTTGGGTTTCGTAACTCATTTTGGAAAACGCTTTACACTTTTAGGAATGGTTCCCATGGATTTTGAGTGCGTTGGAAAATGAGTCATTTATGCCGTTTGGGAAACCTTTTGGAAATGATAGTCTTTGTCGCGAACTTTCATTTAAAGATTTATTTAAATCATGACTATAACAACTACCTTCCGATTTATGATTTTATATAGTCATGATAAAATGCTTGAACTCACTAGGCGTAAGCCTAACCCTTTTTATTTGTCGGCATGTGCAACAGGATCAGGTTGGGGTAGCTCTAGCTACATTGTGAAGTGGCGAGTGCTAGTAGAGTGCACGAGAGGTGACTTGAGTAGTGAAGTCTTCCGCAATAGTTTGGACTAGTAACTTATGTTGTATTAAGTAACGCCCGTTTTAAGTTACAAACTGTAGGAATTATGATGTTTTAATTCCGAGGTATTTTAAAGGAATGAATTGTAGAAATGATTTTATCTATTTTGGTTACTTTATTAAATTTTAAAGTTAGTTGTTCGTTCCAAATTTGAGGGTGTTACAAGTTGGTATCAGAGCATAAGTTTGAGAGATTTAGGTGTTGATTTTGGATACCTAGACTCAAACTAGAGTTTGTTTAAGTAAATGAGAGTGAAATTCACCCTTAGTCACTTTAAGATAGGATGTTTTGAGGTCAATGGATGTTGTTAGAAACGAGAATCACGTCGAGAGTAGCAAGGATAATCATGTACGGTTCGTTCACAATGACACCTGGCCAGTGTCATGGTGAACCTACTAGTACATGTGCATACTTGAATTGCTTTCATGTGATGATCGTTGGGGTAGTAAAGGAGGTTCTAAGCTAGTAGTCGTTGGAACAGATGGACGATTCTAGTATTAGTCACTTGGAGTGACGATAAGCATGATATTTGCTTTAAGTAGACCGTTTCGGGTCTAGATTGATGGTTGGACTAGAACCATAGGCTTATTGAGCCGACTTTGATTTGAGGAAAAACCAAAAAGTTGATTGATGTATTTCCCAACTTGCCTTAAGAGGTTTGAATGTCCGGGTGACAATAGTGGACCGGAGGATTATGGAGGAGTATGAATTGAGACGTTGAATGCCGACTAAGTCATGCACAAAGTTTATTTTGAAAATAAATTGCATCAACTATTTCTTGTGTTTCCAATCCTTATATGGATTGTGTTATGAATTTTGAGAAATGTTTAGCACACACACAAGATTTCAAATCATGGGTTTGAACGTGCATGAAACCATTTTATTGCGGGAGTTGCAAACTCTGCCGGGATTTGTTTTGCTTTATTTCTTTTTTGTTCAACATTTGTTTTGGATATAATGACAATCATATTTTTATGATGTTTAAGATGTTGGGCAAGTAACTACGACTTGTGACTTTAACATTGGATCTCCTCCACATATGTTAGAGTTTGGACGGAAAGTTATCTTCTATGATGTCTGTGTAAAACTATTTTGGAGAATTTGTTTAATGTGAGTTGTTAAACAATGTTGTTTATGTGGTATTACCCTAGAAGGGGATTTTTGGGATTTGGCGTCTCATTCATGATTTTGCTTATAGCAACTTAGCCTTGGAAGCACAATGTTTGGTGCTGTTTTGTTGACTTGGAGTCATCGAGTTCGTTGAATTTCATGGAGCTTTGTTTTACGACGTGTTGGGTCGTGTGAGTATAATTTCACAATGTGCATACTCTATTTGCTTATGTGAAAAGTTTACGAGTTATGTTGGGCATTTGGTCCCACTTGAGTTTTGTTGAGAAAAGTTAATTTTATGCCATAAGACGACTAAGAAAAGATGAGTTTGGAACTCTAGTGTCGCATTCTCTTTCAAAAGTTTGTGTTATTAAGCATTTTGTTGCAAATAGTTCAGTGTATGGATTGATTTGTACGTGGCTTAAGTGAGGCATGAAAGAACATTTTGATGACATTTCATAATAAATTGATTGGTGCGCTTTTGGTCAGCTAAATGTTTTATTTTCATTTTTATGTAAAATGTGTTATATCGACTTAGGGGTATGCATAGCTTGGTGACCATGTTTCTCGACACTTTGTTAAACGAAACAATAGTGGAATTATTTTATTAACTCATTGTATAAATGGTGACCATTTGGTCAAAGAGTATTTTGGTGTTGTAGAAAGCATGCATAGTTCGCAATACTTACATTTTGAAAAAAAAAACAAAAAAAACACACACGAAAGTATGAGTCGTTGACATTGGTCAATTTTGATTTGCCGAATGTTTTGGAAAGTTGAAAACCTTTTGATTTTGGAGGAAATGTGCGTTTTGAGTATTTTTAACAATTACATTTTAAGCATTGATGTTTTGACGTTTTATGTTCCAAGTACGAAACTTTGAGGAAATGCTTCGTGATGAAGATTTTAGAAAAACTTGTTTGTATAAGACTATGGTGTGTGTAATTTCTTATGTTTTTTAACATTGACGAGCACCGTTAGTGCAATTTGAGATTTGAAAATAGATTTGGACCCTTTTTGGTGTCAATAAATTATTAACACATACTTCCTCGTATGTTTTGGAAAAACGCATTGTTGTGTATAGTTTGTCAGAAACATTTTGCACGTGTGTCGTCATGTGACCATTTGAGGAAACTTTTGGAAACGGATGTAAAGAATTTCATCTTTTTGAAATTTTGGTATGAGTTATTTAGTGCATGTGTACCATTGCAAGAAAACCTTAAGGAAATGTTACAAGCTTGCATGCCTACCCCCAATTTGAGGTTTTATGATGTTTTAGTCGATATTTTCAAATGATGGAAATGGATTGGTTTTGTCTTAAATATGAAACTTGCACAAGTCATTTCGTGTTTTGACTAAGGTGCATTTGTGAATCGTTTCATCGTTTTTTTGGGTAATAAACTGACGCGCGCAAATTTGTTTGGTAAATCTTGTTCCATACCATTTTATGGTTGACAAGGAAATTTTAGGAGTCAAATGTCGTTTGGACTTCTTTTAAAATACGTGCACACCTTTTGTTGCACCCCGTTTAAAGTCGAGCAGTCACTTTATGTGCATGCCATGAGTCAATCCATACTAGAACCGTGGCGGTTCATTTTAAAGAAACTGTTTATTGCGCTTTTGCGTTTTGTGGGTAAACTGAACTGCAATGAAATAATTTTCAACATGATTTTCATATGTGGGACGAGCGTGTCCATTTTTGCGTAACTAACGAATTGATAATAGCAGTTTTATTCGTACGTTTAAATTTGATATGAAATATTTATGTTGAAAGTTTCTATGAAAACTTTTGTGAATGGCATATTTGTTAAATAATGCACTTGAAAACCTTGAACTCGTTAGGACCTTGGAAAGGGTAAATAACCCAGCTAAGAGTGAGTGTGTGTGGCACTCCGACGATGGAAGGTTGGGTATTTCATGCGTGATAGTACTGTAGGCCGAATGGTATCGGTTAAGGGGATGACGCCTTTTGTGCTTAAGGGAATAAATTCGCGGTAACCTATGTTGAGGTAAGTGGTACATTTAGGTG
Source organism: Saussurea involucrata (assembly GCA_033807775.1). Taxonomy (NCBI): domain Eukaryota; kingdom Viridiplantae; phylum Streptophyta; class Magnoliopsida; order Asterales; family Asteraceae; genus Saussurea; species Saussurea involucrata. The sequence continues at coordinate 9,188,991 of CM066320.1, forward strand.
TCGACTTTTGGGATTGAGGCCAAGCACCTAGGTGTAATCGGGGGATTGTAGTCCGATTTTAAAAGAATGATGGTAATGATAGTAGCTATCTTAAGATGCTCTTTTGTGATAAGAGGATTTAGGGAAATGACTTTCCTTGTGCGGTAAGAGAAACTGTCGACTCGATAAGTATTAATTGGACACATTCTTGAGATTGTGTAATTGACGAGTCAATGATGACCGTTGGTGTTGAATTGATGGAATCCATTATGTAACGTCCCAAAAATTACAAGCAAATTTAAATTTTTTAAATAAACAATTCATTTATAACAACTCATTAAATGATCCCAACGTTTCGTTTGCAAACTCATAATTAATATCTTTATAATAAAAACCAGCGGAATAAACGTTTAATTATTAAAACCATAAAACAACCAGCTCTCCTCGCGCGCCCGTGTGTACTTGTCACGCCTTAGAGCCGCTCGGACCTGAAACCACAGTTCATTGGGAAAGGGTAAGCACGAAGCTTAGTGAATTCCAACACATGCGCAGATAGGAATTATATACACATCACCCCTATCCGCACATAAGCAACAACATCACAGTTACATAAAACGAGTAAACATCTACAAGTAATTATGTATCCAACACCTCGGTCCCACCGAGCCCTCGGTCCCACCGAATTATAATGTAACACACTCGTCACACCGAGTTCCCACAACGTTTCTTTCCACATCCTCGGTCCCACCGAATTGTAATGTAACACACTCGTCACACCGAGTTCCCACAACGTTTCTTTCCACTTCCTCGGTCCCACCGAATTGTAATGTAACACACTCGTCACACCGAGTTCCCACAACGTTTCTTTCCACTTCCTCGGTCCCACCGAATTGTAATGTAACACATTTATACTAAGCATTCAAACCAATCAAATATTACACACCACAAACAACTAGTTCACACCACAAAGACAGTAGTACATACAAACTACTATGACATGCATACAACCCCTAACTACACAGTGAGAGAACTCACCTTAAAGCAACGCGAGTATCCGCAACCGCAATCACAAGCCGGCCAACTTCACTCACCTTCTCCCACCTAATTACGTGTTAACAAATGTCAAAGTGACGCCCCAACCCAAAACCACGACTACTAAATTATAACATACACATTCCAGCTTTTACTCTAAAAACACAGGTCTGTTCGGGACCTGTTTAACCCCTTGTAAACTGATAAATCCAGAAATATTAATCCATAATCACAAAGTCCCATGTCTTAGGGTTCCAGGGACATATCGCACGCGCTCTAACGATTTTTCTACAATTTATTATGGATTTTACAAAACCGGTTAACTGCACAGCGAAAAACAGCACCTTTCATTACAAAACAGCGGTTTGACACTAGCTACAGTCCGAACTGGTTTTTCCGCAAAACATAAGAAACTTACTAGACTCATAAAGAGAACTTTTGGCACTGGTTTCATCCCAATCCGACATTCCTAGCAGAAGTTATACTCGATACAAAAACAGGGACAGAAACTGCAGTTTCACATAAAATGACAAATAATGCTTAGTAACCCATTAAGCCATAGCTTAACCCAAACAGACCCGAATGAACCTTTGAGGATGCAAACAAATAGGGTATTCTAAGTGCAAGTAAAAACAACCCCCAAACATACAATCAACAACCACAATGAGACCCCAAAATTTTAGCGTGGAAAACCCCTCAAAATCGAGAGTAAAAACCACGGGACTACTAGAGCCGCTTCAAATCCACTACCACCAATATTAGAGAAATACAAAGTCTTCTCTAGATTATACTAGAGGCATACAAAACCATCATACACTTGGAAATAAGCACATCAAGATGTATGGAACCAAAATAGAGCAAGAATGGAGAAAAATCACCACAAAGTTACTGCTGTGCAGAACCCCACGAAACCATGACCTCCGGACCTCAAAACCACGATCCCACCGTCCAGAATGTTGATGAAGATGTCGTGAAGCTGCTCACCAAAAATCACGACGATTCGACCGTTCAATCTCCGGGAAACAGAAGTTTTCTGCAGCTAGGTTTTCAAAATACGAAAATATTGAGCTTCATCCCTTTTTTCTTGTTACTCACGAACACCACACCAAAAAAATGATACAAGGGTTTGGTTTGGGTTGCATGGGCCGAAACTCTCACTTTTTGGCCCCTTAACAATTTTGGTCCCTCACTACATCCTTCTCGCAAACTAACCACGTCTTGACATATTTAACTATTAGGTCCAATTCGTCTAACCCCGCTAACGGAAACCATGATAAATAAAACTTTTAAAAAAGAATTAAAACAAAGAAATTACATACCGGGATACGGGCTTTACAACTCTCCCCCACTTGGATTAGACTTCGTCCTCGAAGTCTACGTCCGCAAACAGCTCTGGATAGCTTTACCACATCTCAACCTCGGGTTCCCAAGTCCACTCGGAGCCCTTTCTGTGTTGCCACTGGACTTTCCTCAACTAGAATCTAAATTTCTCACCCCGTCTAGAATTTCTTGAATACTTTTCTTACTAACAAAACTCCTTCACGGACATTGGAAATATGATCGGAAGAACACTCCAACAACTGAATTCATTCCTAGTCAAACGACTTCGGTTGCCTCCCAACCTTAGATGTTCCATACATCCCGATTCAACTTGCAAGCTCTAACCATCCTAAAGGTGCTCACCAACATACCCTACAGGATACTCGAATCCGATAATTCCTACCATTACTGCCGATTAACTTCCACGAGTTCTAATAGACTCCCAAAATTATTTCACACAGATCATCAAACCAGTAAACTTATAATCACCCACGCAGGTCATTCCACCATAACCATTCATCACAAATAAGCATCTCAGGGTTACTACTACCATCATCATAATTATTTTCAAATCGGCTACAAATCTCCGATTACACTAAAGGTGTTTGGCCTCAAGCCCAAAAGTCGACACCTAAATATACTACTTACTTCAAAACGGTTATTGCGCATTTATTCTCTTAATTACAAAGGGCATCCTTCTCTTAACCGACACTATTCGGCCTACCATATTAACACGTGTGGAATACCCAATCATCCACCGTCTACTTATCCCACACACTCGCTCTAGGAAGCCTAGTTACACTGTATCAAAATACTCCTTAACGCCTACCTCCCAGGTACGTCTCAAGGCCCGACGCATCGGAACTACCTCCCAGGTAAGTGCTCAAGACTATATCTTCCTAGTGCCTACTAGAAAGTCAAGGTCATAACACAAGAATACCGGGGTCCCACCCCGAGATACCCAACCGACCATTACCAACGACTGACTGTCATGACCAAGGATCCAAAGCAAACAGTCTACCAACAACATGCCTATCCCGGAATGACTCACTCACCCAAACATGTAAATACTCAACGTGCAATAAAGGCAAAACTGTGCAACAAAAACAATCCAACAACAAGACTCCCCATCGAGCCATTAGAACCGTGCAATTGACCTCTGACTATCTCAAAGTCAAAACCGAGCAAAATGCTCCACGCTTGCTAGACCCATAGTTGGTCAAAACGCGTTTAAATAAATTTTAAGCAAGCAATACTCTAAAATCAACATTAGTCCCAAACTCAACACGGGTTAAACAAAAGAGTTTTCCAAAAGGACTCCCACCCTTAAAATTCTCAAAATGACACATAACACTTAAAAGCGCATTGCCCAAATGGTTTACAATATATTTTCAACCTCAAGATTTTTTTTTTTAATTTTTTTAATTTTTTTTTAATTTTTTTTTTCATTTTAAAAAGACCGTAAGCAATAAAATTACTATTACCAGGTCGGTAGTTACGCAAAAATGGACACGCTTGTCCCACATATGAAAATCTTGTTGAAAACTATTTCATTGCAGCTTAGTTTACTCACATAACGTAAAGCGAAATAAATAATTTCTTTGAAAATGAACCGTCACGGTTCTAGCATGAATTGACTCATGACATGTATTTAAAGTAACCGCTCGACCTTACACCGGGTGCGACAAAAGTGTGCACATAATTTCAAAATCAGTTCCACGACATTTGACCCCAAAATTTCTCTTTTTCAACATTCAATGTCGTGGCACAGGGTTCACCAACAAATCTTGCGCGCGCCGGCTAGTCATACAAAACGATGAAACGGTTTACAAATATATTTTTGTTAAAACACAACTGTCTCGTGTAAGTTTCAAACTTAAAGATAAAAACCAATCCGTTTCCATCATTTGAAAATATCGACTAAAACCTCATTAAATCTCAAAAGGTGGGGTTCTTTAAATTGATTTCCAAGATTTCTCCAAATGGTCACATAAACAAATAAGATATGCACCTCGTGAAATTAAACCCACACGACTCAACATGCCGTAAAACAAAACTTATTTAACGAAATCACTCAAATAGCTTTATACAGACATCGTGGAATGTAACTTTTCGTCTCAACTCTAACATATGTGGAGGAGTTCCAATGTTAAAGTCACAAGCCGTAGTCACTTGCCCAACATTTTAAACACCACAAAACAAGGATATCATCTTACCCGAAAGAACCGTTGGAAAAATAACGAAATGAGACAAATTCTAACAAAGTTTGCACTCCCGTGATAAAACGATTTCATACACTTTCCAAAACCATATTTCAAAATCTTGTGTGTGTGCTGAACATTTCCCAAAATTCCAAAACACCATCCATAAAATGATTTGAAACACGAGAATTTGTTAATGCAATCTATTTCAAAGTCAAACTTTGTGAATGACTTAGTCGGCATTCTACGCCTCGACTCCTACTCCTCCGAATCTCTCTGGTCCACTAACGTCATCCGGACATTTAAACCTCTTAGGCAAGTTAAGAAATTACGTCAAATAATCCCTACGATTTTTCCTCAAATCAAAGTCGGCTCTATAAGCCTATGATTCTAGCACAATCGTCCATCTTGGCCCGAAACAAACATCATCCTTATCGTCACTCCAAGTGATCAATACTAGAATCGTCCTTTTATTCCAACAACTACTAATTTTATAACCTTCGACACTACCCCAACGATCATCCCATCAAAGCAAAACAAGTACACACCTGTACTAGTAGGTTTACTATAGTCGTTCCTCCTTACGATGGCTATTCCGGGTAGATATTACAACGAGTTATTAGCGCATAATAACTCACACTAACAACGCTCACGCTCAACTCCTTGGATTCCTCGTGACTTTCCCCGACTCGAGCATTGATCCTGTGTTTCCAATAGTAGGAGCTCTACTACTACCTTCCACACCTATCATCACTCGTTCCGAGTTCCATCCGATGGGTCCAACTAGTTTCTCGCCGATAACTACACACATATGCCCGCACCGGCATATGTACACACTCTTCCTAGCTCCCTAGGAATTCCACCCAACTCCACTACCCTTGCTATGACGAAATCCCCACTAGTCATGACAAGTCGCCTCGCGAATGCACAGTCGCACACAGTGTAAAACCAGATAGACATTCAAATATAAGATTCTATCCTACAACGGTTGGACTCAAACAAGAGCTGCGCAATAGAACTAAATCCGACATTCTAAGGCTATTTGGTTCCTACCGCATACAACCTATAGTGCATTCACTTAACAACTTATCAAGGCTAGCATGAACTCCTATTAGCAAACAACAAACATGCAGTACAGTGTAATAAGCACCAAACAATCTAGCACACATACTCCTATGTTCTAGAAAGCAATCTAGCATACATACTCATATGTAAACACTCTTCCCAGCTCACTAGGAATTTCATCTCATCCCACTACCCTTGCTACAACGGAATCCCTGTTAGCCATAACGAGTTGCCTCGCGAATTCCCAGTCGCATGCAGCGTGAATCAAATAGACATTCGAATACAAAATTCTATCCTAGAACGGTTGGACTCAAACAAGAGCTGCGCAATAGAACTAAATCAAATATTCTAAGGCTATATGATTCTTACTGCATACAACCTATAGGGCCTTCACTTAACAACCTACTATAACTAGCATTGATTCCTACCAGCAAGCAGTCATCATACAGTACAGTGTAAATAACATAGGCAATCTAGCATGCATACCCTATGCCTAGAAAGCAATAAATACACTAAGTACCGTACCTTTTCCCATGGCTCCGGCTGACTGTACACACTGCGCCATCGATCACCGTTTCTCAAACGGGTTTTCCTTTCTTTTTATTTCCAAAAATTTTAAAGAAAATTTTATAGCCGCAAACTTGAGATCAAACACACCGAGGTGCATTTGATTCACTCAAGCTGTGCTCTGATACCAAGTTGTAACGTCCCAAAAATTACAAGCAAATTTAAAAATTTTAAATAAACAATTCATTTATAACAACTCATTAAATGATCCCAACGTTTCGTTTGCAAACTCATAATTAATATCTTTATAATAAAAACCAGCGGAATAAACGTTTAATTATTAAAACCATAAAACAACCAGCTCTCCTCGCGCGCCCGTGTGTACTTGTCACGCCTTAGAGCCGCTCGGACCTGAAACCACAGTTCATTGGGAAAGGGTAAGCACGAAGCTTAGTGAATTCCAACACATGCGCAGATAGGAATTATATACACATCACCCCTATCCGCACATAAGCAACAACATCACAGTTACATAAAACGAGTAAACATCTACAAGTAATTATGTATCTGTTAGACAACCTAGGGGGGGGAGGTTGTATTTAAAATCTTTTACTTTCAAAAATTCTTTTATAAATAAATACAGTACTGAAACAGTAAAAATAAATCAGAGTATACAAATAATAAAGAAGAGTGTAAATATAAACAAATACACAGAGATTATATAAATAAATATAAATGCAAAGCAGTTTATATAAACAAATATAATAAAGCACAGCGGAATAAATAAAGAGATAAAGGAAGAGATACTTGACACGGAGATTTACTGATTTACCACCAACTGTGATAAACCAGCAGCCGAGACACTTCCCGACACGATCCAATAAATGTATTCTTTACGGTAGAATACAAACCAAGTACAAAGGTAACGTAATTGATTCTCAAGCTTCTGCTATGAGATGTACAGGATCACACACCCGTTATTCAAATGCTTACAAGAGGAGTATAACTCACAATGGGTAATCACTCTTGTATAATATCTCACACTTGGATATTTTATAAAAAATGTTTTATAAAATATATATTATAAATAGATGAGAGAGCTGAGAGTTGCTGTTTGTTGTTGCTGTGTGTTCTGGTCTACAGTTCTTCATCACCATCAGCATCATTATATAGCAACCCACTTCCAACGGAAACAAGAGGCGCGGTATACCGCCAAATGCACGCGGTATACCGTGCAGTACAAAGGATACCAACGGATATATGAGGTGGCGGTATACCGCCTTGCACACCGCGGTATACCGCGGTCAGAAAGTACAAAGGGAGCAGGCTGCACGCTGGATTGCTTTCGGCTGAACAACCTTCCTCAATAAATGCAAACAGTAAAATTGCATAGGAAACTGATTTTTGAGTTGACAAAAAAAGGTTTAAAGATTATTTTAATAAAAATTAATAAAACTTTAGTTTTAAATAATTTTAAATATCTTTAATTAAAAAACAGTTTAGGGTTTTATAAATATCCAAGTGGTATATTATTTTAGGGTGTTTATCATTATTAGTTATAAACAATAATGACGACGTAAAACTTCCGTCTTGAACTCTTCAGATAAAATCTTCGTGTTCTTCAAGAACTGTACACTTGGATAGGATTTGTTAGATAAACAATAATACGGTGTGTTTGTAATCATCAAAATAAATATATATAAATATATAGAGATGTGGTACACTTGCACCAACAATCTCCCCCTTTTTGATGATGACAAACACAACCGCTAAGCAAGAGCATATGCGGTTTCTCTCCCCCGTTTGTCGAAACAAAAAGGGTCAAGAAAGACGGTATGCTTCCCCTCGAGAGATGCTCCCCCTCAAAATATGCATATAATTGAGGTAGCATAAACTCATGGGTAAAGAGCTAAAACGCTCCCCCTCAAATTAATAACGATATCAATATGATTTTATAAAATTTGAGGGATAAAATAAAATGCAAAAAGCAATAGAGACAAAGATATACAAACCAATACGAAACACTTGCACCAAAACGGATCTTAAGGCTTCAATTTTCGGTTAATTTTATGTGATAAAAAAAACCACGTATTATGACCTCGTCAGGTAACCACGTATTATAACCTCGGCAGGTAACCACGTATTATAACCTCGGCAGGTAACCACGTATTATAACCTCGGCAGGTAACCACGTATTATAACCTCGGCAGGTAACCACGTATTATAACCTCGGCAGGTAACCACGTATTATATCCTCGCCAGGAAACCACTACAAAAGGCAAAGAAAATATTTCGTGGTACTCTTTTCTTATGGGTCCTTTTAACAGTTAGTATAAAACATAAACTGCAAAAAATATGTTGTCGACATAAAACAAAATACGACAACATATAAAACCATAAAAATGGTTTAAAACCACAAACGCATCCCACCGGGATTGTCAACATTAAACATTCCTTTCGGAATCCATTTTCTAACCATTCTAATTTTGCAATTGTATTTATCATACACATAAAATGAAGCATTTATATTCGCATTAGGTCTAGAAAAATTATCGTTATACATACGAGCATGCGGTTTCCTTCCATAATTCACATTTTTTATTTTTGACATATATGGGGGTTTTTGCACATAGGGTTTTCTCGTTTCAACTTTAGGAGATGCAAAAAATCTTTTAATGGGTTTACACGAACATTTATCAACACATGTATCGGAACCAATGCCTTTACGACAATTTATACGATTAGGCATATTTAGCATTTTAAGCACTTTATCATTGCTACTATTAAAAGCATTTGCTAATAAGTCATTTTTCTCATGCGATTTACATTTAGCATTTAAACATGCAACTTCATTTTCAAGAGACTCGCATTTTGTACATGCAACACTTTCATTTTTATTTTCACTTAAGCATGCAATTTTATCATTTAAAATAACACAAGATTTACAAACATCTTTTTCACTTAATTTATTTTCTAATTTAGTGATAACATCTAAATCATGAGCAGATTTTTGTTTACCGTCATCTATTTCCTTTTTATATACAGATACAGTTTCTTTTAAATTAGAAATTTCATCTTTATATTTATTTGCGAGAGCAGCCATATCATGAAATGATTTATATAATTCGTCAAGATTATTTTCATCGTCACTATAATAATTATCACTATAATTATTATCATAATTATTTTTAGAAGAATATGATGAAGATACCTCATTATCATGGTCGGCCATGAAACAAAAATTTTTGGCCTCATTTATGCTTGCGCTCAACGCGCCTCCAACTAAAGCTTTTGGTGTGTTGATTTGTTTTGCTCGTTTCGGACACACACTCGCATAGTGATCCTTGTCGCCACACACATAGCAAAAGCCTTTCTTTTTATTGGCTTTTTCATCGTCGCTAGATTCGTCATATTTGTCTTCACTTTTATGGACGTTGCGACTTTGGTTTTTACCACCACGACGGTAGTCTCCGTTTTCTTGAAACCTATCATTATTAGTAAACTTTTTGTTAGATAAAAGTTTAGAAAGTTTTCTTACCAACTTGACTAAATCGTCAAGATTTTCGGGTTCGTCATCGGATGAGCTAGCTTCTTCCTCCTCTTCCTTTTCCTCTTCTTTTGAGGCAACGACTTTGAGAGCGATGGATTTCTTTTTGACTTGCTCCCGGACTTGATTTCTTTTTAGTGCGATTTCGTGCACTTTAAGATTGCCGATGAGATCATCGAGCTTCATCGTTGCGAGATCTCGGGAGTCTTCTAAAGATGTAATTTTTGCCATCCACTCCGAAGGTAGTGCTCGAAGAATCTTCCTTACATAATCTTCATTAGGATAAGTACGACCTAATCCTTGTAAAGTAGTCATTATGAGGTTAAATCTTTTAAACATAGAATCGATAGACTCATCTTGAGTCATCTCGAACATTTCATAATCATGAACTAGAATATTTATTTTGCTGCTTTTGACTTGCGTGTTTCCACGATGAGTGTCATTTAAACTTTGCCAGATTTCATTAGCAGTTTCATAAGTATAAACTCTTTCTATTTCATCAGAATTTAAAGCAACATATAACATGTTTTTAGCTTCAAAATTTAAACAATACGAAGCTTCATCAGTGGGAGTCCACTCTTTAGAATCTTTTTCAACAATAAGATCATTTACGATTTTGGTTGGAATAAAATTTCCTTTTTCAATAATTTCCCACATCTTTCTATTTTTGCCACGCACGTGACATTCAAATAATTTTGCCCAAAGACCAAATTTTTCAGTATCAATAATAGGAGGTTTTGAAAACAAAACAGTTTGTTGAGCCATTATATAAAAGATATAACTTTAAAAATTTAAACAGAAAATTTTTTGAAAGCCCCGCTCTGATACCAAATGTTAGACAACCTAGGGGGGGGGGGGAGGTTGTATTTAAAATCTTTTACTTTCAAAAATTCTTTTATAAATAAATACAGTACTGAAACAGTAAAAATAAATCAGAGTATACAAATAATAAAGAAGAGTGTAAATATAAACAAATACACAGAGATTATATAAATAAATATAAATGCAAAGCAGTTTATATAAACAAATATAATAAAGCACAGCGGAATAAATAAAGAGATAAAGGAAGAGATACTTGACACGGAGATTTACTGATTTACCACCAACTGTGATAAACCAGCAGCCGAGACACTTCCCGACACGATCCAATAAATGTATTCTTTACGGTAGAATACAAACCAAGTACAAAGGTAACGTAATTGATTCTCAAGCTTCTGCTATGAGATGTACAGGATCACACACCCGTTATTCAAATGCTTACAAGAGGAGTATAACTCACAATGGGTAATCACTCTTGTATAATATCTCACACTTGGATATTTTATAAAAAATGTTTTATAAAATATATATTATAAATAGATGAGAGAGCTGAGAGTTGCTGTTTGTTGTTGCTGTGTGTTCTGGTCTACAGTTCTTCATCACCATCAGCATCATTATATAGCAACCCACTTCCAACGGAAACAAGAGGCGCGGTATACCGCCAAATGCACGCGGTATACCGTGCAGTACAAAGGATACCAACGGATATATGAGGTGGCGGTATACCGCCTTGCACACCGCGGTATACCGCGGTCAGAAAGTACAAAGGGAGCAGGCTGCACGCTGGATTGCTTTCGGCTGAACAACCTTCCTCAATAAATGCAAACAGTAAAATTGCATAGGAAACTGATTTTTGAGTTGACAAAAAAAGGTTTAAAGATTATTTTAATAAAAATTAATAAAACTTTAGTTTTAAATAATTTTAAATATCTTTAATTAAAAAACAGTTTAGGGTTTTATAAATATCCAAGTGGTATATTATTTTAGGGTGTTTATCATTATTAGTTATAAACAATAATGACGACGTAAAACTTCCGTCTTGAACTCTTCAGATAAAATCTTCGTGTTCTTCAAGAACTGTACACTTGGATAGGATTTGTTAGATAAACAATAATACGGTGTGTTTGTAATCATCAAAATAAATATATATAAATATATAGAGATGTGGTACACTTGCACCAACAGTATCCAACACCTCGGTCCCACCGAGCCCTCGGTCCCACCGAATTGTAATGTAACACACTCGTCACACCGAGTTCCCACAACGTTTCTTTCCACATCCTCGGTCCCACCGAATTGTAATGTAACACACTCGTCACACCGAGTTCCCACAACGTTTCTTTCCACTTCCTCGGTCCCACCGAATTGTAATGTAACACACTCGTCACACCGAGTTCCCACAACGTTTCTTTCCACTTCCTCGGTCCCACCGAATTGTAATGTAACACATTTATACTAAGCATTCAAACCAATCAAATATTACACACCACAAACAACTAGTTCACACCACAAAGACAGTAGTACATACAAACTACTATGACATGCATACAACCCCTAACTACACAGTGAGAGAACTCACCTTAAAGCAACGCGAGTATCCGCAACCGCAATCACAAGCCGGCCAACTTCACTCACCTTCTCCCACCTAATTACGTGTTAACAAATGTCAAAGTGACGCCCCAACCCAAAACCACGACTACTAAATTATAACATACACATTCCAGCTTTTACTCTAAAAACACAGGTCTGTTCGGGACCTGTTTAACCCCTTGTAAACTGATAAATCCAGAAATATTAATCCATAATCACAAAGTCCCATGTCTTAGGGTTCCAGGGACATATCGCACGCGCTCTAACGATTTTTCTACAATTTATTATGGATTTTACAAAACCGGTTAACTGCACAGCGAAAAACAGCACCTTTCATTACAAAACAGCGGTTTGACACTAGCTACAGTCCGAACTGGTTTTTCCGCAAAACATAAGAAACTTACTAGACTCATAAAGGGAACTTTTGGCACTGGTTTCATCCCAATCCGACATTCCTAGCAGAAGTTATACTCGATACAAAAACAGGGACAGAAACTGCAGTTTCACATAAAATGACAAATAATGCTTAGTAACCCATTAAGCCATAGCTTAACCCAAACAGACCCGAATGAACCTTTGAGGATGCAAACAAATAGGGTATTCTAAGTGCAAGCAAAAACAACCCCCAAACATACAATCAACAACCACAATGAGACCCCAAAATTTTAGCGTGGAAAACCCCTCAAAATCGAGAGTAAAAACCACGGGACTACTAGAGCCGCTTCAAATCCACTACCACCAATATTAGAGAAATACAAAGTCTTCTCTAGATTATACTAGAGGCATACAAAACCATCATACACTTGGAAATAAGCACATCAAGATGTATGGAACCAAAATAGAGCAAGAATGGAGAAAAATCACCACAAAGTTACTGCTGTGCAGAACCCCACGAAACCATGACCTCCGGACCTCAAAACCACGATCCCACCGTCCAGAATGTTGATGAAGATGTCGTGAAGCTGCTCACAAAAAATCACGACGATCCGACCGTTCAATCTCCGGGAAACAGAAGTTTTCTGCAGCTAGGTTTTCAAAATACGAAAATATTGAGCTTCATCCCTTTTTTCTTGTTACTCACGAACACCACACCAAAAAAATGATACAAGGGTTTGGTTTGGGTTGCATGGGCCGAAACTCTCACTTTTTGGCCCCTTAACAATTTTGGTCCCTCACTACATCCTTCTCGCAAACTAACCACGTCTTGACATATTTAACTATTAGGTCCAATTCGTCTAACCCCGCTAACGGAAACCATGATAAATAAAACTTTTAAAAAAGAATTAAAACAAAGAAATTACATACCGGGATACGGGCTTTACACATTAGGAGTGAATGCTAGTCCAGTGGCGGAGATATTTGGGATTGAGAGGTTTTGGTTGATTTTGGTAGAGATTAAACTGTGGACTAGTTTGGAGAGGAAATTTAAGAACATATGAATGTGGTATGATTGGGAAGTTCGAACCTATCGTTGGGAAAGTATGGATCACTTAAGGTTGGGAGACGACTTAAGTCTGGTGGTCGAAAGCCGCTCTAGCAGCTTAGGCCTTCAATTGGGTGTGAGTGTTATATGCCTAAACGGGGAATTGTTGTGAGTAACATCAAGAAGTCGTTGTGGCGATTCCGTAAGAAATAAACCGGAACCTAGTTGTAACCGAGGGAAATTGGAGTGTGTTTGGCACGGTGGCCATTAAGTTTGAGAGAACTAGATTTCGAGGACGAAATCTCTTTAAGGTTGGGAGGATTGTAACACCCGGAATTTCATCGGAATAAATAGCTTGTTTATGTGACTCTTGAAAAGGTTTTGATGAAGGTTAAAGTCGGGAAAGTGTCTTACGTAAGAAACATAGCAGATCGGGGGCATTTCGGGAAAATCGGAGCAATAACGGGCTTCGGTACAATCTGGGCGATAGTGCCCTGCGATAGTGACAAGGTCACTATCGCCGTGTCATACTCGCGAGGAAGGGAAGAACTCACGGTACATTTTGGGCGAGAGTGCCCCGGAGATTGTGACATGGTCACTCTCGCCGTGTCACAATCGCGAGCGGGCTCCAGAGGGTTTTTAACCCATGAACTTCAGCTTCCTCTCATTATTATTTTACCTCTCTCTCTAAACTCTCCCAAACCGAACCCTAACCCTTCAAAACGATTTTGAAGCCCTTGAAGCCACAAATCTTGTAAATCAAAGTCTCTCTTCCATCTTTTTACAAGGATTTATAGTTGGGGGTTAGAGTTCTTCATCTCATTTCATTTTGATGGGATTTCTACACTTTCTAGGGTTTTACCCAACTCTCTCCTAAACCTTTCATTTATTTGTATGAAATGAAGATTGAAGCTCACTTTGGTAACACTAGAAGCGTTTGGTTGGTGGATTCACCTGTTGGTTGAGGTAATCTTCTCTTCTCTTCATTTTGGAAGTTAGGGTTTCGATGTATTGGTTATTTTAGGTGTAATATGTTGGGAGAAATGATTCTAAGTGTTTAGGGAATGATTCTACATGGTTGGATTGTGATATTTATGGTTGGAAATTCATAAATCTAGGTTTTGGAAGTTTTGGCTTGAGGATGCAAACTTCATCAAAGGAGCTTACGTTGGAGAAACTCTAGATTTAGCTTAAATCTAGCAATGTAGTTCAAGTTACTTTGCGAAAACTTTGTACATGCCAAAATGATATTTTCCAAATATTTGTGTGTGTTTTACTTGAAAATATATATGGTGAGTTATTTGGATAGTTTAACTCTTTTGGAAGTGTTTATCTTCATAAATGTGTAAAACACCCATATTTGGGGCTTTTGGTTATTTGGATGGTTAGAAACCATATTTTGTCTTTAAAAGATCAATTGCTCAAAATGAGGTTTATTTGATGGTTTAATCATGTTGGTGTAAATGATTTTAATAAACCATTTGGGAAAATACACTTTTAGTGTTATGGGTCATTTTGAGAATGTTAAGGGTGTGAGTCCTTTGAGAAAACCCTTCTTGTTTAACCCGCGTTGAGTTTTGGGGGTTAATGATGGTTTTATGGTACTTGTTTACTAAACAATGTTTAAACGCGTTTTATGCGATGATGACCGACATTTATGGGTCTAGCAAGCTTGGAGCACTTTATGCGGTTTTTGACTTTGTGATAGTCATGAGTGTTTGCCGGTTTTAATGGCTTGAGGTGGAGTCTTGGGTGCGTTATATGCCTAATTGCAATTTATTCGAATATGTGCCGGTTTGAGTGTTTGGTCTTAGGTGCGAAGACCGTTTGATGATTTTGTATTCGTAGTACCTTTGGGTCTAATGAATCTTTGTGTGTTAGATGCTTGTTGAATTATGATAGAGTTGCATATACGCATACACGCACATATAGATGCATATTATTTGCATGAGTTTTTGTGATTAATGATCATTAGATCTTTTGAGCAGAGGGCTCGGTTTTGGGCTCGGTTGAGTCTTGATGGCATTCGCCCGGTTTTATTAAGCTCGACGTGGGCTTGAGGCTTGCATTGCATGAGTTGCATTATGTTTGAGATTTACATGATTTTGAATGCATTAGTTATTCTTTTGGGGTCATGTATTTATATTTAAGTCGAGTAAGCTTGTTTCGGATGGTGGGTTTTCCCAAGGTAAAGATCCAGTAGGATTGAACTTGATGGCTTGGACTAAAAACCTAGTATGGTTGACGTCTAAGAAGGGCTAAAGACCTAGTTTTGGTTGATGCCGGAGATGGACTAAAGACCTAGTTTTGGTTGATGTCTAAAATGGACTAAAGACCTAGTTTTGGTTGATGTCTAAGATGGGCTAAAGATCTAGTATGATTGATGCCGATGATTGACTAAAGACCTAGTATGGTTGATGTCATCTGTTTTCCACATCCAATAAGCTTACTTGCATTTAATTAATCGTGGTTTAATTTATGTGTTATCTCCACCTTCAACGGATACGGGTCTCCCCCGCTTATGATATTTGGATTTTAATACATTTTACGTTTGCGTGAGTATTGCTTCGTATTATGTTTTCAATGAAAGGTTATATTTAAATGGATGGTTTCCATGTTTTACGGGTTGAGTATATATTGTCAACCGTATTTGAAGGTTTTGCCTAAACTAGATTTATTCATGTATTTGGGTGAGTTGGGTTTCGTAACTCATTTTGGAAAACGCTTTACACTTTTGGGAATGGTTCCCATGGATTTTGAGTGCGTTGGAAAATGAGTCATTTATGCCGTTTGGGAAACCTTTTGGAAATGATAGTCTTTGTCGCGAACTTTCATTTAAAGATTTATTTAAATCATGACTATAACAACTACCTTCCGATTTATGATTTTATATAGTCATGATAAAATGCTTGAACTCACTAGGCGTAAGCCTAACCTTTTTTATTTGTCGGCATGTGCAACAGGATCAGGTTGGGGTAGCTCTAGCTACATTGTGAAGTGGCGAGTGCTAGTAGAGTGCACGAGAGGTGACTTGAGTAGTGAAGTCTTCCGCAATAGTTTGGACTAGCAACTTATGTTGTATTAAGTAACGCCCGTTTTAAGTTACAAACTGTAGGAATCCATTTTTCTCCGTAGGCAAATTATAAGCCCACGTCAATGGTGCCAAAAGATTAATTTGAAATCATTCCAATGATGTTGCGTTGGCGCTGAGCTAAATCTAGCTGACAAGTACAGTGAGAAGTACAATATACGGTCAAGTGTATTATGTTGAGTACAATAATGCGCCTATTGTACTTAGGTATGGAATTCCAGCTCCTAACACCTCTTCGTCCTTATCCTTTAGACGAAATGGATCTTTCCTTATATCCAACACTTGACCGATCATGGGAGTGCTAGTCGGATGCGCTTTGTCCATATTGGGTCGCCTGATCATTTTATAGACATGCGGATAGGTGGATCAATATTCCACAAACTCGGTGTCGTAGCTCAAGAATCTAGACAAAACCAAGTTTTCCCAATATCTTTTATCTCAAATTCAGATTTCAAGTAGCTTGTGTTTTCTCTTATTTCATTCAGGTTTCAAGTAGCTTGTGTTTTCTCTTATTTCATCAAGAGTGTCTATTGTGTTCATAACATCGACATATAGAGCGACTATGAAAATCTGGAACTTTTTTTCTTAAACAAATACGCAAGGGCGTAGTTCATCGTTCTTATATATCGTTTCCCAATCAAGTATTCACTCAGGCGGGTAAACCACATCCGCATAGATTGCTTTAATCTATAAAGTGAGTGTTTCAATTTTATTATAAACACATTTCATGGTTTAGAGTTACTTGATATTGGTATAATGCCATCAAACACTTTTATATATCTCTAAATTTAGATTCACATAGAGATATGTAGTAACTACATCGTTGAGCTGCAATTTCCAGTCCTTCTGAAACTACTTGGTTAATAATTAATTAGCAGAACGTTGTCCATCACGAGAGAGTAAGTCTTATTGTGGTCAATCCAATGCGTTGTGAGAAACCTTGCGCCATAGGAGAGCCTTATATGACTTAATTATTCTCGTTACTCTTCCCTGACAAATGATTTATCTATGTCCTACAGGCTTTACATTTGGTCGGTTAGCACTATCGAACCAAATACCTGTTCATTTGTCAAATAATTATCCTGGATTGCTTCTTTTCATTTAGGCCAATTTGCTCTTTGTTGACATTCTTCAACTGAGCATGGTTCGATGACATCGTGCTCTGTTATCTCATAAGCAACGGTATATGTAAATATATCATCATTGAGTATGTATGATCTGTCTATCAACTCATGTTCATTTGAGATTTCTTTGATCTCTGGAATCAGTATTAACTTCGGAGCGTCCTCCAGTAATGATTCATAGACATAGATTTAATCAGAGATAATCTCATGTATTGATGATATATAGTTGTGCCTTACTTTTCTCTTCCTTTAGACGAGTATCTATCAAACCAAGTAGCTTCCCTCATTTCCTTTTGGGAGCTACGAACTCACCCACACCTTCACCATGTGTGATTGCAACGTACTTCCAGCAACGTTGTGCCCTTGTTTGGGGACTTTTGACCTTGAGAGTATATTTGCAGCTCGTATATGTGATATTGTCACTCTAGATAATATTAAACGTATCAGGTATGGAGTCTGATTCGTTTGACTTCAACTTTACGTTGTGAAGTTTGCGGGGATCAAAATGAGACACAGTTGAAATATTCAATGACACTTCCTGTCGTTCCCATGGAAAATTCTTTTTCCTATCTCCCCCTAACGACAGGAAGGTTGTCTCATCAAAGTGACAACCCGCAAATCTAGCGGTAAAGGGATCACTCGTCAACGGTTCTACTTAGCGGATAATTGTTGGGGATTCATATCCAATATTTGATGAATCGTCTTTAAGACCCATTTTGGTACGTTGTGGGGGCGTAATTGGCACATATACAACACAACCAAACATACGTAAATGTAAAACATCAGGCTTATATCTAGTCTGGTACGCATAAGATTGGTTGGCTGGTTGTGGGTCTAAACACGAATAAGTAAAGTTGCATGTAATATTGCATAACCCCATGTATGTAACAACCGGGTTTTATTTTGGAAAGAATGAAAGTTTAATGCCTTTTTCGCAAGAAATGAAAGATAAGTCAAGGGACTAATCTTGTCATTTCTGTAAGATACTTAAATGCACAAATCCCTAGGGTTCCTTCAGTTTCACAAATCAGTGTTTTGGTGTGGTGTGTGTGTTTGGCGGCTCAAGGAAGAAAGAAAGAAAAGATCTAAAGGTTGGAGACTCTCAATTTGTGCAAGAAAGCTGTTAAGGTATTCTTCTAGTATGTTTATTCTGCTTGATTCAGGTCTATTGCTCCTTTATGTTCATGATCTGGGGAGGGAATCGTGAGGAATTGTTAGGTCTTTACCTAAGTATCTCTTTATTAAGCATTTTGGGATTTCATTGCTAATATGTCGATTTGGTGGTTTAAAATGAAATTAATTGAGTGTTTATGACTAGTGGATGAACCCCTATGCTTATCTAATCGAACTAATGGCTAAAAAAACGAGTTAATGATCACTTTTATATTTTTAAGCTCGAACAGCTGTGGTTTCCGGACACCGATGTTCAGTGGTGTCCGGATGGGTTGCAAGTGCCCGGGTAAGTGTCCCGTGAGGGTTTCCGGGTATTTCTTGGTATCCGGGTGGCTGAGGTTTCCGGATAAGTTTAGTGTCCGGGTGGGTTTGTCCGGATAGGTCTAGCGTCCGGATTGCCTTGTCCGGGAAGTAGAGTGTCCGGATTGGTGTCCGGAAAGTTGTTGCGTCCGTAAAGTAGATGGTATCCGGATAGTTCAGGGTAAGTTTTGTTGATTAAAGAATTACCTGATCTTTTAGGTGTCAAGTCTAGTTAATCCGAGAGTAGAGCAAGTGTGCTTTCAGTGACATCAAGGTGAGTTCTCTAAACCTTTTACGACGTAAAGTGTTAAATGTTTTAACTGATTATGGTTTCATTTACGAACATGAAATATATATAACTGTTACGCACGTTTTCCATGAATTGTACGTTTTACATGAGAAAGCTTACTGGATATGATGAAATGGAAATGATGATTTTACAAAGATGTAAAGTGCATGTTTTATGAAATGAATTATGTGCTATGTGGAGTCGATCTGCACTGTGGGGTCAGAGAGTATGTGCTATGAATTATGTGCTATGTCCCTTGGATAGGTATGACAGACTGGAAGGTTGGAATTCGTTTCCTCCTATTTCGAGTAGAGGGGAGTCTGCGTAGGCTCCGGGAAGGGGAGTCTGCGTAGGCTCCGGAAGAGGTGAGAAGGGTCCTACTAGGGCCCCGATCGCGGAATGTTTATGTGATCCAATACCCAGTGCAATACCATGCTTAATGAAATGTTAAGGTTTTCGATGAATCTTTTATAAATGTTATCATACCGTTTTACATGTTGCTTTCGGAGGGAATTCACTAGACCTTTTGGTCTAACCCTCGCTTTTCAAAACTAAACTATTTTCAGGTAAGCGTGTTACGGGTTCTTCTAGTAAGAACTGTGAGATGGCAGGAAGGATTTGGAACTTAGAGCGACTCCAAGTCTTTTGACTGATGATTAGATAGAGCTCTCGGCTGTGGAATAGAGACTTCCGCTGTCAATTTTGCTTAGCTTAGTGAAAAGAATGTTTATGTACAAGTTATTTATGTAATTCGAATGCTTAATCTATGATATTGCTTGATTTTGAAATTGGGACGTTACAAATGGTATCAGAGCCTTAGTTTAAGGGATTTAGGTGACCATTCGGGCCTAAACTTAAACTTTAAGATGAGGAACACAGCCGAGACATAGGATTGCCTATAAGAACGATCACTATAAATGCGCTTAGGAATAAGGTGCCAAGGACAAACGTGTAAGGTAAGTTTGGGATTACACCTGGCCAGTGTAATTACGAACTTACAGGTACATGTGTGTGCTTACAATACCTTACTTATAGCAAATTTGTTGTGTCACGTCTAGCAAGGATTAACTATCGGTTTCTTTCAGTTTAGCGCTATGGCTGGGATAACGCTGAGGAATAGGTCAGCAAGATCCCTGAGGGATAGACCGAGCTCCATTGCTTGGGGAAGTGTCGTGTAAGAGTCATTATGATGTGATGTATGTATACATCATAGAGAAGAAACGTTGTAAAGAATGTTATGAGTCGTCTAGAGGTAGCTCTTCATGGATTCAGAGAGGATGAATGTTTGAGTTTGAGTAAGACTCCAGTTTCGGGAGAGTCCTAGTCATGGAAATCATGGGATAGATCAGTTGGGATGGTAAGATAGAACAGTGTCAAAACCTTGAAAGTATCAATGGAGCCCTGACTTTTTAGTCGAGCTTTTCATTGGCAGGATAAATGGAATAAGATACTTATAGTGAATTGAAAGCATGTAGAAGTAGAAAGTGAGATAGTCGATCAAAGCGAAAATAGTGTGTGTTAGACAACCTAGGGGGGGGTAAGGTTGTATTTAAAATCTTTTACTTTCAAAAATTCTTTTACAAATAAATACAGTACAGAAACAGTATAAATAAATCAGAGTATACAAATAATAAAGAAGAGTGTAAATATAAACAAATACACAGAGATTATATAAATAAATATAAATGCAAAGCAGTTTATATAAACAAATATAATAAAGCACAGCGGAATAAATAAAGAGATAAAGGTAAGAGATACTTGACACGGAGATTTACTGATTTACCACCAACTGTGATAAACCAGCAGCCGAGACACTTCCCGACACGATCCAATAAATGTATTCTTTACGGTAGAATACAAACCAAATACAGAGCAAAGTAAACGGTTCTCTAAGCCTCAGCTTATTGAGATATACAGGATCACACACCCGTTATTCAAATACTTACAAGAGGAGTATAACTCACAATGGGTAATCACTCTTGTATAATAATTACTTGGATATTTTATAAAAAAGGTTTTATAAAATATATATATTAATTAGATGAGAGAGCTGAGAGTTTGGTTGCTGCTTGTTGTGTTGTTTGTGTGTTCTATTTTTTTTTTTCACCATCAGCATGCAAATATATAGCATGAAGCTTCCAACGGATATGTGCATCCGCGGTATACCGCCAAATGCACGCGGTATACCGTGCAGACAAAAGGACACTGACACTCCAACGGCTCTCATGCAAAGTTGACTGGAATACATACGTGGCGGTATACCGGCTAGTCTTCGCGGTATACCGTGCAGAAAAAGTGCTACCAACCAATCAGAAATGCACACCGAGCTTGCCGCGGTATACCGGCTGAACACCCGCGGTATACCGGCCGTACCACCGCGGAATACCGGCTCTACCTTCGCGGTATACCTGCGTCAGAAAGTGGTTGCAGAAACAGTACGCATGGCAGATACTTCTAGAACCAAAATTTTTTATTTAAAATATTATTTAAAGGGTTTTTAGAAATATCCAAGTGGTATATTATTTTAGGGTGTTTATCATTATTAGTTATAAACACTAATGACAACGTAAATCTTCCGTCTTGAACTCTTCAGATAAAATCTTCGTGTTCTTCAAGAACTGTACACTTGGATAGGATTGTTAGAAAAACAATAATACGGTGTGTTTGTAATCATCAAAATAAATATATATAAATATATAGAGATGTGGTACACTTGCACCAACAATCTCCCCCTTTTTGATGATGACAAACACAACCGCTAAGCATGAGCATATGCGGTTTCTCTCCCCCGTTTGTCGAAACAAAAAGGGTCAAGAAAGACGGTATGCTTCCCCTCGAGAGATGCTCCCCCTCAAAATATGCATATATTTGAGAGAGCATAATCTCATGGGTAAAAGAGCTAAAACGCTCCCCCTCAAATTAATAACGATATCAATTTGATTTTATAAAATTTGAGGGATAAAATAAGCATAATAAATGACATGAAACAAAATAACCAAAAAAGAAACACTTGCACCAAAAAGGATCTTAAGGCTTCGATTTTCGGTTAATTTTATGTGATAAAAAAAATCACCACGTATTATGACCTCGTCAGGTAACCACGTATTATAACCTCGGCAGGTAACCACGTATTATAACCTCGGCAGGTAACCACGTATTATAACCTCGGCAGGTAACCACGTATTATAACCTCGGCAGGTATCACGTATTATTTCCTCGCCAGGAAACCACGTATTATAACCTCGTCAGGAAGCACCTACAAAAGGCAAAGAAAATATTTCGTGGTACCCTTTTCATATGGGTCCTTTTAACAGTTAGTATAAAACATAAACTGCAAAAATAAATAAAGAACATGTTGTCGACATAAAATAAAATACGACAACATATAAAACCATAAAAATGGTTTAAAACCATAAACGCATCCCACCGGGATTATCAACATTAAACATTCCTTTCGGAATCCATTTTCTAACCATTTTAATTTTGCGATTGTATTTATCATACACATAAAATGAAGCATTTATATTCGCATTATTTTTAGGTCTAGAAAAATTATTGTTATACATGCGAGCATACGGTTTTCTCGTATTATAATTTACATTATGCATTTTAGGTACATACGGAGGTTTTTTCGTATCAACTTTAGGTGGTTCAAAACACTTTTTAATTTGAATACACGAGCACGTATCAATACATGTATTAGAACCAATGCCTTTTCTACAATTAATGCGATTAGACATATTTAGCATTTTTAACACTTTATCATTGCTATTTTGAAATGCTTTAGCTAACATATTATCTTTTTCATATAAATCGCATTTAGCTTTTAAACAAGCATTATCATTTATGAGAATATCACATTTTGCACATATGTCATTTTCTTCTATTCTTTTATCTAAACATGCAAGTTTCTCATTTAAAACATCACATGATTTGCAAACAATATTTTCGCATGCTTTCTTTTCTAAAGTGATAACTTTATCATTTAATTCATTTTTGATTTTATTATCACATGCAATGGTTTGTTTACAATTATTCAACTCATTTTGACATAATAATAATTCTTCTTTTAATTTAGCATTCTCATTTTTATAACTATTTACGAGAACAATCAATTTTTGAAAAGAGACATTTAACATATCAATATCATCATCGTTATCACTACAACTAGAATAACTTGAGTATGAAGTACATACCTCTTTCTCGCAGTCGACGATGAGACACGTTTCTTCATTTCTTTGATCTCGGGTTTCGTCTCTCTTTTCTTTTGAGTTTCCACCATAGGTGATGTTCAAGTTCTCCCAAATATCACGAGCAGTTTCAAAGAGATAAACACGCTCAATATCATCGTTAGTAAGAACCGAAAAGAGAAAATTTTTGGCTTCATAATTTAAACAATAATTAGCCTCATCTTCGTCGGACCATTCCGAGCTAGGTTTTTCAACAACTTTGTTGTTTTGAAATTTTGTGGGTTTGAAATTTCCTTTAATAATAATATCCCAAATTTTTTGATTTATCCCACGAACATAACGTTCAAAAGAATTTGCCCAAAGATCAAAATTTTCGAAATCAATAAGAAGAGATTTAGAAAACCAAGCATTTTGTTGAGCCATAACAAAAACGGATTTAAAAAATTAAATAGACGATTTTTGAAAGCCCCGCTCTGATACCAAATGTTAGACAACCTAGGGGGGGTAAGGTTGTATTTAAAATCTTTTACTTTCAAAAATTCTTTTACAAATAAATACAGTACAGAAACAGTATAAATAAATCAGAGTATACAAATAATAAAGAAGAGTGTAAATATAAACAAATACACAGAGATTATATAAATAAATATAAATGCAAAGCAGTTTATATAAACAAATATAATAAAGCACAGCGGAATAAATAAAGAGATAAAGGTAAGAGATACTTGACACGGAGATTTACTGATTTACCACCAACTGTGATAAACCAGCAGCCGAGACACTTCCCGACACGATCCAATAAATGTATTCTTTACGGTAGAATACAAACCAAATACAGAGCAAAGTAAACGGTTCTCTAAGCCTCAGCTTATTGAGATATACAGGATCACACACCCGTTATTCAAATACTTACAAGAGGAGTATAACTCACAATGGGTAATCACTCTTGTATAATAATTACTTGGATATTTTATAAAAAAGGTTTTATAAAATATATATATTAATTAGATGAGAGAGCTGAGAGTTTGGTTGCTGCTTGTTGTGTTGTTTGTGTGTTCTATTTTTTTTTTTCACCATCAGCATGCAAATATATAGCATGAAGCTTCCAACGGATATGTGCATCCGCGGTATACCGCCAAATGCACGCGGTATACCGTGCAGACAAAAGGACACTGACACTCCAACGGCTCTCATGCAAAGTTGACTGGAATACATACGTGGCGGTATACCGGCTAGTCTTCGCGGTATACCGTGCAGAAAAAGTGCTACCAACCAATCAGAAATGCACACCGAGCTTGCCGCGGTATACCGGCTGAACACCCGCGGTATACCGGCCGTACCACCGCGGAATACCGGCTCTACCTTCGCGGTATACCTGCGTCAGAAAGTGGTTGCAGAAACAGTACGCATGGCAGATACTTCTAGAACCAAAATTTTTTATTTAAAATATTATTTAAAGGGTTTTTAGAAATATCCAAGTGGTATATTATTTTAGGGTGTTTATCATTATTAGTTATAAACACTAATGACAACGTAAATCTTCCGTCTTGAACTCTTCAGATAAAATCTTCGTGTTCTTCAAGAACTGTACACTTGGATAGGATTGTTAGAAAAACAATAATACGGTGTGTTTGTAATCATCAAAATAAATATATATAAATATATAGAGATGTGGTACACTTGCACCAACAGTGTGAAATGGTTGAGTAAGTGAGATGTGGAACGCATGTACATCAAGTTAGTGCTTGACCGAGAGGACGACCCTTAGTCGTAAGTGGAGTATCAAGGATAAGCTGCGTGAGTAAAGCGGTTGACCTTGTTGAGTGAGTAGCCTTCTATTGCAAATAGAGTTTCATGCATGGCGTTCTTTTATGTAACATGAAATTTTCACGATTTAAAATAAAAACGTAAATGTCAACTTTGAACAAAATGAGTCAGCTTGTACGAGTGCACGTTTAAAGAAAAAGCGATTTCAGTTACTTCGCACATTGAAATTTTGAGCTTAGCGATTTGCAAAGTATTCCACACTTTTAATGATAAGTTAAATTGTTACAAAAATGGTCAAGAAAATGGTTACCTGCAATTCACTTATAACCAAAATGCTTATTGACCTTTTGATATCATACAATTGAGTGTGAGAACCGACTGGTTTACTTTGTGTCGGTAATTCTTTTAGAATTGTCTCATACGAAAAGATTTTCATGCAATATATTACTATCGTAATAACATTGTCTCATTTCCATTCTTATAATATGATTTCTCATTGATACGAATATCTTAACAAGGTTCCTATTAATATAGTGTTTTAGTGATTAATCTTGTGTCATTAAGCAACAAGTGACAGTCCATCGTCTAAGTGTTTGGATGAATTAAAATAATTAATTCAGTGAAAATAATATATTTCTTAGGATTGTATGAGATGCCACAAAAACAATCAAGTTCTCCTCGATACATTCCTACATGGAACGAAGAACGTTGAGCGTTTTGCATTTGTTTTGATGTGTTTATTTACATCTATAACAACTATAAACTCAGGTGTATATATACGCAAATGCAATTAATTTGATAGTTAAAGTATATTCAAATAAACTTATACTTAACCAATCTTAGATATGACATAGTTCATTTATAACTTGTTCCATTTTATATTAGGAGTTCGTTCCCGACTCCTGCCATGAATTTGACCATTTCCACAACCTTGTCCATATGGTACATATTTAGCATATGTGTGTGGATCAATATGTTTTAACTCACTATCATTTAGAGTTCTTTCCACCTCCAATGCTTGCCTTATTAACCTCGAGAAATTTCTTTATCCGGGTATGTCTAGCGTTGTTAAAAAAACATTGTTACATCTCTTAGCCACTTGCATTAGGTTAATGAGCTTGTTAACGGTTATGTTACAATTTATACTGTTTCATTAGTATGATTGGTGGTATAGGAAAGATGAAAAGATTTATAATTCAAATAAGCTTTTGTGAGTTCTTTGCCACAAAGATTAAGATGCATTTTGAGACAGAACATTTATTTGTTAAAATCA
This sequence comes from Saussurea involucrata, assembly GCA_033807775.1. NCBI lineage: Eukaryota > Viridiplantae > Streptophyta > Magnoliopsida > Asterales > Asteraceae > Saussurea > Saussurea involucrata. The sequence goes on from CM066320.1 coordinate 9,215,681, forward strand.
GTTACTTTCCTGTAATCAAGTAAGTAGGTTTCATTCCACTGTATGATTAGTTTGAGAAATATATGATATTGAATATTCCCGAATTTCCTTTTTGGGACATCCCGCGGTTCTTATGGGTTTCTAGTTATTCCCTCCGAAGGTTGTGACTGATGTATCGTCTCAAACATTTCAAAGTATTTACTTGTATCTCAACATCTAGTGTTTTTCTTCTTTAGGGTCAAAAGGATTCGATGATGTTTGCATATTTTCTTGTGTTTTTCGAACCTATCTTATCGCAATCAAATCCTTCTGATTCAAAGATGTCGTAGAAAATGGGGAATATATTATTTTCTAAAATAGTGAATTATGGTTTATCATTATTATGTTATGCATGAAATTTTTCATTATCATAATAATATTGGATTTTTGTATTCTTACATTTTGTTGATAATACTTCATCAATATTTCAATTTGCGAATAAAAACCACTTAATCTATTGGATCTCCAGGTGGTAGGGGAATCACGTGGATTTCTTAAGTCCCTACAAACCTTAGGGTTATTTACACCCGTTTGACAAAATCCAATCGATATACTGCGATTTATTTAATTTAAAGATAACATTGTTAATTATAGAGCTTTTGGCATGAGGCCAAAATGAATATGAGTATGGCTTATGAAGCCAATTTCAATGTTTCAATACCTTAATAGTATTTTTGGAGCTTTTGGTAAAAGACTAAATATATGGGGTTGGAAGTGTAACTTCCAATCATTAATTATAAAATTGAAAATTATGAGTAGGAACTCATAATCAAGATACACATTTGAATTAGTGCATTTAAAAACGGTTTAATATTATACGATATAAGATTTTAATAGTCTTTGACAAGAGGCCAAAACTGTAGGTTTTAAAGTATAACTCCTAAAATTATTATAAAAATTATAAGTGGGAACTTATAATTAAGATAAATATTTGAATATTAACTAAATTACGGCAGTATTATCCCATCAATAAATATATACAATTGGATAACACTAAAAAAATAAAAGATACATCAAAACTAAGGCTGCGTTTGGTTTGCAAAATGATTTCTGAAAGAATGGAATCTGTCAAAGGAATTGGAATCTGGAAGGAATTGGAATGGAATGTTATCAGGTTTGACCAAGTGTTTGGTTGACATGTAACATCCTGAATTTTCAATAATATTATTTTAATGAGGATTGGAATCTATGTATATTTTGGTTAAAACCTTGAATTATATTGTAAGTTTATAATTCATTGGGGTTAAAATATAAGAGATGAAAGTTGGAAGTTACTTTTGGGAATATTGGAACTTGGAGGTGTAATTGGTCATTTATGAAAGTGTGTATGGATAAAACAAATGAGATGGAAAATATCTCAGTGTTTTGTGATCTGGGTCGGTCAAGAGGCAGAGAGAAAGAGATAAAAGGGAGAAAGAAGGAAAACAAGGGTTTTGGTCTTCAAAATTGGTAAGGAATTGATTATGGTTTTGATAAATCTGTGTAGATATATGATAGTTAACGAATCTATTTGATGAATAGGATTTCGGAATCATTGGCAGTAGATTGGAGCAACAGATTGTGATTAAAGTGGGTTTTCTTCAAAAAGGTGAGTTCATTTGTTGTTTGCATAAATCAGTGTTTATATGTTAAATTAAACCTTGTCATAGCTGTATAAACTGTTTGTGGACTGTATGGAATGGTCTGGAATGAGCTGAATCGAACAGACATAGGTTTAAATCGAATTATTAAGCCGTAGGTCGAGGTTTCCGGACAAAATGCAGTATCCGGAAACCTCTGTGTTGAATGTTTCCGGACGCGACAAGTATCCGGTAAGTTTTGATTTTCTGGTAAGTTTCCGGATAAAAATAGTTATCGGATAGTATCTGGATTTGCTTTAGTCTCCGGATGTTGTCCGGATTAGATAAGTATCCGAAAAATATGAATTACCCGGAAAGTAGTGGTATCCGGAATGTTTGGTTACAGGTGAGTTGTAGCTATCCGGAAAGTATAGTTGTCCGGATAATATAAGGTATCCGGAAACCCCTGTTGTCCGGACACTTTTGAGAAATTGAGAATGTTAGGTTCTGATGGCTGGATGTTGTTTCTAGATGTTTTGTCTGGTTAAGTTCTAAAAAATTTATAGGGGCGCTGCCCCCAGACCCCGCAAGGGCGTTGGCCCTTGACCCCATCCGCTAACCGTGCTAAGTCACCGAAGGGTGGCATTTGAGGATGAAAATACGATAGGTTATCTAGTATTCTCATAGATAAGAATATGATATGAGATGTGGTGTGATATGTTGTTATGCATATACGTTAGTAAAGTGTAATGGATCCATAGGCACTAATGGTTATGTACACGTGGAATAGATGAAGATTAGTCATTATTCTGATGTGTGTAAGAAATCATGGGATAAACGTAATTCCTGATTTCTAAGGAAAGAAAGAGATTGTCATGTGTATATTGTAATCTTTACTTCCTTTCTAAGAAATAGGCATGTGTATATTGTTATTTCTTAGATATGAACAGAAATGGGCATGTGTATATTGCGATTTCTGGAGAATGATATAAGTGGAAATGGACATGTGTATATTGCGATTTCTGGAATATATACTTATATCACAAGTGGAAATGGGCATGTGTATATTGCGATTTCCGGATTAAGAGCACAATCTAGAATCAGTGAAGATTCGTAGTATGGCTCTGAGACATGATATGATGATGGAATGTGTGTCAGTCATATTCATGGACTTAGGTAAAATTGTGTTAACGAAAAAGAGTTACACGTATGGTAAGAAAAGGGTAATCAGGTTGGTTATAACGTGTTTACATTGATTTTGCAAATATTATTGTGGAAACGAATGTTCTCACTAGGCGTTGGCCTAATCGTTTCAATATAATGTTTTCTTACCAGGTACTAGCTCGGGAAAGTAAAATAGATGTGGGACGAGCGTTTTGGAATAGCGGAAAAGTCAATTAACAGAAGGAGATTTTGATTGCTTAGATAACTTAGTTAATCTGATTATAGTGGCATAATTAGATTAATAGGTTATTTGAAGAATTCTTTACTTGTAAATGTACTCCTAGTGGTTAATTCACTTGCTATATATATATATATATATATATATATATATATATATATATATATGAAAGTTGAAGTTTATTTTATCATAACTTTTTGAAATTTAAGGTTCAAATTAGCCCGGATTTTGGGGCGTTACATGACAGGAAATGGAATGGAATCTGTCAAATGAATTGTAATCTGTCTGTTTGGTTTACAAAGGAATTGGAATAGAATAATGAAAATTGACAAAAATACCCTTTGTTTAATATATTTTTTTTGGGTTTTTAAATATAAATAATGATAAAATTAACATTTAATTATGTAAAAAAAGAAAACTTGATATTGTTTCAGCATATATCGTTTCCATTTATTTGTTTTTAGTTTCCTAATAAATGCCCCTTTTTTTACCTAGACGCTCTTTCCAGATCGGAGCACCATTTTCAGGCCACCATCGCAGCGCCATTTTCAGACCACCATCGCAACACCATTTTCCGGCCGCCATACAACGGTCTTCCTCTCTGCAAATCGAGAACCCAGTGAAGGAAAACGATTAGAATACGTCTAACTTATGGTTCAAAAGATCTCGAGCAGGAAGATAGGAGGAAGAAGCCCTCTGGTTCATAAGCCTATGGTTTAGAAGATGAAACCCCAAGCTCTAGTGAAGATCGATAAGAAAAGCACGACATCTGTTTTAGATATTTTGGAGTGAGGATGATGAGCAGATCTGTCACATATCGTGGAACTTGAGAAGATAAATGGTAGAGAAGGGAGAAATCTGTTGTCGACGAGCAGGGATGAAAAGGAGCCGATCTGTGGTTGACGAGCATGGAAGAGAAGGAGCAGGTATCTTGTTGTCGATCAGGGAAGAAGTTGGTTAGAGGGGCTTTTTGGTATTTTGCAACATATTCCAAAGGAATGAATTTGAATTCCTTCCTCACTACGAAGGATTGAACAATTCCGTAGATAAAGGATTTCAGAAATTCCGTTTCTTAAGAAAAGCTAACCAAACATACCATTGGAATTCGGTCAATGAAATTGACCATTCCAATTCCGTCCAGTTCCGTCGGAATCCGACGAACCAAACGCACCCTAAGTGATTTAATTGGCATACCCCAACAATAAATATATACAATTGATAAGATAAATTCGCTTGCATAATATTAATAAATATTTGAGTAAAATAATTGAAATACTCAAGTAATTCGAGTAAAACAACAAACAGTGTAAATAAATAACATTAACAAATCCAATACGATTAAGTAAAGTAGTCTAATTTTAATAGTTAAATCAAATAATTATGCATGTTTTAATAAAATTAAGAGTAAATTATATTTTTGGTCCCTGTGGTTAACACTCACTATCAACTCTAGTCCCTCTATTAAACTAATTACAGTTTTAGTCACTATAGTTGCCAATCTATTTCATTTTTGGTCCTTATAACTAACTTTTATTAAAATAATCCATTAATTCAAGGACCTTTTAGTCTTTTTAATATTACTTTAATTTTCAACTAGTCAGTATACCCGTGCGATGCGGCGGATGATAAACTTTTATTGGAAACCACGTGTCTTTGTTCCCCACTTCATCTGCTTCATTTATTTCTGAAACTTCAGCAAAGTGTGAGTTTCATTTGGCGTATATGAATATGATAAACTTGAAAAAAGATTGATGAATACCGTTGCCAAACCCACAGAGATATCAGCAATTTTGTTTCCCCACTGCGATATAATAATTAATAAAACCATGAGTTATTATTATTCAATTGGAAATCAAATGCTAGATACTGTTAGGGGCTGATTGGTTAGTTTTCCATTAAGGGGTTGTTTACTAACAACTTAATGAGCTTAATGGTCTGGGTGGCTTATTCGCTCAACCATGCATGAGTGTTTCTTTACGGCTTAGTTGTTAAGCCATTAAGCTAACATGGCTATATGAAATAAGCCAGGACCCCTCACTTGTCCCCATTAAGCCACCCTAAACAAATTAATGCCATAAATCCCATAGATAATCCAACCATCTCTTTTTGCCTCACTCAAACCCATTGGTCTTCCATCCCTCAGACATATTTATCCAGACAGACAAAGCTTAATGTAATATAAAGTAAACAACCCCTAAGTCCTGTATGGATAAAGTTGAGTGTGTGGATTAATCTGTCTGTATAGATTAGGAAGATTTTTGTTTGAGGGGTTTTTTTCATAGCTGGAAGGAGCGTGTCTTTTAATTGGGAGGGGGCAGGATTTGAAAAAAAAAACTTGGCTTTCTACATAAAGCTTCCCCCTAGAAGCTTACGGAATAAGCCACTTTATGTATCATTAAGCCACTACCGAACAGTCAAGTATAGTTGACTGAATAAGTTTTGAGTCCCATTAAGCTCATTATGCTGCTAACAAACAGTCCCTTAATGGACTTATCATACCTGCGATGACCGGCCATCACACCAACCAGCCTGTTTGGACATTTTCACAGCTTCAATGCTTTTAGTCACAGATCCGATTTGGTTAACCTAAGATAAGAATTAAGACCGCAAAATGGGTTAGATTTGTGTGTCAATTATCAAGCAGATGATTGATGACATACCTTGAGGAGAAGGGCATTGCATGTCTTTTCAGCCCGTTATCTACGTATATAAGAGCACCCGTAAATCGTAATGGCAGAAGCCAACGGTGATGGCAAGAATGCTGCAGTATTCCCCACTTCATCTGTTTCATTTATTTCTCAAACTTCAGCAAAGTGTGTGAGTTTCATTTGGCGTATATGAATATGATAAACTTGAAAAAAGATTGATGAATACCGTTTCGACAGCTTAATGGGCAACAGGGGCTGTTTGGACAGCTTAATGTTCGACAGGGGTTGGTTGGACAGCTTAAGCGATTGACAGGGGCTATTTGGACAGCTTAATATGCTCTACAGGGGCTGTTTGGACAGCTTAACGTCGACAGGGCTGTTTGGACAGCTTAATATGCTCTACAGGGGCTGTTTGGACAGCTTAATATTCTCTATAGGGGCTGTTTGGACAGCTTAACGTCGACAGGGCTGTTTGGACAACTTAATATGCTCTACAGGGGCTGTTTGGACAACTAAATATGCTCTACAGGGGATGTTTGGACAGCTTAACGTCGACAGGGCTGTTTGGACAGCTTAACATGCTCGGGGCTGTTTGGACAGCTTAATATGCTCTACAGGAGCTATTTGTCGATTCATAATAAACTTTATTCAATTGCTGCTACCATAAAATGATCTAAAATCCCTTGGTAAAGAAACTAAGAAAAAAACAGATGCATTCACAATTGACTCTCACCCATTTTCCACTTATACCAAGAGACATATTTTACCATATTTTTTTCCTCTAAACATCACATTTTCTTATCTGACCACAGAAACCATACATATAATTTTATAAACGAAGTTCTCCTATGGTAAACACAAAACTCAGGAACAGCCAAAATAGTGTGATGCAACTAATAGGATATGCAGCACACCAACATCTGAACAATGTTGTTGATGTTACTTTCCTACTACTATATGTAGCAAAATGTAAAACAGGAGTTCAGAGTATGTTCACAAAGTGCAAAATAACAGCCCATTGTCTTCTCAACACAACACCACACTAACACCAACACCAAAATTCAACAATCTTTTCACACATAACATATTCAATCTTTGGAATTCACATACATATACATATACCAACAATCTTTTCACACATAACATATTCAATCTTTTAATGAAGTAGTATAGATAACCTCGTGCTTTTGGCGAAGAAGAATATGTACAAACACTTGTTTCTTGAACTTCTTTATCTGCACAACATAGAAAGATAGATCCCAAGCTGATTAGACTTTTGTATGATCAACAATTTAAATCTGAAATTCAATCAAACACCTTCCCAAAAGTCACTTATATTGAAGATATCACATTTTAAACGTTAGAAATGCTTCAAACCCTAAAATAATAATCTTGAATAATTTGAAAAAAGAACTTAACCTAGCAGAACGGGTTAGGTGTATGAATCCACACACAAAATGAAGACAAATACTACCACATTAGATATGTGAGAAAGAACATATTGATATTTAACTTTAAAACAAAAAAAGGTTAACATAGATGCAAGATTTTTAAATCATAGAGTACCATCTTTAAAAGATATCCTAAATGTTGTAAAAGCAGACCTAACTCAGACCCAGAACTTGAACTATGAATTACAAATAGCATTTGAAACTAAACACTAAATGTCGAACTCAATTCTTTGTTGTGTAGCAAATAAAAAGGTGGATGTAAGACTCACCAGATTGGAACACATACAGCCAAAATTGTCGCAGATTACAAAGAGGAATCAATGGAACTACATGTTGGAGATAAGAAGATGCAAAATTGATGGGGAAAAACTTACCTGTATACCAAACGATCATCATACCCGATCTGTGCCAATCTGCAAAAAAAAATCTATAGAAGAAATTGGGATTCTTACATGAAGAGACGGTCAAAATCAAAATTAAAGATTTGTGAAATCGATTGCATCGAGAACCTACCTGTTTGAATCAAGCAAAACCATTAACGGCTTCTTCGTCTGATCTTCCTCTTCGTAATCTGAGAGAATGGCAGTAGAGTAATCGAATCAGTAAGTGCTTATGCGAAGATTTCTCACGTAGCAGGTAGAAGGAATCATAAAGAGATATGCAATGCAAAACAAATAGTGAAACCCAGAACTAACCAGAACCCAGAAAATCACAGTCTTACCTTCACAACCGTGGTGTAGTTCAGACGGAGGAAATTGGAGAAAGAGGAGAAGTCTGAGAATTTGTAGCCCAGTGAAACGCCATCAGAGCTTGGAGAGGTCGGAGAAGAGCGAGAGGTCGCATGAGGAAGATGGATCAGTGTGAGAAATTGGTGTGGACGTAGAAATTGGTGCAGAGTTAGGGTGCTGAAGAAAACTGGTCTTGAACGTGGCTAAGACTAACTGTAAGCTTGAAAAACCGCTGTTTAGAAAGTGAAGGCTGAAAAAATAACCGCTAAACCCTACTATTATTTTAATAAAGTAGTATAGATTATTTTTGTCCAAATTTTGCATGGTTCCGTACCTGCCTTTCTTTAATTTTATTTTATAACATTTCTTTAATATATATTACTTTAACATTTCTTTATTGTGTTATAATATTACTATTATTTTATTATTATAATATATTACTATTATATTTAATATACGTTATTATGGTATTATACTTAATTAGAAAAGTTTAGAAAAACAGCGTATTTTATTTTAAATGATTAAGTTTTTGATTTTTTTTAATAAATAAACCATTGAATTTTCTCATTTTGAATAATTAAATCATGAACATTTTTTTCTGAATTAATAAACCATTTTTTTCTCGAAAAGCAGAAGGTATTATATTAAAACCAACCAACACACAACATCAGTTGGTTAACTACATTTTTAACCCAAAAAACTACTTGTAACCGGTAAGAACGTTTTAAGGTAAAAAAACTTAAATTGATTTTACCTTTCCAAAAACGTACGTCGTCCAATCAGCTCGCACCTAACGTCGTCGCTCCCTCGTCACCCTCGTTGGTTGCTTCATCGCCGTCCACTCTTTATCACCACCCATCACCACCGTTGGTCCGTGCTATCGATCTCTCTCTTATTGCTTTATTTCGATTCTTTTTCTTAATTATAGATCGGTGGGCGGTGATAAAGAGTGGAAGACGATGGAGCAACTAGCGAGGGTGACGAGGGGAGTAATGACGTTAGGTGCAAGGGGGTTTGAACGGTGTAGGTCTTAGAAACGGTAAAACCGATTGAAGTTTTTTTTACATTGAAGTTTTTTCTTATCGGTTACAAGTAGTTTCTTTGGGCTAAAAGACTGTAGTTGACCAATTTTTAAAAATAATGGTTTATTAATTCAGAAAAAATGCTCATGATTTAATCATTTAAAATGAGAAGCTTTAATGGTTTATTTATTAAAAAAATCAAGGAACTTAATCATTATTATGAAAACAGTTGGTTTTCTATAAATTTCCAATTAAATATAATACCTAATAATGTACATTATAATATAATATTAATATATAATATGATAATGATAATAATAGTAATAGTAATATTAGAATATAATAATAGTAATATTATAAAATAATATATTGAACAATAATATATAGGGAATTTAATTAAAATACTCAAAGTTTGACTTTGACTTACCAAAATACCCATTTTTTCCAACTTTTGCAAAAATACTCATTTTTTCCGCGATATATCCCGCGATCGCGGGATAGGGTTCATTTTGAAAAATTTGATCCCGCGATAGCGGGATGAGTCCCCGCGGCTGCCCCAAATTGATCCCGCTATATTTACAATTCATACCCTATCCCGCGAATGGCGGGAGAGAAATTTTCAAAAACTACCCTATCCCGCTATCGCGGGACATATCACGGAAAAATGGGTATTTTTGCAAAATTGAATTTTTTTTGGGTATTTTGGCAAGTCAAAGTCAAACTTTTGGGTATTTTAATTAAATTCCCTAATATATATTAAAGAAATGTTATAAAAGAAATTTTGAAGAAATGCAAGTACGAAAATATGCAAAATTTGAAATAAAATAATTGAAAATTAAAGTAATACTGAAAAGACCATAAGGTCCTTGAATTAATGGACTTTTTAAATAAAAAATAGTTAGAAGGACTAAAAATGAAACAAATTGATAACCATAGTGACCAAAACTGATATTAGTTTAATAGAGGGGCTAATGTTGATAGTGAGTAGTAATTACAGGGACCAAAAATGTAATTTACTCTAAAATTAATATACACATGAAATTGTTATTGGCACATGCAACATATAGATAACATACTACTATATGAATTGGCTAACAGGTGGTTTTTTTCAAGAGACAGTTTTTCTTAGCCATGTTCCTTCTCCCACGTTCTTCTAAACATCCTTTTTTGCAGCCTTCATCTCTTCCACGATCTCCTCTCCCCTGATTTCTCTCACACTCCCACGAACTCTCTGCCTTTAACCTCCATTCCTCCATAAATAGATGGAGTTTTGCACTACTGCTACCCTTACAACATCTTCAACCCACCAGAAGAACTCAAAAGTCCGGCGGCGAATCATTCCATTAAACCAAAACTCCCAGAAGAAACCCTCCATGAATTCCTATCTGTTCATCCCACAAACACCTTCTCCATGACCTTTGGTGATGCTGCTGTTCTTGCTTATGATAAACCTGATCGCCATTACTCCTTCCATCAAAGGTGTCGTATAAATGTATAATCCTTCCGATTTGTTGTTAAATTGTTATTTTTTTCAACTAATTTTATGAATTTTGCAGGATGTTTACTGCGTTTGATGATATATACTGTGTGTTTATGGGGAGTTTGAACAATCTATGCGCTCAAATCAAACAATACGGATTATCAAAGAACACCAACAAAGCCATATTCGTGATCGAAGCTTATCGGACTCTCAGAGACCGTGGTCCGTACCCCGACGATCAGGTTATTAAGGATCTTGAAGGCAGCTTTGCATTCGTTGTGTATGATAGCAAATCCGGCACCATTTTCACTGCACTGGTAATTATTTAACCTTCATCATTTACTTTGCCTGCAAACTGTTTGATAAAATGTCTCAATGAATTTACAATAAAATGTCTCAATGAATTTGTACCTGCAAACTGTTTGACAAAATGTCTCAATGAATTTGCACCTGCAAACGGTTCGACAAAATGTCTCAATGAATTTGCAGGGCTCAGATGGTGGTGTGAAGCTTTATTGGAGCATAGCTGCAGATGGGTATGTTGTTATTTCTGATGATTTAGAAGTTATCAAAGCAGGTTGTGCCAAATCTTTTGCACCATTTCCTAAAGGTACGTACTAAAATGATGATGACCCACTTCAAAAAGCTTCGATTTTTGTCAAGATCTGGCCATGGATTTGAGCTTTTTGGATGAAATTTGCAGGTTGTATGTTTCATATGATGGTGTTTTTGGTTGTCTTTTTTAATTGGGTATGTGAATGTTCTTGATGGTGCACCATCTGTTTGATGAAAAAAACATAGAAAAGGTCCAAATTCTAACATATTAAATGACGGATTCCATTATGTACTTTATAGTTTACAATATGTATTAAAATTCATTACTTGAAAGTAGCAGATACACTACAATTTAATCTTATGATATAGTAATCAATGCTATTTACATTGTAAAGTTAGTCTTGCCCTTTGAACATAATGCACACCTTGTAACAAAAAATGTTTCTTTGTTTGTGCGTAAACGAGTGCCTTCTCTCCAGTTGACAATTATGTAAATGATGGTTGCTAGTATGTAGTATGTCATTGAGATAATTGCTGAAAATTTAAGTAAATGTGTTGCGAAATCTAACTTTTTTTTCTCCTGCTTAGTCTGTGTGGTCTTGTACCCAAGAACATGCTAAAATGCAAGCTTAAGGAAATCCCACAATCATCTTGATTTTTGTGTGTGATTTTAATTAAACACAGGAGCATGTTGCTTTCATGGGAGGGATGTTTGCAGGGCTTTTGAGGCTGGATTTGAATGAAGATCCACTGAAGGAATGGGTTACTAGGACTGTGGAAGCTTCTGGAATTACAGAAAAACTTGACTCTGAAAAGACCATAGCACAAGAAGAACCCCAGCAGATAGAGATTGAATGAAGAATCCATTTTGGTATCATGCTGTAAATTATTCTTGATTTTCATAATATCATGCTACATACATAATACCATTCTTCTTCATCATGTCATAAGAAAAACGCACAATCAACAAATATGTACTGTTGGACAACCTAGGGGGGGGGGTAAGGTTGTATTTAAAATCTTTTACTTTCAAAAATTCTTTTATAAATAAATACAGTACAGAAACAGTATAAATAAATCAGAGTATACAAATAGTAAATACACAACAATTATATAAACAGATATAATTAAAATGCACAGAGATTATATAAATAAATATAAATGCAAAGCAGTTTATATAAATAAATATAATAAAGCACAGCGGAATAAAAAGAGATAAGGGATAGAGATACTTGACACAGAGATTTACTGATTTACCACCAACTGTGATAAACCAGCAGCCGAGACACTTCTCGACACGATCCAATAAATGTATTCTTTACGGTAGAAATACAAACCAAGTACAAAGGTATTGTAATAGTTTCTCAAGCCTCTGCTATGAGATAAACAGGATCACACACCCGTTATTCAAAAACTTACAAGAGGAGTATAACTCACAATGGGTAATCACTCTTGTATAATAATCACACTTGGATATTTTATAAAAAAATATTTTATAAAATATATATTATAAATAGTTGAGAGAGCTGAGAGGTGGTAGCAGCTTGTTGTTACTGTTCTTGTATTCTAAGGTCTGCCTTCTCTTCTCCAGCATGCATGTATATATATCATGAAGCTCCAACGGCTTTGTGCAGCCGCGGTATACCGCCAAAAGCATGCGGTATACCGCCGTCAGAAAAGTGCGCTGACACACAAAACGGCTACATGCAAAGTTGGCAGGAAAATGTACCCGCGGTATACCGGATGTACCGCCGCGGTATACCGCCGTCAGGAAAAACCACTTCAACCAATCAGAGATGCACACGGACTGCCGCGGTATACCGGCTGAACAGCCGCGGTATACCGGCTTGGTGTACCCGCGGTATACCGGGTATTCCCCACGGTATACCGCCGTCAGGAAAAGTCAGCTTCCAGGACAGCACCCAAATCTTGCTGGATCTTCTCAAAACCTTATTAAAAATAATTGTTGGGTTTTTAGAAATATCCAAGTGGTATATTATTTTAGGGTGTTTATCATTATTAGTTATAAACAATAATGACGACGTAAACACTTCCGTCTTGAACCCTTCAGATTAAATCTTCGTGTTCTTCAACAACTGTACACTTGGATTAAATTGTTAGATAAACAATAATGCGTTGTGTTTGTAATCATCAAAATAAATATATATAAATATATAGAGATGTGGTACACTTGCACCAACAATCTCCCCCTTTTTGATGATGACAAACACAACCGCTAAGCAAGAGCATATGCGGTTTCTCTCCCCCGTTTGTCGAAACAAAAAGGGTCAAGAAAGACGGTATGCTTCCCCTCGAGAGATGCTCCCCCTCAAAATATGCATATAATTGAGGTAGCATACACTCATGGGTAAAAGAGCTAAAACGCTCCCCCTCAAATTAATAACGATATCAAATTTGATTTTATAAAATTTGAGGGATAAAATAAAATGCAAAAAGCAATAGAGACAAAGATATACAAACCAATACGAAACACTTGCACCAAAACGGATCTTAAGGCTTCAATATTCGGTTAATTTTATGTGATAAAAAAAAATCACCACGTATTATGATCTCGTCAGGTAACCACGTATTATAACCTCGGCAGGTAACCACGTATTATAACCTCGGCAGGTAACCACGTATTATAACCTCGGCAGGTAACCACGTATTATAACCTCGGCAGGTAACCACGTATTATAACCTCGGCAGGTAACCACGTATTATAACATCGGCAGGTAACCACGTATTATATCCTCGTCAGGAAGCACGTATTATATCCTCGTCAGGAAACCACGTATTATATCCTCGCCAGGAAGCACGTATTATATCCTCGTCAGGAAACACGTATTATATCCTCGTCAGGAAACACGTATTATATCCTCGTCAGGAAACACGTATTATATCCTCGTCAGGAAGCACGTATTATATCCTCGTCAGGAAACCACGTATTATATCCTCGCCAGGAAACACCTATAAAAGGCAAAGAAAATATTTCGTGGTACCCTTTTCTTATGGGTCCTTTTAACAGTTAGTATACAACATAAACTGCAAAAAAAAATATGTTGTCGACATAAAACAAAATACGACAACATATAAAACCATAAAAATGGTTTAAAACCACAAACGCATCCCACCGGGATTGTCAACATTAAACATTCCTTTCGGAATCCATTTTCTAACCATTTTAATTTTGCGATCGTATTTATCATAGACGTAAAATGAAGCATTTATATTCGCATTATTTTTAGGTCTAGAAAAATTACCATTATACATACGAGCATACGGTTTCCTTCCATAATTCACATTTTTTATTTTTGACATATATGGAGGTTTTCTCGTATCAACTTTAGGAGATGCAAAAAATCTTTTAATGGGTTTACACGAACATTTATCAACACATGTATCGGAACCAATGCCTTTACGACAATTTATACGATTAGGCATATTTAGCATTTTAAGCACTTTATCATTGCTATTTTGAAATGCATTAGCTAACAGATTATCTTTCTCATGCGATTTACATTTAGCATTTAAATATGCAACTTTATTTTCAAGAGACTCGCATTTTGTACATGCAACACTTTCATTTTTATTTTCACTTAAGCATGCTATTTTATCATTTAAAATAACACAAGATTTACAAATATCTTTTTCACTTAATTTATTTTCTAATTTAGTGATAACATCTAAATCATAAGCAGATTTTTGTTTACCGTCATCTATTTCCTTTTTATATACAGATACGGTTTCTTTTAAATTAGAAATTTCATCTTTATATTTATTTGCGAGAGCGGCCATAGCATGAAATGATTTATATAATTCGTCAAGATTATTTTCATCGTCACTATAGTAATTATCACTATAATTATTATCATAATTATTTTTAGAAGAATATGATGAAGATACCTCATTATCATGGTCGGCCATGAAACAAAATTTTTTGGCTTCATCTATGCTTGCGCTCAACGCGCCTCCAACGAGAGCTTTTGGTGTGTTGATTTGTTTTGCTCGTTTTGGACACACACTTGCATAGTGATCCTTGTCACCACACACATAGCAAAAGCCTTTCTTTTTATTGGCTTTTTCATCGTCGCTAGATTCGTCATATTTGTCTTCACTTTTGTGGACGTTGCGACTTTGGTTTTTACCACCACGACGGTAGTCTTCATTTTCTTGAAACCTATCAATATTAGTAAACTTTTTGTTAGATAAAAGTTTAGAAAGTTTTCTTACCAACTTGACTAAATCGTCAAGATTTTCGGGTTCATCATCGGATGAACTTGCATCTTCCTCCTCTTCCTTTTCTTTTGAGGCAACGACCTTGAGAGCGATGGATTTCTTTTTGACTTGCTCCCGGACTTGATTTCTTTTTAGTGCAATTTCGTGCACTTTAAGATTGCCGATGAGATCATCGAGCTTCATAGTTGCGAGATCTCGGGAGTCTTCCAAGGATGTGATTTTTGCCATCCACTCCGAAGGAAGTGCTCGAAGAATTTTCCTTACATAGTCTTCGTTAGGATAAGTGCGACCTAATCCCTTCAAAGTAGTCATAATGAGGTTAAAACGTTTAAACATTGAGTCGATTGACTCATCTTTTGACATTTCGAACAGTTCATAATCATGAACTAAAATGTTTATTTTAGAACTTTTAACTTGAGTATTTCCACGATGAGTGTCACTCAAGCTTTGCCAGATTTGGTTAGCAGTTTTACAGGTATAAACTCTTTCTATTTCATCGGAAGTTAAAGCAGCATATAATATATTTTTAGCCTCAAAATTTAAACAAAAAAGAGATTCTTCAGCGGGAGTCCAGTCCTTAACAGGTTTATCAACAATAACATTATTTTTTATAATAGTAGGGTTAAAATTCCCATTTTCTATAATATCCCAAATTTTTTGACTTTTGCCACGAACGTGACATTCAAATAGCTCGGCCCAAATGCCAAACTTTTCAGTATCTATCAAAGGAGGTTTTGAAAACACGATATTAGTTTGTTGAGCCATTTAGAAGAATAAGAGAAAAAAATGCAGAATATTTTGAAAGACCTGCTCTGATACCAAATGTTGGACAACCTAGGGGGGGGGGGGTAAGGTTGTATTTAAAATCTTTTACTTTCAAAAATTCTTTTATAAATAAATACAGTACAGAAACAGTATAAATAAATCAGAGTATACAAATAGTAAATACACAACAATTATATAAACAGATATAATTAAAATGCACAGAGATTATATAAATAAATATAAATGCAAAGCAGTTTATATAAATAAATATAATAAAGCACAGCGGAATAAAAAGAGATAAGGGATAGAGATACTTGACACAGAGATTTACTGATTTACCACCAACTGTGATAAACCAGCAGCCGAGACACTTCTCGACACGATCCAATAAATGTATTCTTTACGGTAGAAATACAAACCAAGTACAAAGGTATTGTAATAGTTTCTCAAGCCTCTGCTATGAGATAAACAGGATCACACACCCGTTATTCAAAAACTTACAAGAGGAGTATAACTCACAATGGGTAATCACTCTTGTATAATAATCACACTTGGATATTTTATAAAAAAATATTTTATAAAATATATATTATAAATAGTTGAGAGAGCTGAGAGGTGGTAGCAGCTTGTTGTTACTGTTCTTGTATTCTAAGGTCTGCCTTCTCTTCTCCAGCATGCATGTATATATATCATGAAGCTCCAACGGCTTTGTGCAGCCGCGGTATACCGCCAAAAGCATGCGGTATACCGCCGTCAGAAAAGTGCGCTGACACACAAAACGGCTACATGCAAAGTTGGCAGGAAAATGTACCCGCGGTATACCGGATGTACCGCCGCGGTATACCGCCGTCAGGAAAAACCACTTCAACCAATCAGAGATGCACACGGACTGCCGCGGTATACCGGCTGAACAGCCGCGGTATACCGGCTTGGTGTACCCGCGGTATACCGGGTATTCCCCACGGTATACCGCCGTCAGGAAAAGTCAGCTTCCAGGACAGCACCCAAATCTTGCTGGATCTTCTCAAAACCTTATTAAAAATAATTGTTGGGTTTTTAGAAATATCCAAGTGGTATATTATTTTAGGGTGTTTATCATTATTAGTTATAAACAATAATGACGACGTAAACACTTCCGTCTTGAACCCTTCAGATTAAATCTTCGTGTTCTTCAACAACTGTACACTTGGATTAAATTGTTAGATAAACAATAATGCGTTGTGTTTGTAATCATCAAAATAAATATATATAAATATATAGAGATGTGGTACACTTGCATGTTGCTTTCATGGGAGGGATGTTTGCAGGGCTTTTGAGGCTGGATTTGAATGAAGATCCACTGAAGGAATGGGTTACTAGGACTGTGGAAGCTTCTGGAATTACAGAAAAACTTGACTCTGAAAAGACCATAGCACAAGAAGAACCCCAGCAGATAGAGATTGAATGAAGAATCCATTTTGGTATCATGCTGTAAATTATTCTTGATTTTCATAATATCATGCTACATACATAATACCATTCTTCTTCATCATGTCATAAGAAAAACGCACAATCAACAAATATGTACAACTCGAATTCTAATCCTTATTTGGCATTTGATTTTGAATGGCAAGCTGTAATCATTAATTAAAGATTTTTTTTGAATTATATGTATAGTGAAATACAAGACAGGTCTTGGGTTTGATCCCGCTAGCCTCAACTGCTGACTGAGCCTAAAGAATTGCCCACTCACATTGGTATCCTTGGCTGGTTCTGTATGGGCCGGTTAGAGTTGTCTGTAATTAATTTTTTACCCCAAATATATATGGTGAAATATTTCATTTTATGGGAAGGCTAATATGAGATATTGTGGAAGTGTATATAAAAAAACATAAAGGTAAAGTATGGGAGTAGTGTCGTAACCATCATGCCCGGATTCAAATGGCTTCGTATAATTGTCTTTCTCTATATGCTTTAGGGACTACTATGGTTTTTTTGTTAGAATTCTCAAATTGATAGGATGTGTTTGGCACGTGGATTGGACACAACGAAAAGTCAGTTGTTTGTATATTCAGATTATGTAAATTCTTAACTAATTTTCAGATGGACCCAAATATGCTAAAGATGTTGAGGAGATCAATACTTATGGAACTTGTGGCCGAATAGCTGGTTTCATCGCAGAAGCAATACAGGTGGGACATTCAACAAATGCATTATTTACCACCATATTTATGTTCTCTATGCTTTTGGTTCCATTCCTTACAATAGTTTGTGTATATGATTTGCAGGGAGTGGGTGGAATATGTGAGTTGGCCCCAGGTTATCTTCCAGCAGTCTACAGCAGTGTTCGAAAGGCAGGAGGGATTTGTATAGCTGATGAAGTTCAGTCAGGTTTTGCACGCACAAGTACCCATTTTTTGGGCTTTGAGGCCCAGGGTGTTGTACCGGATATTATTACAATGGCAAAGGTACATTTTCTATATTTGCTAATATTCTCAAGAGCTTTTCATTTTGTTTTTTGCGAAGTTAATGGAGTGATTATGAGAATTAGCCAGCAACCTCAATTTTGTTGGATTTCAGGGCATTGGAAATGGTCTTCCCCTTGGTGCAGTGGTAACAACTTCAGAGATTGCAAAAGTGTTGATATCTCATGGTTATCTCAATACCTTTGGGGGGAATCCTGTAAGTACGGTCGATGGTTTAGCTGTTCTTAAAGTAATAGAGAATGAAAAGCTTTAGCAGAATGCATTAACCATAGGAACGTATCTGAAAAACCAGCTACTAGCTCTTAAAGATAAATATGAAAGTAAGTCCCATCGTTTTCTCATCACGTGATAAGCATGGTTGTTTTAGGTAGTTTTTTTATTGGCAAAATTCATTAAAATACATCAAAGTCGGTTTCGTTTGTACTTATTGTAATGAAGAACATTTTTTCTCCATCAATGTAGCAACGTTTCAAAATCTACTATTTTAATTTATATCTATTTTGACCCACAACTTGTTGATCTTTTAACATTTAGTGACATGTATACCCGTTTACTAAACGTTTACGAGATGTTTATGAATGGGTTATGACAAGGTGGACGATAAATTTGACATCCACGTCGTCATATGCTACACAATCAATAGTTTATCGGTAAAAATGGGTAAACGAACAAGAAATTTTTCAACTTTGCAACATTGATCAAGGAAAATAAGTTAACTTGTTACACTAAGGCCTTGTTTGTTTTTAAGAGAAAAAGCTCTAATTAGCCTCTTATGTCTAATTCGTTAAGAGGTAGCGCTATTCAGACTGTTTGTTTTTTCCAAATTTTCAGAGCCACTTATGTCTTATTGTCCTCTTATTTGGTAAGAGGTAAACCAACCTCTTATTTGCCTATTATTGTTCTCAATGAATTAACCTTTCTCTATATCGATTCACTTGGATTATAATAAAATTCAATTTACTATAATTAGGTGACTTTCAATTTTAAATTTATATAATTTAAATATATTATTATCGATTAAACATATTCGTTTAAATGAATGCTAATTTATAATTTAGATGTAAATTTCGTAATGATAATGCATAAATTTGTGAAATTGTATATATATATATATATAAATTCAACACTGTAATATATTCTAATGGGTCAAATACATAGATTAAACAAATTCAGACATTTACAAGTTTACAAAAGCAAACAATCATATTGATTTAGATTTCCGACTGCAGCACCATCTTTTATCAATCAGAAGTGAAATAAGACTTCAACTTCAACACCTCTTACAAAACAAACGCCACCTAAATCAAACTTTGTTGCATTTTGATCCACTTTGCCCATTTATTTTTAACTTCTCTTATCCCCCATTCGAATCGTTAATCCAATTCCTTTTCAAATGTATGATTAATTGTAACATCTTAAGTTGTTGACACAGTTATAGGTGATGTGAGGGGAAGAGGGTTATCACATGATGACATAGCAAATGGTCTTGTTTACATCTTTAGTTTTTCTATTTATTTTGCATCATCTGTGATGTTTTTCTTATGGTGTAAACATACACATTTGTCAAATAGAGATTCTACCGCAATATTTCTTTTGATCTACTATGGCTTTAAATCTATCATTCAAACAAAGGATGTTCTGCTAAGCTCGACTACTCTGTACTACAATAGTTTCTAGAATTAATGACGAGAAAACAAACAACAAAATAGTTTGTTTTAACTGCATGAAATGTTTTTGTTATTACCAATTTTATATTAGGGCATCAAGACGTTATAACATCAGTGTTCTATTTGTACTTGTAGACCATCCTGAAGTTTGATAATTGATGGGATGACATTTTAGTCATTTCTCGAATTATCATCCATAAAAGAAAAAGGAAGGGAGGAGAACAACTGACATAGGAAAGTTGCTTCTATGAGTTTCAAGGTTTCAAGTACATCGCAAGATATTTTATCAATAACCCGAACACAAGGCATGTTACACGATGAAACCACTTCTGATCTTATTACACGGCTTTCGGCCCTTTTTTTTCTCTTGGTTGTGAAGCATTTGGCAAAAGTTGTTGGTTCAAAAGTACTTTTTTCTCTTCTAGCTAGGATAGAAAGCCAACTTGCTTCATATCCAATTGGCAGCTTTGTATACTTCTTAGCCATCAAGGAATAGAGAGAAATGTTTATCTCATGGGTAAAGTTGAGAAATAGAATGTCACTAGAAACATGAATTGGAGTAATATGTAATAGTTAGGCTTTATCTGATCATAGTTGCTTTTATTTTTGCGTTTTAAATCACATGAAAGAAAATAATTAATTTATTAATGCATGTCTTATATTTCATTTTTAGACAAATGAGAAACACTTCAGAATTTTTCACATCCGCCGCATCGCGCGGTTACGATAACTAGTTATAACTAAAAGGAAGAGCAAATATTATAACTAAAAGGAAGAGCAAATATTGACCTAAATCATGGTCAAGTTAATTAAAGGATCCACGTTACTAAACCAAAATCCAAACATAAGTAGAACATATGAGTTTGGATTGTTTAATTTTCACAATTTATAATATTACATATAAACTCAGTTTTAACTATACTGGTCAAATAAATTATATCAATCATCCAAATTAAAGTAAATATGATTATGGTTGAAAAATAAAATAAATAGACCTTAAAACAATTACATTACCAGTAATAGTCGAAATCGATAAAACTATATTGCCCAATGCATAAGCTTATATTTTGATTTTTTTTACAAAATATCGTTTATGAAGATATGATGTTGCTTTTCCTTATAATAAAAATAAAAAGGAATTATGGATAATGATCATGGACAAAGGTTTAGGCATATGAAAACCAGGGGCTCAAAATAATAGATATCAATATTCAAATAGAAAGGATTAAAGAAGCCACTTACATGGTCATTAAATTGATGTATCAATTTGAAGAATACCGACGTCATCCAAGTCGGTCTTCCGATTCTTCCCATTCATAAACCATCTTTTACAATTTGGTATCATATTTAACGATCTTCTTAGAACATACGTGCTGATAACGTGTTAAAGAAAAAACGAAATAGAACAAGAATATAATAGAGAGAATGAATCGTAATTCTCATTAATCATAATCTCTTTAAATAGGGATGAGATATAAGATCTAACCTATCTCTAATATGTTTATCTCTATCTATATCGTCATATTCTTTAGACGATGGCATACTTATCCTACAACAGTTTAAAAAAATTTCTAGGATAATCCTGGGTTCGATACCAGGCCCCCCCCACTAACCTCAACCGCTGAGTGAACCAAAAAATGTCTCTTTACATTAGTGCCTTTGAAGACAGGTTCCGTGTGGGACCGATTAAGGTTGCCGATAATTAACTTTTTTGCCCAAATTAATTGTTGAATTTTTTATTTTAAATGATTAAAAATAATTAACGGCAATAATTATATCAAGCAAAAATTCCAAAGAGACAAAAAGAACAAAACCTTGCGAGTCGCAAGAAAATGGGACACAGCCACCAAAAACAACAAATCCAACAGCTAAAAGTAAAAACTCACCCGACCTAACGTTGTGTTCTCAAGTTTTGGAAGGAAGGAAAAGAAGAAAAAAAGAAAAAAAAAAGGGAATGAAAAAAAAAAAATTGTGTTCTTGAGATTGATAGAAAATAAAATAAATTTTCATGTTCTCGAGTAGGAGAGAAAATAAATGAAAGATTTAACTTTTACCAATATACCATTATTTATTTCATAATGTAATGTAATTAATAAGTATATGTGTAATTTTATAAATATTTTAAATTATATTTAAATTTATTTCTTTCCTTTCTTTCGCTTTCCTCTCACTTTTGGGCAGAAAGTTTTGGGAGGAAAATCAACAATATTTTCCTTTCCTTTCCCTTCTTAAAAAAACTACACAACATTTTTTTCCCTCATACTTTCTTTTCGTTTCCCTTCCTTTCCTTCGTAAAAAAAAACTCGAGAACACAGCGTAAACACAAAAGCAACTGAAAACATGTCAACCAGAAAGCAGCAACATGTTTGCACTCCCACCATCATAAACAAACACACACCATCATCTCTTAAGAGATAAGCAATTTGAAAAGCAAACATGTTGTTGCGATGAAGACTACGAATCACTCAACTCGGTCGAAGATAGTAGAATTGGTTTTTCAATCCACATTCCCCACGAAATGGATCCTTTTTCGAGACGTCTCGATACCCACTCAAAGACTCAGAATTGAATCTCGGCAAGAACTGTTGTTGTTTTTTAAGATTATGTTATTACGATTACTACAAATCAAGAAGCATGTGGCCCAAATACAGGCCTACATAATTTGTTTCAACCAAGGTGAAGATATATCACCAACATCCCATAAGTGGGATTCTTGGATTTGAAGAAATTGTTCTCACTTCTCCCACATATTGTTTTCACTAAGGCCGTGCGTACCGCTCTCGGGTACCACGGCCAGGTTCCATTTCGGGTTCATGCGGGTAGTGAGGGTAGGCGGTACGGTGGGTGCGGCTTCACATCGGGTAAGGAGGTGCGGGTACGAGTGGGTTCACGAAGCCGATGATATCTCTCTCGGGTAGGGGGGGTTTTAAGGAGTGGGTAGTGGGTAGCGGGTTCGGTGGGTAAGCGGTACTCCACTTTAGTGTAAGGAGGGTAGGAAAGAGAAAAGCTGATGTGGCGCTGAGGTGGCATTCGGGTTCAGTGGGTTCGTGGGTAGGCGGTACTCATGGTCTAATCGATGTAATAGGTCTTGGTTTCCGCTATCATGTGTTTTCCACCTTCTTCTTGTAATATACGGCACCACGAAGACACCAAGTAGTACAAAGTAAATACGAGGGGAATAAAATGAGTAAGAGTATCTCCAACAACTATATGCTATATTTTTTCTAAAATATAGTATCAAAATTCCAACGGTTATTCTATTTTAGAGATTGTAGTATTAGTTAAAATATTAAAATAATCAATATATTAATAAAATACTATTTCTTTCTGCTTAATCTTTTAATTCAAATGTCTCTTATTGGTGGAAAGAATAAAATATTATTTTTCTTACTCTTTCCTTTAATTTTGTACTCTATAAAAAACGAATTGATAGTACACTTAAATACATTATAAGCATTGAGTCATGTTAACACAACAAAAGATGCAATTATTACAACTAAAATGAATTACACTGCTATCTTTTAAATAGGAAATATTTAAATTACAATAAGACTTTGATTTAAATATGTTAACGAGTTGTTGTTAATATAAGATGTTATAATTCATAATTCCTAACATACAACTAACATGTTTGATTAAGGGGGTGTTTGGGATTGCGTCTGCTTATCTGCTTCTCAAAAATCACGACATGGAAAAGTAGGTCTCAACCTACTTCTCAAAAAATCGCGTTTCTCCGGCGAGCTAACGCAATAAGGAGTTTTCAATCTCCATTCCAAACACTCACTCCGGCGAGCTAACGCAATAAGGAGATAAGCGCCTGTGAAACGCAATCCCAAACACCCCCTAAGAATATAAGTAATTGAACAAGCTTTAAAGTAGCAAGGGCATCTCAATGTAGTTCTCTATTTTACTCTCTATTATAGAGAGTAGAATAGAGAACGTGTTAAATCTTCTCCAATGTATTACTTTATTTTACATGCTAAAAGAGCATATTTAAAGTATATTATCTTTTATTTTGATTACATATATTTTCAATAATACCCTTATATTTATTAACTTTATCATATTATTTTAACGACGTTATAATTCATTTTTAATTTCGCATTAAATTATCAAAAACCAAATTTCATTAAATAAAAATGTTATATTTTGAACACACAACTAAAATTAAAATACATAATCATTTAATCGGAATTAGAAAATCTTTCCCATAAATGATCAACTAATGCATCCCGAAGTGCAAAGTGAGTTTCTTTATCCTTAATTTGTCTATATCGAGCAAGATATTGTTGGAATGCATCATTATCATTTGTCATCGTTTCGACCTCTATTGGTGGTACTTCTCTCATAACTTCAACCGGCGCATCGAGATCACGTTCGTCGTCGATTATCATATTATGTAAAATAATACATGTAGCCATTATCATATTTTATTTGTTGTCTAATACCAATTGTTACAATTTATTAGTTTTTAAAATTAGTTGGATAAATTTAAACTGAATTTAAAACTTAAAGATAAATATAATTATAGTTTATTAAAATTGGCATTGGACAACAAATAAAATAAAAATACAAGAAACTAAAAAATAGAAGGGTCATTTTGTAATATCAAAAAGTTAGAAACAATAGAGAGTATGAATAGTAACTCTCTATATATAGAGAGTTACTATTCAGAGTAGAGATGGCCAAACTGACCCGACCCGACCCGACCCGACGGGCTGGCCCGACCCGAAACCGGCCAAGAACCGGTTCTGACCCGGCCCGGTCAAGAACCGGTTTTGAGCCCGAGAGCCGGGACCGGTTCGGCTATATATAGATTTCCTCGGCCCGACCCGGGACCGGTTCGTGACCCGGTTCGTGGCCCGACCCGGCCCGACCCGGCCCGACCCGATTTTTTTCAAAAAAATATAGCCGTTAACTAGCCGTTTTATAGCCGTTTTATATCCCTTGTGACCGTTTTTTTCATCAAAAAACACCCTCCAAACCCCATATAAATACTAGGGGTGTTATGGAGGTCATCACCACCTTACATTGCTTACAAAACGCAAAAAAACGCATACAATTCTCATTTCTCGGCTCTTATATTCGTTTCTCGCAAAAAACGCATACAATTCTCTAGTCTCTAGTCTATACTCTCTACTCTCTAGTATCAAAAAAAATGGCCGAACAAAATTACGTCGTTGTTGTCGATCATTCACGAAAAGCAGCGGTTTGGGATAATTTCAACTTGGTCAAATTTCCCGACGGTACAAAAAAAGCTCAATGCAAACGGTGTGGAGATTTCCTAAAACCCGAATCAAATAGCACGTTAAAGCGCCACTTCGAGGATAGATGCAAGAGGTTGAAATCGGGTGACGATCCAACTCAACCCATACTTGACAATTCTGGTCAAGTATGGTTGTATGATAATGATCTCGCCCGAGAAATGCAAATGAAATGTGCCATTCAAATGGCGTTGCCGTTCGGACATTTCGACAATCCTCACATGACAAACATGATCAAAAATGGGTTCCAACCACGCTACACTCCGGTAAGTCGTCAAACTCTTAAGCGTGATGCTTTAAAATATTGGAATAAAGTTCAAAAAAATATGCGAGAAATGTTTTTAAACTTACCCAACAAAGTTTCTTTAACTTGTGATGTATGGAGCGCACCATTCGGATTGCCAGATTCTTATATATGCATAACGGCACATTGGATTGTGCCGACATCGTGGCAATTATGCAAACGTGTAATCACGTTTGAGCTCTTTGGTTCGCCACATTCGGGTGAGCGTCAGTTTTCTATAATTATGAGATGTCTTCAATATTATAATTTAAAAAATAAAGTTATTAGTATTTCGTTTGATAATGCTAGTAATAATACGGCATGCGTAGACCGATTACGTTTGGCTTTATCCCCTATTTTAGAGGGAAAATTATTTCATACACGTTGTTGCGCACACATAATAAACTTAGCCGTTCAAGACGGCTTAAGTAAACTTAATGAGCCTTTAACTAAGTTTAGGCTTATGTTACGTCGAATTTTCACAAGAAATAAAAAAACGCAAAACTTATATAAAGATTATTGCAAACAAGTCGGTTTTAAAGCTTTGGGACCGGCGCACGATATGCCGGTTCGATGGAATTCGACTTGGAAAATGATGGATAATTTATTAAGACAACAACAATATATTCAAGCATTTTATAACATTTATTACCCGGATAACACGATAACTCAGGATGATTGGACAAGGATTCATGGCTTTCACGATATTTTGGGTGATTTCAAAACTGCAACAACTTTGTTATCCGGTGTTTATTATCCAACGAGCCCTTTACTTTTAAATCAACTTTATATTTTGGCAAGTAAAATTGCTCAATACGAACAGGATTTGCACTTTCACGACGTCGTGAAACTAATGAAAGAAAAATTGGTAAAATATTTTAAAAAGATCCCCTTCACTTTTCTTTGTGCCGCGGCATTAAACCCGTTTTTAAATGTTACGGGTGTCGAAGTTTTAATACACGCAATATGCGTATCGTTTGGTTTGGATTCTCTTACAAATTCTAGCTTTTCAAGGAAACGCATACAACAATTTAATACTGATTTTCATCAATTATATGAGATTTATAGAGTTAATTATGGGGGAGGAAGCCAACAAACCCCTACACCTCAAATGTTTTCACCGGGTTCTAGTAGCAGTCGTGGCCGAAACCGAGAAGACTTAATGCAAACTTTAATGCAATCGGTTGTCATGGAATCTTCTAAAAAAGCTAGATATGATGGAGATAATTTGGGTGAATTCAATCAATACATACGTACTAATTTTATAACGGCATCCTTCACAAACGTCGTAGATGTTGAATCCCTAGATTTATTAGAATGGTGGAAAAGTAAACAATCAAGTTTCCCAATTATGGCCACTATTGCACTTGATATACTAACAATCCAAGCTAGTACTGTAGCTTCGGAGTCGGCCTTTTCTCTTAGTGGCAGGATCATATCGGAGCGTCGGACAAAATTAACCCCAAAATCGGTGGAGTGCTGCGTATGTCTGAAGGATTACTTGGATGGAGAAGACCGCATTCAAAATCGAACGAACCTGGAGGATGATCTAGAAGGCGTGGAAGAAAACTTATTCGAAAACGAGACGGATGAACTACTAAGTACGCCGTCCGTATCCGATACTTCTGAAGTTAGTAGTGTCGTAGATGACGAAGAAGTAGACATCGACCCCCTTGACGATCAAACGGCTCTTACACGACTGATGCAGTACAATACTCTTGAAGTCTACAATACAGATCAGAATCCATACTACGTTCCATACAATCCATTCAACTATAATCCATTCAATTACTATCCGGGTGATGGGGGTGGAAGTTCGGGAGCGGGACCTTCGAATGTTTAGAATTTATGTATTGTAACTTTATATATAAATTATAAAACGTAAAAGTGTATTTTAGTGATATATATTATAAATAAAACGTATTTTTAAAGTGTATTTTACTTATTATCCAATGATTCCAATCCAATTTTTTTTTGTTAAAGTTTAGTAATTAATTATTATACAAAGAAAGTAGTTAAAAAACATAAAAATCGCGAACCCGATCATAAAACCGGTTCTCGACCCGACCCGGCCCGGTTTTCCTAAAACCGGGTTCACTTACGCTTAAACGGGTCAGGGGATCTCGGTTTAAACCCGACCCGACCCGACCCGGTTCTGGGCTGACCCGGTTCTCGCTGTTACTGTGTGGAACCGGGTTGTCCCCCGACCCGACCCGACCCGGCCCGAACCCGTTTTTTGGCCACCTCTAATTCAGAGAGTTACTATTCATTTCTCTATTGGAGAAGGTCTAATCCCCAACTTGCGAATTTTGTTCCCAAAAGAATTGAGAAATTGTATACATTAATTATATCTCATATATATTAGGCAGTTTAAAAAAATATATACTTTCATGGTCATAATGAAACTAATTTGGTTAAAAAGGTTTATAAACTTTGATACAAATGAGTATAAATTATTTTTGCAAAAAGTTAATTACAAGCAATTCTAACGGGTTCCACACGAACCTGTTGTCTCCAAGGACACTATTGGGGAGCATTTTTGGGCTCACTCAACGATTGAGGTAGTGTTTTTTTTGAGGGAGGGGGGGCTATGATCGAACCTATGACCTGTTATATATTAGCCAAAGTCATCACACCCCTTTGCCAATTAATCTGAACGTCTATTAATACATTATTGCTTGAAATTTCGTATTGATGTCCCAAGACCAATAAAAATATGAATAATTGTCATAATTGACTATGAAATAGAGATCATTTTGAATACTTTGTAACAATTGGATGATCATTATATAAATATATCTATTTATATAATTATCTTTGGAAAACCTTAAATCCTAATCAACTGTACCATTTTTTAAATTCTAAACTTATCATCGATTTCATTTAGTATGTCATCGTCAAAATGGATTGAATATATAGTTTTTTTTGTATATAACTATACGCGAACTCTAAACCCCGAATTAATCCGAAATTTGAATCCCAAGATTGAAACCATGGTTTGCATACTTGAAATGCCATCAGTTTTTTGGTTTGTCCATCCGAACCCGCCCGCTATACCGTCTGACCGGTGAGGAGGACAAATGTACCATCCTTGAAAGTTGAAACCCTAACCATGGATCGGGTAAGGTGAAATGGGTATTAATCGGATTTGGGTCAAACCACTTTCCTAAAGACAAGGCCGGACCCGAATATCAGGGCCCAAAGTACATAAGGCCGGACCCGAATCCATATTCTATAGCAACCAAACCCCCCGCGTTCTAATAGTCACAAATACACAAACCCTAGACTCTTATTAGCTGGGTCGCCTCCGAAAACACACTCGATTCTGCAGCACTCGCACCGCCGAAACCAGCAGCAGCGATGGTTGGTATTCATCACCTATTTCATTACATGTATCTCTGTATGTTCGAGTTATTGTACAATTGGTGTGTTGAGTTGTTCTTATTGTTGATGATTTCAGGTGAAGTATTCGAAGGAGCCAGAGAATCCTACCAAATGTAAGTTTGAATTTTCTTTATAGACGCTTTTTGAATTTTCATGGCTGTTAATGAGGGAATTAGGTCAAGTGTCGTTGTGTAGTTTTTAGAACATTTTTTGGTTAATTTTGGGGGTTTCTATGAATGTGAGTTGAAATTTAGGGTTTTAATAATGATGTATATATTTCAGCTTGCAAAGCCAGAGGATCGGATCTCAGATGCCATTTCAAGGTATGCAAAATGTCTAAGTACCTTTTTCATACGGATTTTTGTGGCAAATTTAACATCGATGTGGATCCTACTACTTGTTTCATTTGTTAATAAGTTTAGGTATCATTTAGTTCCTAAATAAATTAGTATTCAGTGGATTATCTTCATATCAAAAGTTGAATATCGTATAGTAGGCACCCAGCCCTGGGAACACTGGGAAAGTTCAAAATAGCACCATAATATTTTCTGAACATGTGAATGTGAATCAACTGTATCATGTATTCTTCATGAATAATCATGAATATCATGTATATTTGTTATGAATAAAACACGACTAGCTCAAAGTTTTTATGATGAATAAGTCTGAGTAACCATGAATGTTGTTTTATTTGCTCTTTAAAATACGAAGTTTGATGTTTCTAAGTTGTTGGGTATATGTATTCTCTTGCTAATATGTTTTATTTTGTTAATTCTTAGAACACTAGGGAAACTGCACATGCTATTCGTAAGTTGCCTTTAATCAAGGCTAAGAGATACTTGGAGGATGTTCTTGTTCATAAACAAGCAATTCCATTCACTCGTTTCTGTCGTGGAGTTGGCCGTACTGCACAGGCAAAGAATCGCCATTCAAATGGGCAAGGACGTTGGCCTGCTAAATCTGCAAAGTTCATTCTCGACTTGCTAAAGAATGCTGAGAGTAATGCGGAAGTAAGTATTTTACTATATATATGAAGTGTGTTGATAAAAGTTTTAAGAACAATTTATTAAGCATTATGCAAGCTTTGTTAATCCATAAGCTTCTAAATTTCAAGTTTACAAGTAATTATTGCATACATAAAACTAACTCAAAAAATGCTGATCGAGCGCTTCTAATAAGGCTCAATAGTCCATCATTATCTTTATAAAAAGATTCATAAAAAATAAAATAAATTACATTTAAAAAAAATAAAATGTTAGTAACAATTTGAATCAAACAAACTATACCAAAAAAACTAGAATTATATAATATTTAGTTTAACATCAATATCGATATAATTTTCTGGGTTTCTTTTACCAGTTTTTCAAATTAGCAAGAGAGGTTCAATCACCATTTGTCAATTCTATTTATTCGATATATTTCAGAGTTTCTTTCTTAACGAGAAGTTGCGTTATTATTTTTTTCAATTGTTAATAAAACATTGCTTGTTTGGATTTGATGTTGTTGTAGGTCAAAGGGTTGGATGTGGATGCTCTTCATATCTCCCACATCCAAGTGAATCAAGCTCAGAAACAGAGACGTCGCACATACCGTGCTCATGGAAGAATCAATCGTGAGTTTTCTCGTTTTTTGTATCTATTTTTCTACAACATGCATAATCAGAAGCCTTAAAAGGGATCTTTAGAAACCAATTAATGCACATTGTGACCAATCATCATGCATCTGCCATTAAGTTGGTCATATTGGTCATATTTTGATGATTGAAACTCTGTTGCTTTTGCAGCTTACATGTCTTCTCCTTGTCATATTGAACTGACTTTGTCCGAGAAGGAAGAACCCGTGAAGAAAGAGGTGAGTTATTTATCCTATTAGTAGTAGCTCTATTAGTTTTGCTGATCTGGCAATAGAGGTGTGGGTGTCGTCCATATGTGTGACGTTCTGGTTCTAGCCCTGACATCGCCCTTTTGTCTATGGGATGCATTAACGATTTATTACCTCCTCCATGGTGATCGTGGGATCGGTGCGGTGGGGGCGCGCCACACACGGTGGCAAATACTCCATCTGTTCCGAAATAAACGTCCATATTTTTTAGTTTCTTCTAAATAACGTATCCACCCTAATAAGTAAGTGTTAACTTTTCAGTTCTACCATTTAATTATGAGATGAAAAATTAATTACTCCTAAGGGCAAAATTGTCATTTAGTTGATTAAAAAATTTAGTAAGCACACATGTTTATAACCGTTTGCCTTTTTAATTGTGGACATTTATTCTGTGAGCGACCCCTTTCAAATGTGTCTAACCATTTAACTCTACTCTTAATATTATGGGTACAATTGTCATGTAGTTGATTAAAAAATGTATAATTGCACATTTTCTAACACCAAGTGCATTTTTTACTGTGAACATTTATTTTCGAACTGTGGGAGTACCCTTTTTTAGTAGCTCTATTGAGGTCGATTATTTATCATTGTTTTGCCTGCAAAAGCTAAACCATATGCGGATATTGCAGCCGGAGACTCAGTTGGCCCCTCGAAAGACCAAGAATCAGGCTTAACTTGCGGATTTGCAGCCCGTTCGTTTCTTCGTGGTTTGATGCCGGAATTAGTTCATTTCATTTTTGCCATGCTTCTCTTTTCTATCTTTATAGTTGAGTGAAACATCTAAATGTAAGGTCAAGATTGTTATATGATTGTAGTGATTTTGTTGATGTGTTTGATGATTTTGCAAACTGGGGGTGTTCATGGAAATACAAGAATCGTGTGAGAAGGCGAGTTAACGGGAGATGTGGATCTGAACCCAAAAATCACTTTTAATCTCAATCACACCCATTAACCGTGCTTGATTTGGAAATTGATTCGGTGCATCTCATTTTAATGTTCATCCAACGGTTGATAATCATTCCTTATGTTAACTTTTCATAGGAACCCAACCTTCATGAAAATAGTCTTTTCTTATGTTAAGTCAACTTCTCACAGGAACCCAACCTTTACGGAAGTAGTCTTTTTATTTTCTTCAGGTAGAAGCAGTGTCTACATGCATGCTATTTGTCAAACCTTGCTTCTATATGAAAATACAAGATTCTATTCCATCAAAATCCCAAGTTATTGTGAAGGAATGTTCAATTTCTTTGTCTATAGAATTTGATGGAATTCAAATATTCCATCCATCAAAAAGATTAAACTAAACGAGGGAATGGAATTTGGTCAATGAAATTCAACATTTCAATTTCATCAAATTCTGTGAACCAAACGCCACCTTAGGGTTTGTTTTGGTTGGGTTTTTTTATTAATCTTTGTATGTATTAAATATTTTCTTGATGGGTGTTAAAAAGTATTTAACTTTTATAAAATTTCATATTAACTAGAATTAAATTTGATTGAAGTTAAAAGATATATTTGTTTTAGTTAACATAAAAATAACATTCTTGAATTTTTATCGATACAAGTAGACCAAATATGATAATGGTTATGCACATTGTTTATTTTATCAACTTGTCTCTTCTATTCACTTGTTGTTTTCTAATTGCTTAGTAGATCTTTAACTTTCGTCATGGGCATATATGTCTTTATAGTAATGACAGCTCTCGAGGTTTCGGATGTCTACGGTAAAAAAACAAAAAAATTCCCCTTTATTATGCAAATGAAAGGGTTTGAAACATAGTCAAGCTAGATGGCTCATCCACATGCCAGATATTTATTAAATAAAACAAAAATGATACAAGAGCATAAACCAAAACCCTCTATAATAAAACATAAAATAGATCACTTAAAACGATGCTTTCATGTGTTTTTTGAAGCAAAAATATCAACGACTTTATGATAGTTAACATTTGCTAAAAACTTAATCTCAATATTCAAAATTGCGAACCCATTCAATCTTTCTTGGCTCATGGTAGACAACATATATGACTTCAACAGCTTTAACTTCGAAAAGTTTCTTTCTGCGGATGCAACAGTTACAGGTACAGTCAGCAAAATCCTGTAAGCAACCAATACATGTGGTAACATGTCCTTCTTTGCAAACTCCAAAATTTGTACGGATGCCCAAGAATTTCCAATATTGAATGTCTCTTCCGGTAACATTTTCTACAAAACATGTAACTCCAAAGTTTAAGTAGGAACAATATCGTAATGGAAACCGTTCTATGAATACTTACATAAAACACACATGTTAACTTCTGGATCAATAATAAGATTTTTTGTTATGTCAGTTAGATTTTTGATAAGGATTTAAGTATGAATTTAAGGGGTTGTTTGATTGATTTTCCTTTAAGTGCTATATGGATAAATATGATTTGTGGATTAATTTTGTCCGTATAAATTGAGATGATTTTTTAAGGGCTTATTCTACCGATGGAAGGAGTGTGTTTTTTAAATTGTTTCGTTAATATTTAATAAAACACACTGACTTTCATGTTGTTGGGGCTCAAAATCTATCAAATTCACGCCCTGACTGTTTAACAATCGTACAAAGTACAAACTCGTCGTTAGATTTAATAATGAAAACGCAGCTTTTGGTAAATGCAAAATTGTCACATTCGACACCAAAATGTTGTAATGGTTCATTCTTCAACGGTTAACGTCGTAAAGGACATTCCGAATTCGTTACAACGGTAAACTTTATTTCAATTCAATGATCAAAAAAATCAATATCATTAAACCCATGATTGTGTTGTATCAAGTTATCCATACGTGTAGGTGTAGCAATTTCAATTCATTTATTAAAAATGGATAGCATTGGATTTGTGTTTATCTACAATGGATCGAAAGTTGTCTGAAGTGCATTCAATGTTTGCAACCTCTTTAATCACTTCATCCAAACAAGCTATATTGTTTTTACTTCTTTTCATTAATATAATTTTTGTAATCATAATCATAATCATAATCATAATCATAATCATAATCATAATCAGTACGTTGAGTATTTAGAGCATCTCCAATAGCTTCCTCATTTTGGAGAAAATGAAGAATACGAGGATTTTGGGCTCTACTTTTGCTCCAACAGATTTCCCAAAACTATCTCCAAAATGGAGAAAGTATGAGAGAGAATGAATTTTTCTCCAAATATGGAGATCACTCCAAAAATGATTACCAAGTGAGACGACTAATAAGAAACTTTGAAAATAAATATGTAGAGAGAAATAATATTTTAATAGATAAATGTAATATTTTAGAGCATCTCCAACAACTTCCCCAAAATGAAAAACTAAAAGTCAAAATCTCTAAAAAAATTACATTCATTTCCAACAGATTCCCACTTTGGAGAAAAAAACAATGATTATAATATTAAAATATTGTATTCATCTATTAAAACATTATTTCTCCTTTTATATTATTTTTCAAAGATTTCTATTGGTGCTCTCACTTAGTAATCATTTTTGGGTTTAACTCCATATTTGGAGAAAAACTTCTTCTCTTTCATACTTTCTCCATTTTAGAGATAGTTTTGGGGAAGCTGCTGGAGCAAAAAAAACAACCTAAAGTCCTCATATTCTCCATTTTCTCTAAAAGGGGAAGCTGTTGGAGATGCTCTTAATATTATAATCCATGTTTTTCCTCTAAAATGGTGAATTTGTTGAAGACGAATGTAATATTTTTTAGAGATTTTGGCTTTTGTTTCTCTATTTTGGAGAAATTTTGTGGAAGCTATTGGAGATGCTCTTATAAATAATAAAAGAGGACATTATTAATTGGCCCCAATCATGTAAGAATGTACTCATTTTGACCCAAAATCTATTTTATTTGTTATCGTAATAATATATATTAATTATTTCTGAAAATGACAAAAACAAAAAAATTGTTTGTCAATCTAACCTATTTAATTTGGTACACATCAAAATTTATATGCTTTAATTCAGTATTAAAAATCATTTTGTAATGAGTAGTGTGAATCATTCCTTTGTAAATTGGGGAACCAAAAACTGTTAAATTGTGGGAATTGGCTGATAAAACAAGAGCTTCCGTTTTTCAAGGGTGGTAAGATATATAGGTCTGATAAAACATGTAACATATTTAAACGGTTTTGAATTAAAACATCTTAATTTTAAATCTGGATCAGGTTGACTTAACACACCATTGTTCTTTTTCATTTATTTAATTACTAATAATTTATTATTTAACTATAAAAAAAACCATACAACTAAAAAGCAAACATTAAATATGTAGTATGATTTTAGGGCCTAAAAGTTTTGATGATTAACAAGGTATCTCATGATTCTTTCACATGAAAAATAACAAGGGTAGGAGAAAAAAATGTAGTTTCATCGGTTATCTCTTTGTTATGAACTTATGATATGATCCAATGTTAGATCTTCAGCCGTAGTGTAATATATTGGCTTAAGATTTTAGTCGGTTCCAGTTGTTCAAGTTTTTCATAAGTGATGCAATAATGTTTGAAAACTTATGTCGAGAATGTTTGGTTCTAGATCATTTATGTTATCGTACAATATTTATCACAATTCAGTAGCTATCACATCCCCAGGAAAGTAGGTGTGACACAATGACTCTTTGTCAAGACAAGTGATTATTTTTCAGAATCTGGACATTTACACTTTTTCGGACTTTTGTATCATGCCTGAACATATTTTTTGGGTTATAAAAAGTTTAAATCTCGTTTTGGAGGTTGAACACTTGCAAATATGATGGTATGAGACTTGTGAAAGAAGGTAGTAAACCCACTGTTTAGGGGAAATATATAGAAGAAGGGGTTCGAGTGTGTGTAATATCCCAAACCAACTATACAAGATATTGTCCGTTTTGTCTACACCTAGACTTGTGGTTTAAAAACGCATATGATAGAAGAGGTATACAACCTCTTATAAGGCAACATTTGTTCCCCTCCTCAACCGATATGAGATCTTACAATCCACACCTTGGGTTGGCACAATATCTCGATTCCTACTCTGATACCAATTGTAACGTTTCAAACGCGTTTGATAAAGAGGTATCCGGATCCTTATAAGACAACCGTTGTTCTTTCCCCAATCGATAGGAGGTTTTAGAGAGTCACTCTAAATACGTGTGTCAGTTCTTTTATATGAACTTTATTTTGTTGTATTTGTGGTTGAATTCATCTCTTGAATTGCTTTGTATTTACGCTTTGGAATTTAGAAAGTGGTAACAACTTATTTTCTCACACGAGATGTTCATCGTTCCCTCCTCTTTTTTTTCGAAGTTTAGCGTTTATATTTTGACCAACAAAGTTTACACTAGTATGTTTTGATCATCAAACATATATAAATCAGGAATTGAGGGCAAATTTTTTTACCCAATTAACGTTTAACATGTAAAAAATGATTAACAACAATTCATTTTGATGTCTAGATATTTTTTCCGATAAAATAAACTAATTGAATATACTTATAAAAAATGGTTGTCCCTATGGTTCGTTAAAAAATATACAAATTTTGTCCCCGTGATTTAAAAATTAAGATTTACGTTTATATGGTTTGTAATTCATTTCTTTATAGCTTACTACTTATTGTTATTTTGGTCCTTGTAGTTTATAATTCTTTACCATTTCAATCTTTTATACTTAAAGATAAGAATTAGTCTAGGGAAGAAAATAACAACACATTACAAAACATAGGGACGAAACGTAAAAACTTATTAAATAAATCACAGGGACGTGATCCTAATTTAATCTAAAACATATTATCGTGATATT
Source organism: Saussurea involucrata (assembly GCA_033807775.1). NCBI lineage: Eukaryota > Viridiplantae > Streptophyta > Magnoliopsida > Asterales > Asteraceae > Saussurea > Saussurea involucrata. The sequence continues at coordinate 9,252,277 of CM066320.1, forward strand.
TTTGAAAAAAATGAATAAATTGGGTCCAGAAATATAAAATTTGAAAGTTGAGGTGGGTAAAATGCAACAATAACAAATTTAGTAAATCTAACGTCTACTACTTAAAAATTGCATATATATCCCTTTTATTTATTTCTTTTTTCAGAAAAAATATTTTCTCATCTCTCTCTCTTATTCCCTTCGTCTCATTCGGTTTCTCTCTCTATCTCTCTAGACTCTCTCGGTCTGTTTCTCTCTCTAGGAGAGGACGAAGACGACGAAGAAGAAGACAACAACAAGGAAGCATAAAGCCACAAAGATATGGTGTCGACGCGTAGAAGTGGATCTATATCCAACAATAACAGCAGCAACAACAAGCGATCATCGTCTTCAGAACAGAAACCCCCGTCTCCCAAACGCCAAAAGGTGCCAAATGCTCTTGCCTCCTTTGATTTTAGGGATTGTTTGTTGGTTATTTATGGAATTTCACCGTAATTGATTGGTTCTTGGTTGAATTTTTGTGTTTTTAGGTTGATAATGGAGGTGCATCGGAGAAATCGACGCCACAAGAGGCATCACAACCTGCGGTGGTGGAGAATTCCAAGGAATTGAGTTCGCCGACGGCAGTGGATCCACCGGAAAATGCCGCCGGAAGTTGTCTACGGAAGGATGGGAGCGGTGAAGGGGAGGTGGTAAGTGCAGGGAAGGGGGAGGCGGCTCCGGCTGCTTCCGTCGTCACTCCGATCGCTCAAGGTGAGTTGTTTTCTTGCTGTCTTGTATATCTCTTGCATGTAAATTACTAAAATGTCTGTCGTTCTGCATTGTTAAATCTAATTTTTTGATTCTGTAGCTGTTAAGTAATTGCTCATGGTTTTAAATGAATGATGGAAATGATCAACTAAACAAGATTGCAGTTACAGAACTCACCAGGGTTTAGAATGAAATTATATCTGGATAGCACACATTCTGAGGGGTGCAGAAGTCAACATATATATGACTAAAACATGGCAATCAATTGCAAGATGTTCAAAGAAAAAGATAATTGGGCTTTTGTGCATTTCTTGAAATGTTTGTAATGTGTATTTTACACTTGTAAGGAAGGGCTAAAGCTTATTGTTGTTTTGGTATAAATTTGAATTGATTAAGGGCTTAAGGCTGAGACTTTGTATTGGTTGTTATGAAGCGTCAGTGCCAGTTTTAGCGGAGAAGCCAAGAAGCTCATTTTCTTCATGGAAGCAGCAAAATCAGAGCTGTGAGACGGCCACACCTTGGTGCAGGCTGCTTGCTCAGACCTCAATGGTTAGTATTCAGGCAATAAAAATGAGCGATTCTATGAATTATTTTTAAACACAGAGCTGAAAAATGCATTGTTTCTTGCAGAATCAGACCATGACTGTTTATACAACCAATTTTTTAGTTGGATCAAGCAAGAATGCTAATCTTTTGATCAAGGATATAAGTGCGATTCTTTGCATTATCAAGCTGAATGAGGTACTAATATTTCATGCCAACATTGGTTCAATTTTAGGGATTTCACATTACATTAAGCACAAACAGTTCACTTGGTTTATAGGATTTTTGGAGATGAACTCCATATTGTCTACTTGCAGTATGAATACTTACTGTTTGTCGACATGATCAGCGCGAAGACAGTTCTGTCGCTGTGCTTGAAAGCAAAGGAAGCAAAGGATCCGTCCATGTTAATGGGAAGACTATTAAGAAGGGTACAACCTGTCTTTTGAACTCAGGAGATGAAGTGGTATTTGGTCCTCTTGGCAACCATGCCTATGTATCCTTTTAAAGTCCAAAAACCTTTTAAGTCAACTGATGAAATCTAATGCCTTTTTTTGTAGTTTTCCTTAATGTTCCTTCCGATAGATATTCCAACAACTACCATGTGATGTCTTATTAAAAACACATACAAAAATGCTGCATATTGAAAGACGTGCAGGGGACCCATCAGCCGTTGCTGGTGCTTCTATATTGGCGTCTTTATCAAATCTGAGACCGGATTTATCTCGTTTGAAGCCTGCTTCCCAAACTGCCCCCAAAACTTATTTGGGTACGGAGCTTCGTCAACCTAATCATGACGATGAGGTTGATGGTCTTGAAGTCACTTCAGCTACCAACACTGCTAATGATAGTGCATCTGAAATTGGAGCTACAAGCAAGATCACACCTCTTGGCAGCAGCCTAGACCCTAGTATTATCGAAATAGCAAATGTAAAGCTTTTTGTGCCTAATTATTTCCCAACTGCTAACATCATTTGCTAGTTATTATAATTGGGCTTAAGAGCAAACGTATTTTTCAACAGGCGTTGGAAAATAGGGAGTGGAATAGGGATTCTTTACCTCCATCAGCACCAGGAATGTCTGTAAGATCTGCAATGTTGAAGGAAGAAATTCTTGCTGGGATTATTGATGGGCGAGAAGTTGAAGTTTCTTTTGACGAATTCCCATATTATTTAAGGTTTTATACTTTATCATGTTTTTTAAATATAAAAGCAGGGCTGATTGAAAATTTCTTTTTAATGTCTAGAAGAAGGGTTGGATGTGTACATCTTGGAATTTGGGCATGTTTCGTAACGTATCTGACAAATCTTATGTGTCTTATCTACTTCTTTATGCAGTGAGAACACCAAAAATGTGCTTATTGCAGCTTCTTATATACACTTGAAGCATAGAGACCAGGTTAAATATGCCTCTGAACTTCCTACTGTGAATCCTAGAATCTTGCTTTCTGGTCCTGCAGGTACGTCTAAAATTTTATATTTCTTTTGCTGTTTGGTTGGATTGGAGTTGCTATTATGAATTTTCCCTCTGAGTTTCATCTCTTTTCAGGATCTGAAATTTATCAGGAGATGCTAGCAAAGGCACTTGCTCATTATTATGGCGCTAAACTGCTTATATTCGATAGCCATTCATTCCTGGGTGTAAGATTTCTTGTTTAGCAATTAAGGGGCTATTTGTTTACCTCTTAATAGTTCCATTAAGAGGCAACCTCTGAATCGGTAAGAGGTGAATCTTGTTTGGCAAAAAAAGAGTCTGCCTCTTAATGGTTCTAAAACCCTCTGAATGATTTTGTATCTTGGGCCTCCCTACACCAATCAGCGCCCTAGTTTCATACTGAACAATTACCAAACAACCATATTTCATTTTGCACTATATCATAAGAGTCTAATCATTCTGCACCAAACCATTCAGCAACTGCCAAACAGTCCCTAACTCATTTTATTGAATTGTCTTTTAGGGTTTATCATTGAAAGCCGAGCTACTGAAAGAAGGAAGCACTAGCAATGTTCCTAAGCAAAGTCCTGGGCCCGCTACTCTGTTGACAGGAACTGCAAGTACCCCTAGTGAATTAGATGTTCCAGGAAATGAAAATTCTTCTTCGTTACCTCTTGAACCACCACAGAAAATGGAGATTGACTTTGTTACCCCTGCTGCAGGAACCTCTAAAAGCCCAACATTCAAATTGGGTATGCTGAGAGAATTTCTTAATCTTTGTTTATTCCAATTCTTTCCCCCTTTAACAAAATGAAGTAAAAATGTGTAGGTGACCGAGTAAAATTTATAGGTCCTGCTTCTGGAGTCATATACTCTTCTTCATCTACTTCAAGGTACGATTTGGTTTTCACTTGGTGCAACTCTTTTTTTTTATATATATTAGTGTTCATGGTTGATATGTCTTCTTCACCTTAGGGGTCCCACTTCTGGAGCTCGTGGGAGGGTTCTTTTACCATTTGAAGACAATTCTCTCTCAAAGATCGGTGTTAAGTTTGATAAACTCATTCCTGATGGGGTTGACTTTGGTGGACTCTGTGATGGGGGTTATGGATACTTTTGCTCTGGTAAATGTTTTCCTTGGTGTTTTTTTACTCCCGATGATGTGGCTTGTTTTCATTGGCGTTTCTTATGCTCTCTATCATTACCAGCTAATGAACTTCGCTTGGATTCAACCGGTGTAGAAGATCTGGATAAATTACTCATCAGCACCTTGTTTGAGGTTGACCCGGTTTCCAAAACAATTTTATTTCAATCTTTTTCTTTTAAAGGGTGGGGATGACCATACTACCCTGTTGTGCCAGGTTGTATCGAGTGAGAGCCGGAATCTTCCTTTTATTTTGTTCATGAAAGATGCAGAGAAGTCCATTGTTGGGAGCTCAGAATCATATTCAACATTCAAAACCAGGCTTGAAAAACTCCCAGACAATGTTGTCGTAATTGGTTCACAAACTCACACGGATAATCGTAAAGAAAAGGTAATATCCCCCAAGATCAAGGTGTTTAGCTACATAAGGGAAATTCTGTTTACATTATTTTATTAAATCGAGCATCCAAGGCTCTCGTATATATATGTATATATATGTGTGTGTGTGTGTGTATAGATAGATAGATAGAGAGAGAGAGAGAGAGAGTATGCGGGGGTGTCCATTGCAATTTTGGCAGGCTACAATATGTTCTTTTTGTTTATCTCTTTCCACCTGTTTTTGAATGCTACAGGACTCCATTGGAAGGTGTAAAAAAGTATCTTTGTTAATAATTTCATTTTATTTGCTTTTTCTTGCAGTCACATCCTGGCGGTTTGCTTTTCACAAAATTTGGCAGCAACCAAACCGCTCTGCTTGACTTGGCTTTTCCGGTAAGGACATGTTTTGCCTCTGGTCCAAAAGTCCTACGGATGAATATATATATATATATATATATGTATATACATTCTTTGCTTTATTGGTTGGAATGGATAATGTTTTTTTACGAGTACGGTTGGAACTTCTGTTACCAGTGACCAGTCTGGTGACAGAATATTTTCTTTCTAATATTTTCTTCTGGCTTCCATTAGGTATCATTGTCTTTTGTATGTTTCATGTGTTTATGAATTAAAACTTGCTTGATCATCCCTGAATGTCGATTTCGATGGTTTGCATGTTACATTTACATGAATTAGCCTCTATGTTTTTCGTTGCATATCTATATGAAGTTGCAAATCCATTAGTCACTTTGGTTGGAAATATTGGAGTTTATAGGAAATACTTTTAGGTTAGTTCGGTTCATTATGAAATTCTACAAGTCTTCAACGTGAATATGATCTTGTTTTACATACGTGATATGCCACTTGATGATGCCATTGTCAATATCTATAGAACACAAAATAATGATTCTGTTTGTCAGCAAGTCAAACTCCCAGAAAATCTTCAAAAACATCTTAAACAAACCTTGGGAGACAAACTTGCGGCCATGTAGGGATCATCTAAAACTACCGAAGAACCTTGGGTAAACGTCTAAATTAAGTTTTGGGAGACTGCCAGGACTTATAAAGATTGTTAAGACGACAGGTTGTGGAAGACTCTTCGGCCAAAGAAGCTAGATGTTGGATCCATGTGTATTTCGTCCTCAAGAAAGCTGTTGAGAAACTCAATTTAATTACGTAGATGATGAGAAATGATGCATAGTTTCTAGGGAAACATAGATGTAGATAGAAAACATCCTTTATATTTCATAATCAGTACAATAAGCCTGAGAATAACCATTCTGCATGAGACGGGCATTTAGGTGACGACGAGAGCCTTTGGGATGAATATCATATAGCCAACTATTTCCAAAGGAAGAGGCTCTAAAACCTAAGTACCATTTTTTCTTTTTTTTATTTATCTCATTTATACCCCTATACATGTCTACATTTGTCCTCTTGTAGCTTCTCATTTTCTATTCATATTCTGTTTTATGTTTGTGTCAGCAGAAAGTGAGTGAAATAAATCTAAAGCTTTAAAGTTATTTTGTTTTTTGTGACTATTTGAATGAAAACCCTTCTATTAATGATTGTTGCTACTTCATTGGTTCTTTCTAAGAGTTATGGTCCAGTTGAAGTCTGTGTTGAGTGATACACTAAAAGGTATATTAGTACAGTTAAGGCCTGTTGTAGCAGCTTAATGAGCTTAATGAGACTCACAGCTTATTCGGTCAGCAATACATGACTGTTTGGTAGTGGCTGACTGATATCGAAAGTGGCTTATTCCATAAGCTTTTAAGTGGGAGCTTTATGCAAAAAGCCAAGTTTTTTTCCTGCAAGGCCTAATGGTGTTGAACATCTCTTTTGATTTCAGGATAGTTTTGGGAGACTACATGAAAGGGGGAAGGAGGTTCCCAAGGCGACTAAACTTTTAACAAGACTTTTTCCTAATAAAGTCACCATTCACATGCCTCAGGTTTGTGCCTTTACTCCACTCCCTCATTAATTTTCTTTTTTCTATATGTAGTAGCAACAATTCGTGCGGTTCTGCAGGATGAGGGCCTCCTTGCTAGTTGGAAACAGTTATTGGATCGAGATGCTGAAACTTTAAAGATGAAGGGAAATTTGAATAATCTACGCAATGTGAGCAAATCAATTTCCTAATGTTACATGTTTCATTTGTTAAGTAAAAATTGATCACCATTTCTCTTATCCATGGTGCTATATACTATCAGAACTTTATTTTATTATAAATAAAAGTCAATGATTTGACATTTACAATGACAGGTCCTCAATCGGACTGGCTTAGAATGTGATGGGCTTGATACGTTGTGCATAAAGGATCAATTACTTACAAATGAAGGTATGTTTAACTTTTTCTTCTATTACAAAAACATACTTTACATGTTAGATTTATTTGTGGAATCTTTTTGAAATGGTTATCATAAGATATTATTATTTATATCAAATAAACGTATTGAAGGTGCTGAGAAGGTCGTTGGATGGGCTCTAAGCCATCATCTAATGCAGCATGCTCAAGCTGATCCAGATGCAAGACTTGTTCTTTCAAATGAGAGGTATTTGAAACTATCGTTTTTTTGGCGAAGAATCGTGTGAGAAGTTGAGGTTAACGTGAGAAGCGTGAGAAGTGGATCTGAACCGTTGATCGCTTTTAATCAAATTCCCTCCCATGAATTGCGGCTTAGAAGGGAATTGATCCGGTGCATCTCATCCTAATGTGCATCTAACGGTTAATAACCACTTCTCACGCTTCTCACGTTAACCTCAACTTCTCACCGGAACCCAACCCTCTGTTTCTTTTTAGTTTTTGTTGGAGAGTACGTAATTGTTGATTTGGTAACATTCCCATATGGCAGCATACAGTATGGTATTGAAATTCTCCAAGCAATCCAGAATGAATCCAAGAGCTTGAAGAAGTCTCTAAAGGTGATTATAATCATTTTATAGCCACTAAAGATTTGGAGTATTTTTTTATTTTCAGTTTATTGAATTATGTGAATTTTTTTGTGACTATTTTTTACATCTATAGGATGTGGTGACAGAAAATGAATTTGAGAAAAGGCTTCTAGCTGATGTTATACCTCCTAGTGACATTGGAGTAACTTTTGATGATATTGGAGCACTGGAAAAGGTCAAGGATACATTGAAGGAGTTGGTGATGCTTCCTCTACAAAGACCCGAGCTTTTCTGCAAGGGTCAATTGACCAAGGTTTAATTACGTTCTTGCCTTTGTGCATAACCCTATATGGCTATAGATATATAAACTTGAATGTGTTTGAAACAATTGAGGTCTGAATATAGTTGTGTTCCCCACATTCAGCCATGCAAGGGCATCCTTCTGTTTGGGCCTCCTGGAACCGGAAAGACCATGCTTGCTAAGGCCGTGGCTACTGATGCTGGTGCTAACTTCATAAATATATCCATGTCAAGCATCACATCAAAGGTCCATTTTTACAAAAATAAGTTTAATTATTTAGAAAAAAAACATTTTGCTCACTTCTGTTTTCCTGCGTCTCTTACTCAGTGGTTCGGTGAGGGTGAAAAGTACGTGAAGGCTGTTTTTACGCTGGCTAGCAAAATTTCTCCGAGTGTTGTCTTCGTGGATGAGGTACGATTTTGAAACATTTCTTCTATGTTGATCTTATTGCTGTATTAAAACAAAGAGTAAATTACGTTTTTCGTCCCTGTGGTTTTTTAAAAATTGCGGATTTCGTCTATGCTTTGCAATTCATTTCTATTTTCGTCCCTAGGACTAATTACTACTTTTAAGTATGAGGGACTAAAATAGAAATGAATTATAAATCATAGGGGCGAAGAAATCAATCAAGTTTAAACCGTAACGACAAAAATAATAACGAATTATAAACCATGGAGATGATAATCGTAATTTCAAAATCATAGGGACGAAAATAGAAATTTTCAACAAACCATAGGGACAAAAATGTAATTTACTCTAAAACAAAAGAAACCCAGTATATTCCACTCGAAAGCCGGATCTGGGAGGGGGTGAGATGTACACATATGTGACCTATCCCTAGATGGTAGAACGACTGTTTCACATAATCACATGTGAATTTTAATGTTGTATTGGATTAACTAATTAATCAAGCATGCTTAATTTCGTGTTCCAAGGTGGATAGCATGTTGGGGAGGAGGGAGAATCCGGGAGAACATGAAGCCATGCGTAAAATGAAAAACGAATTCATGGTGAATTGGGATGGGTTGCGCACAAAAGATACAGAACGGGTTCTTGTACTCGCAGCCACAAATAGACCTTTTGACCTTGATGAGGCGGTTATTAGAAGGCTTCCCCGTAGGTAATGAAATATAAATTCTCTTCCACTGAAATATAATTTTTGTATACTTTAATGTTTTGTTATTTTTCTCTTTAATTTTGCAGATTGATGGTGAATTTACCAGATGCTCCGAATAGGGCAAAGATCTTAAAGGTTATACTAGCAAAAGAGGATTTGTCTCCTGATATAGATTTGGATGCAGTTGCAAGCATGACGGAGGGATATTCCGGAAGCGACCTCAAGGTTCGTTTTTTTTTCTTTCTACTTTTTGATTTAACATTTTAATAATCTTGAAGTGACGGGAGGAATGACTCTGCTGATACTTGTTGATGATGCAGAATCTCTGTGTTACTGCTGCACATCGCCCGATTAGAGAGATATTAGAGAAGGAAAAAAAGGTACGTGTTTTTTGCCCTAAAATGTGTCGTATAAAAGATAACATGTTTATTTTTAATAAGATTATGAAGTTGTTTGTTTAATTTATTGGAATGTGTTTTGATTGGAGCAGGAGCATGCTGCGGCTGTAGCAGAAGGAAAGCCAACTCCGGCTCTAAGCGAAAGTTCTGATATTCGGCCTTTAAACTTGGAGGACTTTAAGTTTGCTCATGAACAGGTAAGATCTTGCGTACACCCCTCTTTCGTTCTAGTTTTTTTAGGGTGCGTTTGGTACACAGGACAGGACAGAGATCACTGTCCCATGTTTGGCAGGATTTTTATGTGGAACGGACAGGAACAAAGTGGAACAAGCTGGAACATGCCTGTTCCACCCCTACCCCATGGAACAAGCTGGAACAAGGTGAAACAGACTTATGTTTTACCAATATAACCTCAAAATAAAATCTAATTCTCTTCTAAAACATCAAATACACATTCTATTTTATATTTTATTCATTCTTTAAATTTTATTTATTTGTATTTTGTCGAATGTTATCTGTTATGTCCAGTTCTGTCTACCAAACGCTGAACAGTTCTGTTCCATCATGTCTGCCTACCAAACGCACCCTTAGGGTGTGCTTGGTACAAACCTAAATTACTAAACTACCCATGTCAGTTTAAAATCCTAAAACCATCCACGATTACTTATGGGTAAAAGTATGGCTGTAAAGATGATTTGTGTGTTGATAGGTTTGTGCGAGCGTTTCATCGGAGTCGGTAAACATGAATGAGCTAGTGCAATGGAATGAACTGTATGGAGAGGGAGGATCAAGAAGAAAAAAGGCTCTGAGCTACTTCATGTGAGTCTTGTTCTTCTTCATGGGATAACCCTGGAAGAATAAAGATGAAAGAAAATGATGTTTGTAAAATTGAAACAAATATAGGCTCTCTCTCTCTCTTTTTTCTCTAAGTTAAGAAGTGAAAGTGAAGTAGTAGTTTTCTGTTATGAGATGGTTGGCATAAAGGCTATTTTTGGCTTTTGTTTTGTTTCTACCCCCATCTCTTTTCACCCTTATTTTATTTGACTGACTGACTGACACAAATAAAAAGAAAGTATATCAATTAATCAATCTTGTACATTTTACATTTACATTTCTTTCTCTCTATATTCTTCTATTCCCTTTGTTTATAGACACATTGTTTGGTCCTGAGTTTTAGGGGCCGTTTGTTATATGCTTACCAGGTAGGTGCTTATTGGGTGATTTTACCTTATCGGATGGACATGACAAGGATTGAGAATCTTACCCGGTAAGAGCGGTGATAAGGACCGAGAGTCTTACCCGGTAAGCGAGAGTGATGGCTCTTATGATAGATTGTTGCATATGATGTTGTTTCAATTGAGTAAAATCTTACCTTTTAAGTTGAGTAAAAGTTTGATCCCCCCTTCCCTCACACATTTGTATGCATGCACACCCACAACCTTATGTATATAGTTGGGTAGGTGAAAACTCATCCTTTTAGTGAGAACCGTGGTATGGCAACACAAAAACCCAACAAACCGAGCCAACCCAAAGCCACTCGATGCCTAATCGAGCTGTAAAATCCTCAAACCATAGGTACCAGACTAGACGAATTTCAACTCAATCCAACCCAAAATATCTAATCCCCTCATAATGTCTTGTATCGATAATTTTCTGGTATTGGAATATGCTTATGTATTTTATAAGACTTTTACTCGTATGGAACAATGAACCAAAACCAAATTCTCATGTGGTTTTGGTCTTTTGTCAGTAAAGTTATTAAGCAAATAAAATCAATCATCGATTCATTGTGAAGGTAGAGTTGTTTTTCTGTTGGTATAAACACACACAAACAGATATATTGTGTAACAAAGTTTCAAATTTCGAGTGAACGTTTGGGATGTATTGGATTGGGTTATATTTTCAAAACGTTTTAAACAAGTTTCTCAACTTGAAGTCATCGGTTGAGTTGCTCAAATGTCTTCAACCAACTAATCCAACACGTAAGAGCTCATTCAAAACCCTTGATCGTTTTTTATCCTAAAAGATTATCAAGTGCATATTTGCAAATGAGTGACACTTTCATCTTTTGGTTTTCTGCATTTGATCATGATATGGTTGAGTTTGTTAAGGCTTTACGCATGTTAATGTATGTTAAAGTTTTAGGTATGTTAATGTTCGGTGTTTTTATTTTAGAGTATGTTTTGCATGTTAAGTGTGTGTCTATATATATATATATATATATCTGTGTCTATATCTATACTTCCTTATAAAGCATATTAGCCAAAAGTCTTGGAAACAAGTTTTATTACATAAGGTACTATCTTTAAAACACAAAGTCTTGAAGTCTTAAAATTTTAAATCTCAAAGTTACAACATTAAAAGCTCAATGTACAACTTATCAATACCAAGATCAGAGTTGAAATTCCCAATACCAACAGTCCAACGTTACTCACGAGTTTATCTTTCCAAGACCGGCTCCCTCATACGTTCATGATGATTTCGCCCTAAAAATCAGGGCCAATTTAAACCTTAAAATTCATCAGGTTTAATCATAATTTCATCCAAACTTTTATGCATAAGCGGAGATGAGGGTTCATATACACATTTTGAATTATCAAAACAACCTATTAATCTAATTCTGACAACTACGATTAGGTTAAATTGGTTGTCTAGGCCATTCATCAAAAGCATCCTCGCATAAGCTAACTTCTCCACTTAGCACCAAAAGTTGAATACCAAAAACACTCGTCCCTCTTCCCGTTACTTCCCCGAGCTCGTACCTGATAAGAAAATTTAATTTGAAACGATTAGGCTTACGCCTAGTGAGAACATCTATTTTCAAATTAAAACTTTAGCAGCTTTGGAAACTCAAGTAATCAAAGCATATAAACAAACCTGGTTTGTCATTATTCTTACCGTACGTCTACACATCTTACCATGACGGGAACATACCCGATTCCATGAGTATGACTAACTTTCAGAAAGTCATATCGTCACATTAGAGAGCCTACTACGAATCATTATGGATTTTAGATCATCGCGCATGTCCAAGAAATTACAATTTACTTTATGCATATTTCTTGGAGTGGAAGTAGAGATTACAATTTACTTTATGCCTATCTCTGACCTTCCCATAGAAATCAGAATTACAAGTTACTTTATGCCTATTCCAAGATTTCTACTCACAATACCAAATGGGAATTACAATTTACTTTATGCCTATTCCACATTTCACGTTACACTATGAAATAAGAATTACAATTTACTTGATGCCTATTCCTCATTTCACATCACCTTTACGAAATGGGAATTACAAATTACTTTATGCATATTCCACATTTCAGGTCAACGGGAATTACAAGTTACTTTATGCCTATTCCACGTTACAATTATTACCAGTGCCTATGGATCCACTACACTTACTAACGTATATGCATAACAACATATCACGCCCCGTCAATCAGGTTGTAGCGCAGTGGTTGATCGCCCTGAGTGATGTGGTGGAATATCCCATCTACCCAGGGTTCGATCCCAGGCGTCCTCAACATTGATAAAACATCTTTAAGTTTCAAAATTGCCAGGGATTAGTCCGGGTTGTGCCTGGGATACCCTTTCCAAAAAAAACATATCACGCCACATCTCGTATCATATTCTCAACTCTAAGAATACTAAATAACCTATCGTATCTTTATCCTCAAATGTCCCCCCTTCGGCGACTTAGCACGGGGGTTCCGCTACCCGGTTAGCGGATGGGGTTAAGGGGCAACGCCCTTGCGGGGTCTGGGGGCAGCGCCCCTCGGATTTTTTTAAGAAAAACTTAACCAGATAACACATCCGGAAACTATATCCGGACATCAGAAGTGACCGGTCATCAGAGGTTTCCGGACACCACAACTATCCGGACGTCACCACTTACCGGACATCATAACTTTACCGGACATCATAACTTACCGGTCATTAAACCTATCCGGATATTTACCGGAAACATATTCAATCCGGATGACATCCGGAAACCAACGTGATCCGGATACCATCCGATATCTATTTTATTCGGAAACTTAAATACTTACCGGATACCTTCACTTCCGGGCACTACTGATAAGGAACTACCGGACACTTATCAGTTTGTCCGGTACTTCGACCTGCACACTAAAACTTCAATCCAGACCCATATTTGTTCCACCCAGCTTATTTTACACACATCCATTCAGCCCCAAAACAATTTAGACTAGCATCTTACTGCTTAATTTGAAAGAAAACATGGATTTAAACAAAAAGAGAGGATGAACTCACCTGATGAAGCTTTTGACCCACAAACCAAAATCCATAAATCAAATCCTTCTTTCCCCTGATTCAATAGCCTATTGGAAGGTGATTCAAGCTTGTAGTTACCAAACTGATTTAGAAAATAAAGAAGATGATTTCAACCCTTACCTTAAGGAATCAAATTCTTGATTCCAAAACCCACTTCACAGGGAAATCCAAAATGAGATAATATCTCATTTCAGCCGGCCTCCTCATTTAAATATCACATAATTCCAATTTGACCCTCAACTTATCCAATATAAGATTTTAACTCCAAAAAATCACAAATTAACTATTTAATCCCTTAACTTCAAACTCTTAACTTTCAAAATAAATTACAAAGACAATGTAATTTTCGGGGTGTTACAATTCGTGATTCAAATCATGTAATTACATAGATAGGGTTTTCTTCTGGTTCAATTCTCAATCCTCTCATACGTTTAGGGTTTTCTCCTGGTTCGATTCTCCTGATTCGAGGTAAATACATGTTATAGGTTTCTCGGTTTCTAATCTCGACGATTCAGGTAGATGTTCTCCATTTGTTTTGTGTTAGGTTTCTCCATTTGTTTTGTCAATTTCTTGCTTTGTTTTAGGTTTCTCGGTTTCTAATCTCGATTTCCCTTTTTGCGTCTCTCTCTCTCTATTCATGAAAGATTGGTCCTGGTAAGATACTTGAAAGATTGAGGTAATCGTTGCTTCTAGATTGTTTTATTCTATGTTTTGTCGATAGTTTTTCTATTGTCATGTTTTTTCATCAGTTTGTTGTGAAAAGGTGTGATGCTTAAGCTGTTGATATTAACCATGTCTAAGTAACATAAGAGCTTAAAAAATACATTGAACTATGATATGAAGTCTTGAGGTAGCCTCTCGATCGTATCCATTGTTGGTGCCAAGGCGAAATCGTCCAAACTGGAAATTCATTTGTAAAACGGACAAGTACTTAGATGAATAACTTGATTGAGTAAGCTAAAGTGGCGGACCCATAAATTTTTTCAAACGGTAGCACCATTTAATTATAAGGAACAAACATAGAGATATTTTGCACAAAATCAATGTTGGTCTGGTGGCTAGCCCTTGCTTTTCAAACTTGGTTTCAAGCTCGAGTCTCATTGTGCCAATTTTTTTAGAAACATAGTAAATATGAAATTAAAAACCAAAAACTACAAAAATGTCTCTAACAAGACTTGAACCATGGTCTTTGAGTAGAATAAAAGCTTTTCAAACCAACTCTATCAAGGGAAACTTGTGTCCTTATTGTAGTTTCAAAATATATATGGTGGCACAAATCAAATTGATACGGTTGCACCTTTGACGAACCTAATTTTTTTTACCTTACGACGGAGAAACAATACAGTGACACGTGCCACCGTATGCTCTTACCTAGGTCCGCCCATAAGCTACCACCAAACACACCATATTCTTTTTTGCTACATCCAAGAATGGTGGTGATGGTAAAACAGATGGTAGCTAAGGATTTACCCAAATAGATTATAGAGTAAACTACAATTTTGGTCCCTGAGGTTTATACCTGGATACGAAAATCGTCCCTAAACTTCAATAAGTACGGAAATCATCCTTACTGTTTGCATTTTGCTTTGAAAATGGTCCCCGCGACTAACGTCCGTTAAAAAACTCAGTTAAGTCAGGGGTATTTTGATCTTTTTACACTTTTTTTGTCTTTTTCTGTTAAAATAAAAATAAAAATATTTTATATTTTATATATTTATATTATATATATACACACACAGGGGCCATTCAAATGAGAACTAATTAGTTTGTGAGAACTGTAAGAACCAATCTCAGCCAATCATTTAATATATATATATATATATATATATATATATATATATATATATATATATATATATATATATATATATATATTAAATGATTGGTTGAGATTGGTTCTTACAGTTCTCACAAACTAATTAGTTCTCATTTGATTAAGCCCCTACACACACATATACATATATATATATATATACACAGTGATGAAGAACACCCTGTCACCTGTAATAACCGGGTATATTATTGGTTTATTAAATTTATAATTATGGTTTTAAGGTAAGTTTTGGGATTTATTTATGGAGTTATAAGTTAAAGGGGTAGACTTTAATATTAGTTGGAAGTTTAAGGATGTATTTTGCCAATTAAGAGGAGTTTGGGGTTCGTTTGGTAAATAAGGTTAATATCTAGATATTATGTATATTATATATATTAGTGTATTAAGTGTGTGTGGGATTAAAAAGAGAGAGGGAGAGAGACGTCCAGAGATAGAGAGAGGAGGAAGAGAAGAGAAGAAGAAAAGAGGAAGAAGAAGAAAGAAAAGAAGCAAAATTAAAATGAGAAATTGGAGTTTGAGGTATAATCTTTGAAGGTAATCTCCTCTAATCTTTTGTTGTTGATTGTTTAATGTTTCCTTCCTTGTGGAGATGATTAGCTAGAAGTATTATTGGGGTATTCTAGAGTTGGATTATGGGTGTTATTGCTTTCTTTGAGAATCCTTCACCAATTCAATGGTGGAAGTTGGTTCTAGCAAAGTTTTGGGTGTTAATGGAGTTTTGGGTTTTTGGGTTTAAAATTGGTGAATCAATAGATAAATTAGATTGAGGGTATTTGTGTATAGAATTGATACATGGATTCCTCCATGTTATTTGATGTTAAAACCTCAATTTATGATGCTAAAAATCCATAGAAATGAGCCAAAACGACTTGGAATTGTTTAGGGTTCGAGTTGGGGTGTTAAGAGCTGAAAAAGGGGCTGTTTGCTGTCAAACAGAGGTCCGCGCCGATCTCGGCGCCTATGGGTTGGCGCCACAATCGGCGCCAAGCACTGTTTCTGCTTTTTTTTCGATTTTGTTTCTTGAGTACAAGAGTCGTTTTAAGGCGTAATATAGGGGTATGGGTACTCGTTTTGAGTGGAAAATAGCATTTGAACACTTTGAACATGTTAGTTTGGGCGTATAAGAACTCCAAGTATTCTTTTTAATGTTGGTTGTTCGGTTTCTAGCTCGGTTGCGATTCGGGGGTGTTCGGTGAGTTGCTAAGGTTGTCAATTGTCGTAGTGAGTCTTGTATACATATTGTTAGGACAACCTTAGGGGGGGTAAAGGTTGTATTTAAAAATATTTCACGAATAAAAATTCTCTTATCAAAATCAACAATAAATATTGCATGCACAACAAATATATAAATAAAATTAAGTGCACAACGGGAATATAAAGAGATAAGGGTAGAGAACGTTGATACCGACACCGAGATTTAAAGTGGTTCACCACCAACTGGCTGGCTAGTCCACTTGCCGAGACACTTCTCGACACACTGATTCACTATAAGTGTTCTTTATGGTAGAACACAAACCTTGATACAATGATAATAAAATCTCTTGCTTTTGCTCGAGAACGTGAATCACTCACACTATTCAAATACTTACAAGAGAATATATCTCACAATATTAATCACTCTTGTATAAGTATAACACTTGGATTTGTGAGAGGTTGATCACTCAAAAATTATAACTTGAATAAGTTATTAAATGAGATGAGGAGCTGAGTAATCTCTTTAGAAGCTAGGTATTCAATGTCTGCTTGTCGTCTTATAAATGCTGAGAAGCTGCATGTATTTAAGCTGGACCTGGCAACGGTCAAAAGCTCACCGCGGTATACCGCCTATATGGGCGCGGTATACCGCCCAGAAAAAGTAGCTGACCAAAAGTAGGTCAACCTGCAAAAGCAAACCTGCAAAACGGTGTAGCAGAGCCGCGGTATACCGCCATACACCACGCGGTATACCGCCTGACAAAGGTGGCTGACAGCAGGAAGGTCAACCTGCAAGAACCTGCCATATGTAACAGAGCCGCGGTATACCGCCGAGCATCACGCGGTATACCGCCTGAAAAAGGTGCCTGCGTCAGGAGTGACCATAGCTTAAAAAGGCAACTGAATTCCTTTTGTTTTATTCCAAAAAAAATCAACATTCTAAAATCAATTTAAATCAAAGATTTAAAAATAGTGTTGGGTTAGGTTTTTTAAAATATCCAAGTGGTATATTATTTTAGGGTGTTTATTATTATGAGATATATGATGACGTAAACACCAGTCTTGGACTCTTCAGATAAAATCTTCATGTTGTCCAATTAGCTGCACACTTGGATAAAATTGTTAGAAAAACAATAATACGGTGTGTTTGTAATCATCAAAATAAATATATAAAATATATAGAGATGTGGTACACTTGCACCAACAATCTCCCCCTTTTTGATGATGACAAACACAACCGCTAAACACGAGAGCATACTCGGTTTCTCTCCCCCTTTTGTCGAAGCAAAAAGGGTTAAGAAAGACGCTATGCTCCCCCTCGAGAGATGCTCCCCCTCAAAATATGCTTATAATTGAGAGTAGCATTATCTCATGGGTTATACTCAAGCATGCCTAAACCAAGTCTTAATTTAAAGAATGATTTTTTGTTTAGGGCTTTAGTAAAAATATCGGCCAAATTGTCTTCGGAATCAACTTTTTCAAGCACGATGTGGCCTTTTTGAACATTATCTCGTAGAAAATGATGTCGCAACTCAATATGTTTGGTACGAGAATGTAAGACGGGATTTTTACTTAGGTTTATAGCACTTGAGTTATCACACATAATTGGAATTTTGGATTGACGTACCTCAAAGTCGGTAAGTGTGTGCTTCATCCATAGAACTTGAGCACACGCTCTCGCGGCGGCTACATATTCCGCTTCGGTAGTGGATAAGGCTACGGAATGTTGTTTCTTGGAAAACCAAGACACAAGCGAGAGACCTATAAAGGCACATACTCCACTAGTGCTTTTTCGATCAACCATCGAGCCACCAAGATCGGAATCGGTGAAGCAAGTTACTTCTAGTTCGGGTTGTTTTGGATACCATAGTCCAAGATTCGTAGTCCCTCTAAGATATCTAAAAATACGCTTGACGGCTTCATAGTGAGATTGTTTAGGCGAAGATTGAAAGCGAGCACATAAACACACACTATACATGATATCAGGTCTACTAGCAGTTAAATACAATAAGCTACCAATCATGCCACGATAAATCTTTTCATTAAAATCGGTTCCCTCTTCGTCACTAGATAATTTTAGATTAGTGGTCATCGGAGTTTCAACAGGTTTGACATTTTCAAAATTAAACTTTTTCAACATGTCTTTACAGTATTTTGATTGACTTATAAAAGTACCATTTTCACTTTGTTTTATTTGCAATCCTAAGAAGAATTTTAATTCTCCCATCATGCTCATTTCAAATTCACTAGTCATTTTTGTAGCAAATTCATTACAAAGATTTTCATTTGTAGAACCAAAAATAATATCATCAACATACACTTGCACAACCACAATATCATTTTGAGCATATTTGACAAACAAAGTATTATCTATTTTACCCATAATATAACCACTTGTAATTAAAAAGGATTTTAATCTATCATACCACGCACGCGGAGCTTGCTTTAAACCATAAAGTGCCTTTTTTAATTTATAAACATGCGTCGGATTTTCAAAATTTTCAAAGCCGGGAGGTTGGGAAACATATACCTCCTCATTTATAAAACCATTTAGGAAAGCACTTTTGACATCCATTTGATATAATTTAAAATTTTTAGCATTTGCAAAAGCGAGAAGCATTCGAATAGACTCTAACCTTGCAACTGGTGCAAAGGTTTCATCATAATCGATACCTTCTTGTTGATTGTACCCCTTGGCAACTAAACGTGCCTTGTTTCGGGTGACTTCACCGTTTTCGTCTACCTTGTTACGAAAGACCCATCGTGTGCCAATAATGGTTTGACCGCTAGGGCAAGGAACTAAGTCCCACACATCATTCCTAGTAAACTGGTTTAACTCTTCTTGCATGGCCATTATCCAATCCTCATCACCTAAAGCTTCTTCTATGTTTTTAGGTTCTATGGCTGAGATAAAGGCGTGAAAGGCACAAAGGGTATGGATTTGTGATCTAGTCGTTCTTTGGTTTAGGTCACCTATGATTTGATCTACGGGATGGCCTCTAGATGTTCTAAGGTTAGGATCATCTACTCCTTGTGGAACATAACATGGAGGGGCATCACTAGATTCTACATTTGTAAAAGATTGGGTACCTAAGTCCAAGGTTCTAAGATGTTGGGCTAGTGCATCTCCTTCACAACCATTATCATTTACTAAGGGTGCACTAGGTTTAGGAGGACTTTCATCAAAGCTTACATTTAGGGATTCTTCTACAACCATGGTCTCTTTATTAAGGACTCTATAGGCTTTGCTATTCCAAGAATAACCAAGGAATACTCCCTCATAGGCTTTTGGGTCAAATTTGGTCAAATAAGATTTGGTGTCTAAAATAAAACATTTACAACCAAATACCTTAAGATGGGCTAAGGAAGGCTTTCTACCACGTAGGATCTCATAAGGGGTCTTATTTAGGATACTCCTAATTAGCACACGATTGAGGACATAGGTCGCGGTAGCTACGGCATCACACCAAAACTTTTGGGGAACTTGATGTTCATTGAGCATAGTCCTACTCATTTCTTGTAGGGTTCTATTTTTCCTCTCCACAACCCCATTAGATTGAGGAGTGCGAGGAGCAGAAAAATTGTGCGTTATACCATATTTGTCGCAAAACGCACCAAATTGAGTTTCATTATCGAATTCGCGTCCATGGTCCGTACGAATCGAAACAATCGTGCAACCTTGTTGGTTTTGAATTCGTTTTCCCAAAATCTTAAATTTTTGAAAAGCTTCATTTTTATGTTTTAAAAATAAAGTCCACGTATAACGGGAAAAATCATCTACAATTACTAGAGTGTAATAATTTCCTCCAAAACTTTGAATGGCCATAGGGCCAAAAAGATCCATGTGTAAAAGTTCTAAAACTCTTTTAGTTGAAATCACATTTTTTGATTTATGAGAAACATGAGTTTGTTTGCCGACACGACATGCATCACAAAAATGATTATCAAATTTTAATTTTGGAAGGTTACTCACAAGCTCCTTATTTTTCAAATTTTGAATTAATCTAAGGTTAGCGTGACCTAAACGTCTATGCCACAAAGTCGAATTATCATATACGGAAGATAAACAAACATTTTCATTTACATCGGTTTTACAAACATAAAGATTTCCTTTTATAACCCCATTTAAAAGAACTTTACCATTTTTCAGAATTTTGCAAGAGTTTTCTTCAAAAACAACAATTATACCATTTTTGCACAGTTGACGAACACTTAGCAAGTTAAATTTCAAATTATCAACATGCGTAACATCTAAAAAAGTAACATTGTTGCAAGAAATTGTACCTTTCCCAATTACCTTTCCTTTGGAGTTTCCTCCAAAAATTACTAGTCCACCATCACATGACTCATATGATGAAAAAAGATTATGGTTTCCGGTCATGTGACGTGTGCATCCACTATCAAGAATCCAATCCATATCAAGATTTATCTACAACATTTAAAGTACAACTTTTATGGTCCCCACATCTTATGGGTCCTTGACAATTAGTTTCAATGTCAACCAACATGCATATATATAAAGTCAAACAGAATATATATATATAATACATTACACAATATTAATATATATATATAATACATCAAACAATATTAATATATATATAAAACACACAAAGTATATATATATGTAGTGCGTAGGTATATATATATATAAACAGTACATATATATAAACAATATAAAAGTACATATACTATTATATTACTTATATATAATATATACAATAAATTATATTCAAACTATATATATAATATGTAACACATTTAAAGCCATAAACGCATACCACCGGGATTATCAACACTAAAGGAGCCTTTAGGAATCCACTTTGGTACCATTTTAATTTTACGATCATATTTATCAAGGACGTAAAAAGGAGCATGCATATTCACACTATTTTTTGGTCTAGAAAATTTACTATTATACATGCATGCATAAGATTTCCTAGACTTATAATTCACATTATTTATGTTGGACATATATGAGGATTTTTGCACATACGGTTTTCTCATTTCAACATTTTTAGGTGGTTCAAAATATCTTTTGATAGGCATACATACACACTTATCTTTACACATATCGGAACCAACGCCTTTTCTACAATTAGTGCTATTTGACATATTTAACATTTTAAGCACTTTCTCATTGCTACTTTGAAAGGCATGTGCTAGCAAATTATCTTTTTCATGTTTATCACATTTTTCTTTTAAACATGCATTTTCCTTTTTAAGCACATCACAATTAGCACATAAATCATTTTCAACTATTCTTTTCTCAAGGCATGCAATTTCTTTATTTAAAATGTCACAAGAATTGCAAACATATTTTTCACTTAATTTATTTTCTAAATTTATGATTTTTTCATTATCGCATGCAATTTTTTGTTTGCTATCATGAATTTCCTTTTTACTTAATAATAATTCTTCCTTTAGTTTTGCGTTCTCATCTTTATAATTATTTGTAAGCATAACCATTTTTTGAAAGGCATCATTTAACATATCAAGATCATCATCATCATTACTTTCATCATCGCTAGAATAATTTGAGTAACACGAGTTTACCTCATCGTCGCCTTCTGCCATGAGACAAGTGGCTTCATACTCATTTTCATCTTCACTTGCGCTCCACGCGCCTCCAACGAAGGCTTTCTCCTTCTTGAGTTTAGGTTTATTTCTTTTTGGACACTCGTTGGCATAGTGATCTTTGTCTCCACATGAGTAGCAAAAGCCCTTCTTTTTCTTGGCTTCTTCATCATCGCTTGATTCGCCATTTTTATTTATTTTGTCGTTCCGTTTATGGAACTTTCGGCTTCGGTTTTCTCCACCACGGCGATAATCTCCTTTTCTTTGAAACCTATCATTTCTTGAAAACCTTTTGTTAGCTAAAAATTTAGAAAAATTTCTTACCAACATGGCTACATCGTCAAGATGTTCGGGTTGATCCTTTGAGGAGCTAGCTTTCTCCTTCTTTTTCTTCTTCTCCTTCTCGTCACTTGAAGTTGAAGCTTTAAGTGCCAACGATTTCTTTTTATCATGCTCCCGATCTTTGTTCCTTTTTAGTGCAATTTCATGCACTTTGAGATTTCCAATGAGATCATCTAATTTCATCATTGAGAGGTCACGGGAGTCTTCCAACGATGTGATTTTCGGCATCCACTCCGGAGGAAGCGCTCGAAGAATTTTTCGTACGTAATCTTCGTTTGGATAAGTTCTACCAAGACCTTTCAAGCTCACCATGATAAGGTTAAAACGTTTAAACATTGAGTCGATTGACTCATCTTTTAACATCTCAAACATTTCATAATCATGTACAAGAATATTTATTTTTGAGCTTTTGACTTGAGAATTTCCTCTATGAGTGTTATTTAGATTTTCCCAAATATCGTGAGTAGTTTCACAAGAATAAACACGTTCAATCTCATCTTTAGTAAGTGCCGAAAAAAGAATATTTTTAGCTTCAAAATTTAAGCAAACCCAAGCATCCTCAGCGGCGGACCATTCCGCTACTGGTTTTTCACTAATTACTCCATCTTTGGTTTTGGTGGGTTTATAATCTCCATTTTTAATAATGTCCCAAATTTTTCGACTTTTGCCACGAACGTAGCATTCAAAAAGATTTGCCCAGAGACCAAAATTCTCGGTGTCAATTTGCGGAATTTTTGTAGAAATAATTCCCTCAGAGGTTGCCATTTAAAATAGGAACAAGTTTTTAAAAATACAACGATTTTAAAAAAAACTTGCAACCTGCTCTGATACCAATTTAGGACAACCTTAGGGGGGGTAAAGGTTGTATTTAAAAATATTTCACGAATAAAAATTCTCTTATCAAAATCAACAATAAATATTGCATGCACAACAAATATATAAATAAAATTAAGTGCACAACGGGAATATAAAGAGATAAGGGTAGAGAACGTTGATACCGACACCGAGATTTAAAGTGGTTCACCACCAACTGGCTGGCTAGTCCACTTGCCGAGACACTTCTCGACACACTGATTCACTATAAGTGTTCTTTATGGTAGAACACAAACCTTGATACAATGATAATAAAATCTCTTGCTTTTGCTCGAGAACGTGAATCACTCACACTATTCAAATACTTACAAGAGAATATATCTCACAATATTAATCACTCTTGTATAAGTATAACACTTGGATTTGTGAGAGGTTGATCACTCAAAAATTATAACTTGAATAAGTTATTAAATGAGATGAGGAGCTGAGTAATCTCTTTAGAAGCTAGGTATTCAATGTCTGCTTGTCGTCTTATAAATGCTGAGAAGCTGCATGTATTTAAGCTGGACCTGGCAACGGTCAAAAGCTCACCGCGGTATACCGCCTATATGGGCGCGGTATACCGCCCAGAAAAAGTAGCTGACCAAAAGTAGGTCAACCTGCAAAAGCAAACCTGCAAAACGGTGTAGCAGAGCCGCGGTATACCGCCATACACCACGCGGTATACCGCCTGACAAAGGTGGCTGACAGCAGGAAGGTCAACCTGCAAGAACCTGCCATATGTAACAGAGCCGCGGTATACCGCCGAGCATCACGCGGTATACCGCCTGAAAAAGGTGCCTGCGTCAGGAGTGACCATAGCTTAAAAAGGCAACTGAATTCCTTTTGTTTTATTCCAAAAAAATCAACATTCTAAAATCAATTTAAATCAAAGATTTAAAAATAGTGTTGGGTTAGGTTTTTTAAAATATCCAAGTGGTATATTATTTTAGGGTGTTTATTATTATGAGATATATGATGACGTAAACACCAGTCTTGGACTCTTCAGATAAAATCTTCATGTTGTCCAATTAGCTGCACACTTGGATAAAATTGTTAGAAAAACAATAATACGGTGTGTTTGTAATCATCAAAATAAATATATAAAATATATAGAGATGTGGTACACTTGCACCAACACATATAAGTATGTGGATTTCATCAATATGTATATATTATATACAGGTTTGGTTACCCCTCGTTAGTGTGGCTTGGGTGGTGTTCGGTTGTGGCGTTAATTGCCGGTTTTGCTCATTGGTATCGTTTGCGCGTGTGTGGCTTCAAACTACCAACAAGGTGAGTTTTACTTTAAAGTATTTTTACTGTAATACATTTTGTGGATAATAAATACTTGATAAATTGTATGAATATGTCATACGTGGGTGATTATAATATATTGAGATATTATAATTACGTGAGTATTATATGAGAATATAATACGTGGCCGGGCTTTGGACCGGTGTGTTAAATTGGCTCGCAACCAATAAATTTGGCCATTGGTGGAGGGATAAGGTGGGATGAGACAAGTATGATGCACAAAATCTTGGTTGGTATTAATTTACGTGTGATATATGTGTATTTATATAAAGAGTATTTTATATAAATGAATTTTTTTATGATTTCCAAATGTCAGGGATTTACTCACTAGACCCTTAGGTCTAACCCTCATTTTCTGTTTTAAAAATATGTATTCCAGGTGGTGGTTCCAGTAAGACCCAGTGATTAGAATACTTGATGGGTAGCTTTTGAGAAGATGATTGTTAAGAAAATGTGGATACTTTTGTACTTATAACTTTGTTATTAGTTATTTTGTTATCTAAATCGGATCAAGTTTGTACTGAATTTTATATTGATTAGTCAGACTTTGGGACCAAATGTGCAATAGGAATTACTTATGCATTGAAAACATGTTATGAATTATATGCTATATGTATATTTGGATGGTGGGTTGTTACATCACCCACCACCGTGACCCACCCACCATCGTGAACCACCTCCGTCACCCACCACTGTGACCCACCCACCATCGTGAACCACCTCCGTGACCCACCACCTAACACACGTCTTCCATCTTCATCTTCCATCTTCCATCTGATGTGTTCTCGTAGTTCTTCCTCACAACCCAAATCAAGCAAGAAAAATGAGTGAAAATGTCATTTTCTTATCTCTCTATCTCTTCCCCATCGCACCACACACTTGCAGGAACAATCTCAGATTCTCCGGCGAACTCAGATGCTCCGGTCACCATCTCCGGCGAACTCAGATGCTCCGGTCATCATCTCCGGCGAGGCTTTGAATTTGTTATCATCCCTACAACGACGTTGTAACCATCGGAAATATTTGTGTATGCATACTGTGTGTGTATATACATATATGTTGTATGTATATATATACAGTGTTTGTATATACATATATATGTGTTGTATGTGTGCAGTATTGTGTCTGTGTATATTTATGTACGTGTTGTATATGGAGGGTCGATGAAGTTGAATCAAAGATAAGCGGTTCCTAATGGGATGAGACAAACGGGGGTGAAAAAGGGGCAGATGTGTTCATGGGATAGCTGCCCATTTGAATTTGTAGTAATTCTTGTGGTGGGTTGTCATTTTGAAAGACCCACTTCTCGTAGAAATCTGAAAATTTTCTTCAATTGGTATCTACTTCATGGGTTTAAAGTTTTTATTAATTAAATGGAAGAAATGATGAGTGCTTAAGGTTATATATATGTGTATATATATATATATATATATATGTGTGTGTGTGTAGAGAGAAAAAGAGAAAAGAGGAGAGAAGAACAATAGGTTTATATATAGAAAAGAGGAGAGAGGAGAGAAGAGAAGAACGTGCAGACATACATATATATATATATAGAGAGAGAGAGAGAGGCGGGTTCAAACGAGGAGCGTACCAATTTAAGAGAACGTGAGGAGCAATTGACAGTTATGAATCACATGTGATTCGCAGTTGTGGATCACATGTGATTCACAACTGATCTGGACTCGAATTGACAGTTATGAATCATTAATGATTTACAGTGTTGAATCACATGTGATCCGCGACCTGCAGCATCGCGCCACGCCTCGCGCGAATTTTCGAGAAAGTTCCGATTTTTTAGCGTTGTAAATCATATGTGATCAGAAGCATGGGAGTGCTCCTCACGTTCTCACGTTTTGACGCGTTCCTCACATGAACCTTCCTATATATATATATATATATATATATATATTATATAATAATATTAATATAATATTAGTATAATATTAATATAAGTTAGAGTAAATTACAATTTGGTCCCTCTAGTTTAAATAAAGTGTATAACTTGACCTTGTAAGAAAAAGACAAAAATACCCCTAATATAACAGAAAAAATTTAACGGAGTTAATGGTCAGGGACGATTTTCAAAGCAAAATGCAAACAGTAGGGATGTTTACTGCACTTATTGAAGTTTAAGGACCATTTTCGTATCCAGGTATAAACCTCAGGGACCAAAATTGTAGTTTACTCTAGATTATATGTATTTCTTCATAAATTTTCTGTTTAAGTGTATGTATGGTCACTTGAAATCATAGCAAAACTTTTATTTAGACATTTGGATTTTTTTAATGTTAAAGGGTAATTCTATTTAGACACCCCTCTATTTACTATCTAAGAGCATCTCCAACAGTTCCCCAAAAAAAATTTCAAAATGGAGAAGCAAAAGTCAAAATTCCAAAAAAAAATTACATCCATCTCCAACAGATTCCCCATTTTAGAGAATTCAACATTAAATATATTATTAAAATATTCAAAACATTATTACCTTCAACAAATTTTTAAAAAGAAAATAATAAAATATTGTTTCTCTCTCTTGATAATGATTTTTGGGGTAATCTCCATATTTGGAGAAAATGACATTCTCTCTCCAACTTTCTCCAAAATGGGGATGGTTTTGGGGAAGCTGTTGGAACTAATTTTAGGACCAAAATCCTCATATTCCCCATTTTCACCAAAATGGGGAAGTTGTTGAAGATGCTCTAACACCCCTTTACTAGTAATTATTACATAATCATCGTTATTCAATCATTTTTGTTTTTCTTTCTTTTTCTAATAAGTAATAATTATGTTAATCATAATACTTTTTTTATCATTTAAATAAATATTATGGTATTATTAATCAATTTTGTTACTACTTTTTAATTAACTATTTTATTATTATTATTAGGGAAATTAATTAAAATACCCTAAGTCAAACCAAGTGTTACCAAAATGCCCTAAATCTCTCTCAGTTTGCAAAAATACCCTTTTTTCCGCGATAGGAGCCCGCGATCGCGGGCCAGGGACCATTTCTGACACTTTTTTAAACTTGCAGGGACCATTTTTGAAAAATGGAATCCCGCGATCACGGGCTTATCCCGCGATGATATACTTTTTGTGACTTTTCAATTGCAAGGGACCATTTTTGAAAAATTCCAGGGACCATTTTTGAAAATTTGAACCGCGATCACGAGGAATCCCACTGTTCACGCTTTCTTTCAATTTTATGAATTTAAAATAAAATGTTACACTTTCAAACCCTATACTTATTTACTAAATTTACTTTATACCTTTTACTTTCATTATTTTAATTTTACATTTAACACATATAATCGTTTATTAACTAAAATACGTTAAAAAAATACGTTTTAATTTTAACAAATTACACCATTATAATCGTCTCTTCGATACGTTCGAAATGAGCCCAATCTTGAATTTTTTTGGATTTATATATTTTAATATATATCATATACAGTTATACACTACATAAAAAAAATATTTTTTATATTTAAAATTCATACCCTTATAGTTAATTATTTAATTTATGGTACATCTCTTATTTTTTATTTTTTTCAATTTTTTTTACACTCCTATCGCATTAACATAATAATCATATATTAACTAATTCATTAAATCGTTTTAAATTATTATTATTTGAATGTGTTTATAGATATCGTGAATGGCAATAGGAGAAGGTTTCACGAGAAGAATATTAAATGGGGTTTTGACAAGTCGGTATCACTGGACTCATTTAATAATTGTGAAAATGGGTATTTGGCGAATGATAATTCATGTGTGTTTGGAGCTGAAGTATTTGCAGTTACAGAGTATGCACAAAATGATCGATGTATTTCCAACGTAACTTAGATTAAAATTATCTCCTTCAGTTCAGTCCCGTCCCGTCCCATCCAGTTCAGTCCCGTCCAGTTCTGTCCCGTCCCATCTAGTATGTGTACCAAACGCTACCTAAGAGTACCGTAAATTAAATAATTAACTATAAAGGTATAAATTGTAAATATTAAAAATATTTTGATGTAGTGTATATGATATATATTAAAATATATAAATTCAAAAAAAATCAAGATTGAGCTCATTTCGAACGTATCGAAGAGACGATTACAATGGTGTAACTTGTTAAAATTAAAACGTATTTTTTTAACGTATTTTAGTTGATAAACGATTATATGTGTTAAATGTAAATTTAAATTATGAAAGTAAAAGGTATAAAGTAAAATAAGTAAATAAGTATAGGGGGTGAAATTGTAAATTTCAATTCGAAATTGTGATTTCGAATTGAAATTTACACTTTCAACCCCTATACTTATTTACTAACTTTACTTTATACCTTTTACTTTCATAATTTTAATTTTACATTTAACACATATAATCGTTTATTAACTAAAATACGTTTAAAAAATACGTTTTAATTTTAACAAGTTACACCATTGTAATCGTCTCTTCGATACGTTCGAAATGAGCCCAATCTTGAATTTTTTTGATTTATATATTTTAATATATATCATATACACTACATCAAAATATTTTTAATATTTTCAGTTTATACCTTTATAGTTAATTATTTAATTTACGGTACTCTTAGGTAGCGTTTGGTACACATACTAGATGGGACGGGACGGAACTGGATGGGACGGGACGGGACTGAACTGAAGGAGATAATTTTAATCTAAGTTACGTTGGAAATACATCGATCATTTTGTGCATACTCTGTAACTGCAAATACTTCAGCTCCAAAACACATGAATCATCATTCGCCAAATACCCATTTTCACAATTCTTAAATGAGTCCAGTGATACCGACTTGTCAAAACCCCATTTAATATTCTTCTCGTGAAACCTTCTCCTATTGCCATTCACGATATCTATAAACACATTCAAATAATAATAATTTAAAACGATTTAATGAATTAGTTAATATATGATTATTATGTTAATGCGATAGGAGTGTAAAAAAAATTGAAAAAAATAAAAAATAAGAGATGTACCATAAATTAAATAATTAACTATAAGGGTATGAATTTTAAATATAAAAAATATTTTTTTTATGTAGTGTATAACTGTATATGATATATATTAAAATATATAAATCCAAAAAAATTCAAGATTGGGCTCATTTCGAACGTATCGAATAGACGATTATAATGGTGTAATTTGTTAAAATTAAAACGTATTTTTTTAACGTATTTTAGTTAATAAACGATTATATGTGTTAAATGTAAAATTAAAATAATGAAAGTAAAAGGTATAAAGTAAATTTAGTAAATAAGTATAGGGGTTGAAAGTGTAACATTTCATTTTAAATTCGTAAAATTGGACGAAAGCGGGGGTGAACAGTAAAAGCGGGGGTGAACAGTGTCAAACGCGGGTCAAATTTTCAAAAATGGTCCCTGGAATTTTTCAAAAATGGTCTCTTGCAATTGAAAAGTCACAAAAATAATCCCATCGCGGGATGAGCCTGCGATCGCGGGATTCCATTTTTCAAAAATGGTCCCTGCAAGTTTAAAAAAGTGTCAGAAATGGTCCCTGGCCCGCGATCGCGGGCTCCCATCGCGGAAAAAAAAGGTATTTTTGCTAACTGGGAGAGATTTAGGGCATTTTGGTAACACTTGGTCAAACTTAGGGTATTTTAAATAATTTCCCTTATTATTATTGTCGGTTGAAGTATCTTTATATTTCATTAGAAAATATAATTGGTTATTTAAATTTCAGACTTAAATAATAAAATAAACAAATTATTAGCAAATTAATTTTCTCAAATGATTAAATTTTCTTAAAAAAATGTTCCACTTCATATAAAGTAAACATTCAAATTTTATGTTGAGTCATCTACAACAATATAATCTATTGTATTTTTTATTTTATTTTTATATATAGTTCATTTATAAATTTATAAATAAAATTTAAAAAGTTGGTTTAAATTTAACATGTTAATAATAATAATAATGCTAACAATCAAACTAATTGTAATATAAAAATCAACAATATAAATTATAATTAACTGTTATTATAAGAAAATAATAACATAAATAAGATAATAAAAAGGTAAAAACAATATTAACAGCGGTCACTGAAATAAAAATAAAACAAAACCAATAAAATACTTAAATCATAAAATGGACAAAATGAAATATAAATTAATAATATCATCAGAAAGTTTTAATTAAAATAATATTATATTAATTCAATAACATTATTATTGTAAAAAATAAAAGGAAAAGAAAAACCTAATTATTATTATTATTATGATATAATTAATGTTTACAATTTCCAAAGCCCGTTAGATTTGTTTAAAATGTGTATTAATTATATGGGAAATTAATTAAAATACCCAAAGTTTGACCAACTGTTACCAAAATACCCAAAAAAAATTCATTTTGCAAAAATACCCAAAATATCCGCGATGGATCCCGCGATCGCGGGCTAGGGCTGACGTGGCACGTATTTTGGCCCCAAATGCCCTGCGAAGCCCCTCAACTTTGGCCGCGGTGCACTTTTGGTCCCTGCCCGCGATGGACCAAAATTTACACTTTTGGTCCCTGAAAATTTACACTTTTGGTCCCTGAAAATTTACACTTTCAGCCCCTGTACTTAGACGAATCTTGCATGCTTTTACTGTTTTTTCCACAATTATTGTACTTTGAAGACCGATTTGTGGTTGAAATTCATTTGCATGTTTGAGATTTCATCCATAAATATCAGTAGTATGCAATTCACAATTCACACTTCCTCTTGCTTTCTTTCTGGATTTCTCTCTTGCTTTCTTTCTTTGAATTGATTTCTCTCTTATCTCATTTCATCCACAAATGGCATCGTCATCAAACCCTAAGTCTACTCCTGAAAAAATGCCACCTCAAATCGAGGTCGCCATAGCAAAAAAGGAAAAGGAGATAGATGAAATAACAGAAGAGTGGAAAAAAATGATGGACAGGAAGGCAGTCCATTTGAGAAAGATCGAAGAGGAAGACAGGGAGATCAAAAGGATGAAAGGGGATATAAAAGCTCGGGAGGCTCGTGTTCGTCGAGAACAAGAAGCAATTCACCATATTCTACAAGACTTCGCAATTATTCAAGCGAAGGTAAACGAGAAGCAAGCTTGGATTGATGAAACTAAATCAATTTTTAAGTAGGTGGTGGTTATATTTTTTTTTGTTTTGTATTTTTTTTACTGTATTGTTGTTTGTATTTTTTTTACTGTGTTGTTGTTTTGTATTTTTTGTTGTTGTTAATTTCTCTGAAAAGTAGTTTTTAAGCTGCTGAACCACGGTTAGGTTGGATACATCATGCAAGGTCAAGTCAGAGGTTACCTCATTCATGGGCCTACTCCTCTTGTAGAATATATGACAACCCTCAACTCATTTGCTAAAGTGTGTGTGGGTTGTGGTACACAATGGCCATACGTGGTTGCAAAAGCAGAAGCTGTTGAAGAAGGGTCAGAAAGATTGAAGTCAACTCATTTGCTAAAGTGTGTGCGGGTTGTGGTACACAATGGCCATACGTGGTTGCAAAAGCAGAAGCCGTTGAAGAAGGGTCAGAAAGATTGAAGATGAAGAGCTTGTTGGATGGAATACAAACTAGCTGTGTTATCAATGTTCATTTAGAAGCATATGTATGTGTGTGTATATATATAATATGAAATGGGGTTTTGACAAGTTGGTATCACTGGACTCATTTAAGAATTGTGAAAATGGGTATTTGACGAATGATGATTCATGTGTGTTTGGAGCTGAAGTGTTTTAAACACACATGAATCATCATTCGCCAAATACCCATTTTCACAATTCTTAAATGAGTCCAGTGATACCAACTTGTCAAAACCCCATTTATAAACAATTCTACCTTCTCCTATTGCCATTCACGATATCTATAAACACATTCAGGATCGCACCCAAAGTCTTTTTGCCGGCTTGTTTGTGGTGGGGATTAAGTTGCGTCATCGTACAATTGTGTACGTCGTGCAACTTTCTAATCATTATCGCCCCTCCTTTGGGGCCCGTGTGAATCGCGTACAACCTCCACTCACACTTTTCTCTAGCACATTCAACTACGTATTTGATTTTGTCAGATGCCCGCACGCGACTTTGGAAACCCTCTTCCAAGAACTTGAGTCCGATCTGACTTGCTAAGAGATCCTTCGAATCGAATATCTGACCTGCTGTTAAACTTTCGCTACGAATATAAGGTGTAGGTTCGTAGCTTTGTGTCTGGGTATGGGAGTCTGGAAGAATAGGGGGCATATCAAAAAAGTCATTTATCTGACTACATGATTTTCTACTAGGGGTATATTCTTCGTGATCATCATTATCGGTGTCTGATCTGTCTATTTCAGAATTACCCGTTCTGAAAATGTGGGTTTCGTCATCAGCAACTCCAGCAGTACGCCATTCGTGTGGTTGTGGTGATGGTGGTGGTGGTTGTTGTTGTTGAGAATCAGGCTGCTCTATTTGGAGGTCTTCGTCGTCGTCACCCTCCTCGTCACCGTCGTCGTCACCGTCGGATACGCCGGGATACACAAAGAGTAATGGGGGTCTTTCTGAATCGATTGCAAGGTGCAGAAAATTAGAGATATCCCCATCGTTGGATAAATCCACAAATGACCCATCGCCATTTTTAAACACTAACTTGCAAATATCAGAAGAGTTGATTCCACATTTTTGCATGACGTATGCAACAAACTTCTGATAAGTATAGTTACTGACACTTTTACACCATGCTTAGATTTATAAGCAAAATTCCACTCATTGTTATCTTGCACCCATTCACCATCAAAACATAAATATAGCTTAGCTTTTGCAACAGATGAACTCATTTTTTCAGTAGTATCTCAAACACAAAATATTGCAGAAAGAAATATTGCAACAATGAAATCGTTGTGTGAGAATTATGGCTTGAATTTTACGTCTATTTATGAATGAAACAACCAACATATCAGAAAACCAATCTCTCATTTCACCCACAAACTGATATTCCAAAAACATTGATTTAACATTGATTGAAACATGCAATTGAATTTCAACCACAAATCGGTCTTTAAATTGCAATAATTGTGGAAAAAAACAGTAAAAACATCAAGATTCGTCTAAGTATAGGGGCTGAAAGTGTAAATTTTCAGGGACCAAAAGTTGAAAATTTCAGGGACCAAAACTGTAAATTTTGGCCCATCGCGGGCAGGGACCAAAAGTGCACCGCGGCCAAAGTTTAGGGGCTTCGCGGGGCATTTGTGCCCAAAATACGTGCCACGTCAGCGTATCCCGCGATCGCGGGACCCCATCGCGGGTATTTTTGCAAAATTGAAAAATTTTAGGGTATTTTGGTAACAGTTGGTTTGACTCTGGGTATTTTAATTAATTTCCCTAATTATATATTTATATAAAGTGAAAAATAGTGATTATTCGTAAATTTAAGTAGGGTATATAGAGTGAAAAATAGTGTTTGGTGCAACACCCATGTTAAAACAATTAGTAACACTTTTCTTTTTGAACTAGGAATGATAAATGGACCATTCTAACCTTTAAGTACTTCTACTCATTCTGACATAAAGGTGGTGGTAACTCTACAACTTTAATTTATCAAGTATGTTGCTTTTTTGGCATTTTTGATGCATGTTTCATTTCTCCTGCATGCCCTGCTGTTCGCCATTCAAAATTCAAAATTCAAAAACATGAGTATTTGTGTTCTTGTTTGGGTTGTTGATCGGATGGTTCTGATTTTGGTTTCTTCTTGCCACTATTCCTCACATGCTTCTCTGATTTTGGATTTCAATCTACGTTTTGATATATGGTGTCAATTTGCGCTGTGGATTTCAATCTACGTCTTTTTGTGTGTTACAGGGCTCATGCTTTCATCAAGCATTACTTCTGATGCAACCATCTCTCCAAAGTCTCTTATGAGACAACTAGTATACAACTAAGGTTGATTCCCATCTGGTTAATTCAAGCATACAACTAAAAAGAAGCTTGACAATAATATAGATTATGTTCCTGATATAGTAATATTGGCTTTGTTTTTGGAAGTAATTTAGTCAATGCTTTTGGTGACAACCCTCTCTCTAAAGTCTCTTATGAGACAACTAGATACTTGAAGTAAAATGTAACAATTCATCCCAAGTCTATTAAAATTGCATCGTATGCAACATTTTTATCCGGTAAGTGTATACCGGGTAAGATTTGTCACTCTCAATTAACGCGCAAGACTCCCAGTCTTTATAACCGCTCTTACCGGGTAAGATTTTCAACCTTTGTTATATTCATCCGATAAGGTAAAGTGACTTACCGGGTAAACGTTTAGTAAATGGCCCTTAAGCGCACATCGTATCATTGTAACGTTTACACGCATGCCTCCCGCCGCATTGCGCGGGTTTACAACTAGTATATATATATATATATAGGGGAGGTATCCGTTGCAAACCAGTCAGTTTGTGCAAACCACGTACAAACCAATCTACCAATCACGTAACTGTTTTTTTTAATCCATAAGGGTATTTTAGGGCTTTTAGCATATTTTTTCATCTCCAAACTTATTTTTTTATATCCATAACTTCTTTTTTATATCCATAAGGGTATTTTAGGGCTCTATCGGAAAATATAGATTCATGAAGCCAAATTTTATATTCATGAAGCCAAAATATAGATTCATGAAGCATCAACATAAAAAAATTGCAGATTCATGATTGTAGATTGGTTTGTACGTGGTTTGCACAAACTGACTAGTTTGCAATGGATAATTTGCCTATATATATATGTGTGTGTGTTACAATTCACTGTTTTCATGTTGATGTATGTGAGGTATGTTGAGATCTTTCTCCCTAAATCAGTACATTTATGCCACTTCAATTCCACTTAATTATACTCATGCCATCGTATTTTTTAGGGCCTAAGATTAGAAGGAGATATAACGATTCTTAAAAAAATCCTCACGCAATTTTATATATATGTATATATATATATAGAGAGAGAGAGAGGGGTTCAAGGGAAAACCTAAAAAAAACGAAAATTTGAAGAACACCCTAGGAGCCCTTCATCTGGACGGTATTACTTGTGCATACAAGTAAATAGTTGACTTTTTGGTTTTATGCATTTGTGCATATATGCACAAATGCATGTTACAAATAACCTGTATGCACACGTGCATACCTCCCAGATGAAGGACTCCTAAGGTGTGCTTCAGTTTTCCGTTTTTTTAGGTTTTCCCTCGAACCTGACCCTATATATATATAGGGTCCCCTTCTTTTGCTAACTGTTGGGTCATCAAGATTTGAAGATGACCTCATGATCTCCTTTTATACTTTGAAAAACATTTTATACTTAGAGAAATTTTGGATGCATGGTTCTTTGTAATGGCTTGTACAAGATATCAAATGTTTGGTGAAGTCAAAGATCAACCAAAGTCAAGATTAAAGATTCTCTCATTGTGGAAGTGAAAGATCTTTTCTCAAACATACAAGTCATTGTTCACCGAAATTGTTCTCACAATTTCGGTGGTATTTCCACCGAAACTTCTCTCTATTTCGGCCTAGTCTCAAAGAAGCTTTTCCCAAAGATGATGTCATATATCTCAAAGATGATGTCACATATCTCAAAGATGTGTCACATATCCCAAATGACATTTCGGTGGGACCTCAAAGAAGCTTCAAAGATGCTTTCTCCAAAGATGTGTCACATATCTCAAGTTTCCATCGGTGGTGCTTTTCTTGAAAGAAAATCTGAGAAGCAAAAGGAGACAAAAGTGAGAGACATAATAAGACAAAATGAGAAGCAAATTCATTTTGTCTTGGAAGAAATCTTACAACCTTTCTTCGGTGGTGCATTTGTTGAAAGAGATTTTGAGAAGCAAAAGAAGACAAAACTGAGAGACATAAGAAGACAAATTGAGAAGATATTTTCTACATGGATAAAGTGACCTTCTGTCTTATTATCCATTTTCAGCTAAGGTCCCTGTTATCTGCTCAAGCTACTCTGTCTGCACCTAGTAAAAGGTGACAAGGACTTCACAACTTTCCAGAAGTCAACATCCTCAGCAAGTGTGAAGATGACAAGTGTCTCAAGCATTCAATGCTTGCACACTCCTTGTCACTATAAAAGGAAGAGCTCTCCATACTGAAATACACACATCTTGAGAGACTTTGAAGATTACTGTGAGCTCTTGATATTCTACGCAAACTGGAAGAATTCTCTAAGTGCAAGAATTTCCAGTTTGCTTGAAAAACTTTATAGCTTTGTTCTAAGTGTTCTTAGTTATTTTGTTGTATACTTTGTGTAAGATTGTTAGAATAGTTTATCTGTTCTTTTCCGCAACAGTCTTAAGTTTTCTATGTGTAATTCTTGTTGAAAGATTTTCAATAAAAGAATTAAAATTGTGAAAATTTTGAGTATTGTATTCAACCCCCCCTTCTACAATACTTGTTATAGCCATCTGGGACTAACAAGTGGTATCAGAGCAGAAAGTTTAATCCCATAAACTTGATCTGCGATGGCTGCCTCCTCTTCTTCAACTATTGAAAACTCTTTTCAAAATAACTTTTCTGAAAATGGCTCCATTTCAAAACCTCCTAAGTTCAATGCTAACAACTTCTCTTTGTGGAAAAGCCGCATGATGCTGTTCATGGAAGGAGTGGATACTAGATATCCAACCATTCTCCAAGAGGGACCCTTTATCCCCAGAGTTTGGGCTCGCTATGAAACGCAGAGGCCGGGTAAAGAAACCATGGAAAAAGATGATTCTAATGATTCGTCTGATGAAGAAAAATCTGCTGCTACTGGTCGTTACATTCTTAAAAATCCTAAGAAATATACTGATGAGGAAAAACGACTTGTGTCTCTTGATTCTAAAGTTAGAACTATCATTGCTCTCTCTCTTCCTGATGAAGTGTACCACTCTCTGGTAAATCTCTCTACTGCCAAAGAGATGTGGTCCACTCTGTGTGTTTTGTATGAAGGTACAAATGAAGTTAAAAAGAGCAGAAAGATTGCTCTTGTTAGAAATTATGAACTCTTTTCTTATGAGAAAGGAGAATCTCTCTCCAACTACTATAATCGCTTTAACAGTCTTCTTAATGACTTAAAGCTGTTAGGTAGAGTGTATGACAATGAGGAAGTCCTGTGCAAATTTATGGACTGTCTTCCCGATTTTTGGGAAAATATCTGTACTTGTATAAAGACAACCAAGGATCTTGATCATATGCCTCTTACTGTTCTTTATGGTACTCTTTTCAACTATGAGCAGACGAAACTGCAAAAGTTTATAAAGAACTCTTCTCTAGCTCTCCTGAGTGACTCTTCCAAAAAGACTAAGTGTTTTCCAAAAATCACCTACCCATCTGACTCTGACCATAATAGTCAAGAAGATCCCAATGATCATTCAGAAGCATATCTTAGTGATGCTAAAGATGAATGTGAGGAAACTTCAGCTGATAAATTATCTGATGAAATGGCCATGTTGGATGGGCACTCTAAATCCAAATCTCATCTCTCTTCTGGAAAATCTAAGTTCGATAGAAATTCATCCTCTTCTCTCTCCAAACACTCTCCTTTATATAAATCTAATGAGGAATGTTTTAACTGTGGTAAAAAGGGTCATTTTGCTTCTGAGTGTAAAAGTAGAAACCTTGAAAGACTTAGAAGTGCTTCCCACCGATTTTCCAAAAATTTCAGCCAATCTTCCTCTTCTGCAAATTTTGACCGGGCTGAAAGATACAAGGAGAAATACAAGAGAGAAAAGGAAAGAAATGAAAGACTTGTCAGAAGAGGAAAGGGTCTGCCTGCTAAATCTTATGATTTGGCAGATGAACCCACATCTGAAAGCGAATGACTCCTCAACTGCTCTTGTATCAGCTAAGTGCTTCTTCTACTCTTCACAGGTACATACTATGTGTTTTATCTATCTTTTATGAATTCTCTTATTTCAAACTCTTTTGCTATGTGTTCATAATTTCTGCCATCACATCTGAAAACATAAATTTTGGAAATTTTATTTGGCTAGTCTCTGGGTGTTGTTTCTGTCTTAAAAGGAAATCCTCCAAAATTTTTCCAAAAATAACTTTATGACTTCTCATACCGATTTTCTTCTTAAATCTGTGAGTTTCAAAATGTCCAATTCAAAAGAAAGGATTTATGTACTCCCAATTTTTGAAATATGAATTCTATGTGATGCACCCCCATTCTTTGTTATCTCTTCAAAATCTTTGAGCAAAAGTTAGGAAAAATGTCAAGTTTCTAAAAGGAACTCTCTTTATAGAAAATGCTATATCTGTGGTGATATTTCTCATTTTGCCAAAGACTGTGTGAAATAAAGAATTATTCTGAGTGATATAAATTCTTGTCATTCTTTTTCTTCTAACCCAAAAGGACCCACCTTCAAAATGGGTACCTGGAAATTAAATTCTTTGTGATTGCAGATTTTGAGCTGGGCAGATGGATCTATGTGAACAAGTGAGAAAGTTGACAAAACCTTCAAGATCTCCTTGTTCTTGAAAAGCCTCCCAGTTCTCATCTTACTGCTCTACCCACTAAAGAATAGGCGTTGTTTATGATGCATTGGTTTAGGGTATTGAAATTATTATTATGATTATTATATTATTATCATTATTATTATTATAAATATGTATATATATACATACTTTCGGTTTCACCGATGTATATATATATATAT
This sequence comes from Saussurea involucrata, assembly GCA_033807775.1. Lineage (NCBI taxonomy): Eukaryota > Viridiplantae > Streptophyta > Magnoliopsida > Asterales > Asteraceae > Saussurea > Saussurea involucrata. Next base: position 9,291,265 of record CM066320.1, read on the forward strand.
ATTAAAATAATAATAAATAATAATAATAATAATTTAATAAAACTAATTACTAATTTCTTCCACCAAAATACTTTCTTACCATGCAATCTCACGACCACCGAAAAGTACAAAATCTGGTATCACCTTTTCTTAAAACCACCAAAATTGAATTTCATCCACCGAAATTCAAATTTCATCCACAATTTTTTTTTTTAAACCATTTCCCCATTCTTCACCGAATTCATTTTTCTCTTTCACCGAATCTTGTTCACCAAATTTCTTTTCCACCCTTCTACCCTTATTTTCTGCTGAGAAGAAACCCAACCAGCCCACACCGATTTTCTTTCCACCAAAAATCTCATTTAAACCCTTCTCACATCCATAAACTTTTCTTTCTTTTTGTGGCCACCTTTATTTATTCACCCTCCTCTTCTATTTTTTAAACCCATTTCTTTTCTAAACCTCACCACCGAAATTTTCCTTAACCACCAAACCAAAACCATATCCCACCATACTTTACTTCCCATCATATGTTTTGCCTCCTCGATCGGTGGTACCCCTCAAATTCGGTGGAACCCTTCAAATTCGGTGGTGAAACCCTTCTAAATTCGGTACAATCCTTCAAACTCCTCGGTGGAATCCTCACACCGATCCACCACCGAGTCTACACCGATCCACACCGATTCCACACCGAATCTCCACCGATCCACCACCTCAAATCCCTCCACCGATCCACCACCTCAAATCCCTCCACCAATCCACCCACTACAAACTCTTCTACAGATGTCACCCCAAATCCTCAAACTCAATCTTTTTGGGTCATCAAATTGGAAGATGAAATTCCAATCTTTTCTTCACTTTGAAGATTTTCTCCATAATGTCTTAGAAGTTTTACTACTGATTTTCCACCGAAAATCCTACCGAAAATAGCCAATTTTCGGTGGACTCTCCTTCATTTTCGGTGGAAAAGCAAAAAAAAAAAAAAAAAAAAAAAATATCCTACCGATTTTCCACCGAAAATAGCCAATTTTCGGTGGAAAGGTAAAAAAAAAAAAAAAAAAAAAAAACCTACCGATTTTCCACCGAAAATCCCACCGAAAATAGCCTATTTTCGGTGGATTCTCCTCAATTTTCGGTGGAAAGGTAAAAAAAAAAAAAAAAAAAAAAAAAAAAATTCTACCGATTTTCCACCGAAAATAGCCTATTTTCGGTGGATTTTGCTCAATTTTCGGTGGAAAGGTAAAAAAAAAAAAAAAAAAAAAAAAAAAAACTGGTCTTGGTTCTGGCCGATCTTTTCATTTTCTCTTGGTGTTTTTCCTACGTCGGCCGCTGAGGGGGAGAATTCATCTGAGGGGGAGCAACATAAACCCTCAGTACTCATATACAGCGACCAACTTGAAAAAATGAGGAAATCGACGGACCGGTCAAGGGGGAGCACTTCAGTCCGGGCGGATCTAACTGAGGGGGAGAAACACAAAGACCGTCTGATCTAACTGAGGGGGAGCAAAACAAAGACAAAGGATGCTGATGCTAAACATGAAAAGATGCCAAGATGCAACAGTTGGGCAGAAGTATCCTAAGGCTGCTGATCAAAATGAAGAATCCTCAAGCCAGACACAAGTTTCAACTCGCCCCTCAAAAAATGCAAGTAATATTCATTCTGTTTATACTGTTTATACTTCTTTCCTTTTCCTTTCGATTATTTGTACAGCTATACCTTTTTATTTTTTTTTCTTATATGTAAATATCATATATACATACACACACAAAAAAAAAAAAAAATGGACTGTGTGAAAAAGAACCCAAAAGAGTAAAGAAGGGTCAACTTGCATTATTCACTGTCTTACTCATGTTTTTCTAAGTATGGATGTCATCATCAAATAGGGGGAGATTGTTGGGTCATCAAGATTTGAAGATGACCTCATGATCTCCTTTTATACTTTGAAAAACATTTTATACTTAGAGAAATTTTGGATGCATGGTTCTTTGTAATGGCTTGTACAAGATATCAAATGTTTGGTGAAGTCAAAGATCAACCAAAGTCAAGATTAAAGATTCTCTCATTGTGGAAGTGAAAGATCTTTTCTCAAACATACAAGTCATTGTTCACCGAAATTGTTCTCACAATTTCGGTGGTATTTCCACCGAAACTTCTCTCTATTTCGGCCTAGTCTCAAAGAAGCTTTTCCCAAAGATGATGTCATATATCTCAAAGATGATGTCACATATCTCAAAGATGTGTCACATATCCCAAATGACATTTCGGTGGGACCTCAAAGAAGCTTCAAAGATGCTTTCTCCAAAGATGTGTCACATATCTCAAGTTTCCATCGGTGGTGCTTTTCTTGAAAGAAAATCCGAGAAGCAAAAGGAGACAAAAGTGAGAGACATAATAAGACAAAATGAGAAGCAAATTCATTTTGTCTTGGAAGAAATCTTACAACCTTTCTTCGGTGGTGCATTTGTTGAAAGAGATTTTGAGAAGCAAAAGAAGACAAAACTGAGAGACATAAGAAGACAAATTGAGAAGATATTTTCTACATGGATAAAGTGACCTTCTGTCTTATTATCCATTTTCAGCTAAGGTCCCTGTTATCTGCTCAAGCTACTCTGTCTGCACCTAGTAAAAGGTGACAAGGACTTCACAACTTTCCAGAAGTCAACATCCTCAGCAAGTGTGAAGATGACAAGTGTCTCAAGCATTCAATGCTTGCACACTCCTTGTCACTATAAAAGGAAGAGCTCTCCATACTGAAATACACACATCTTGAGAGACTTTGAAGATTACTGTGAGCTCTTGATATTCTACGCAAACTGGAAGAATTCTCTAAGTGCAAGAATTTCCAGTTTGCTTGAAAAACTTTATAGCTTTGTTCTAAGTGTTCTTAGTTATTTTGTTGTATACTTTGTGTAAGATTGTTAGAATAGTTTATCTGTTCTTTTCCGCAACAGTCTTAAGTTTTCTATGTGTAATTCTTGTTGAAAGATTTTCAATAAAAGAATTAAAATTGTGAAAATTTTGAGTATTGTATTCAACCCCCCCCCCCCCTTCTACAATACTTGTTATAGCCATCTGGGACTAACACTAACCAACCTATTGGTACTAATCGTGCTAACCGATTATTGACCAATCATAATGCTCCATTCTGTCTTGTTTAGGTTCACGCTAATTACTTCAACTGAGGGTAAAATGGGCATTTGAATTTAATATTCTCTTTCCTTTTTTATAGCCATATATTTCTTAAATCATGCCACGATTCTCTTGCTTTATTTGTGTCATTTTTTTCTCTTAATTGATAAACAAACTTATCAAAATCCTTGATTTTCAAAATTTGTTTTATTTAAAATAAGTTTTTTAATTTTAAAGAAGATATCGATCAACATAATCTGGTATGATAGTTTATGTGCACATATGCACATAAACAAATATCGTTTACACCACAATAATAATCAAACCAACAAGCCAAAATGCACATATGCATAGTTTATGTGCACATATGCACATAAACAAATATCGTTTATACCATAAGAATAATCAAACCAACATGCTATAATGCACATATGCACATAATCAGATTGTTGAATAAATAAGTACGACAATTTATGTGCACATATGCACATAATCAGATTGTTGAATAAATAAGTACGACAGTTTATGTGCACATATGCACATAAACAAATAGCGTGTATACCATAAGAATAATCAAACCAACATGCCAAAATAATCATATGCACATAAGCAAATTGTTGAATCCGATGAATGCTCCGACGATGGAGCAATAGTCAAATTCGGTGACCTCGTTGGCGGCGAAGGTGGTGGGAGGAAGGCGGAGGCGCTTGAGACGCTTGTAAACGAAGGCGGAGGTGGTGGGAGTAAGGCAGAGGCGGCGGAGGTGGTGGGAGGAAAGCGGAGGCGGCGGAGGTGGTTGGAGGAAGGCGGAGGCGCTTGAGACGCTTGTAAACGAAGGCGGAGGCGACGGAGGTGGTGGGAGGAAGGCGGAAGCGGCGGAGGTGGTGGGAGGAATGGTGGAAGATACCCACATTTTTTTTTGAAGAGATATGATAACCATCCCTTAAAATTAGGTGATTCCATTTTTAATCTTTGTCGGTTTGGACAAAAATGCCCCTCTGCACTTATGCACAAATGTCAACTTTCTCTTTTTTAATTTTAAATAATATTATAATCCTTGATTTAATTATAACCGTTGATCTTAATAATCTATGGTTGTGATCGGTTAGCACGATTAGTACCAATGGGTTGGTTAGCAAAAGAAGGGCCCTCTCTCTCTCTCTCTCTATATATATATATAGTAACAATATTCTTTTTTTACCAAACACAACCTCAATACATGTTGTCGACTTTATAACCCTATTCCATTTTTAGCAAGTAATTTACAAAAATCGACCCGGTTGTTGGAAAAACTCCAATTTTCTACTTGCAACTCCATCCATCGTGACCACCATTAACCACCATGCTATTCCCGTGTCATCATCTCCTCTACCCATTGCTTGTTTGCTCTTAGCCACTAACCTCACTTTTAAACAATAGTGGTTGGAACCAGGAGCGGAGCTACCTTGTAACAAGGGTTAGCAACCGCTAACCCTCAACTTTTCAAAAAAAAATTGATATACTAATTTTTTAATACTTGATAGTTCATGGGTTGAATTTACTTTCTATTTAAATCACTCTTTAGGCCCATTAACTTAATACTAATAATTTATGGGGTAAATTTTTATAAATGGGTACACCACTACACCATAGACCATACACGTGACTTTGTTTAAAGTCAACAAAAAAAGTCTTCTAAATTCCCAACTTTAAGCAGAGTTTTTCTTGATATAACATTTTTAACTATGAACATTGTGAATAATAGATTTTGCTGGATAAATGAGTGCTTGATTTCCTATATTAAAAAAGATATTTTTATTGAGATAGATAATGAAGACATTACAAATAAGTTTTAGAAAATGAAAACTCGTCGAGGTCACTATTGAAATTGTATAGGTTGGTGTTTCAATAGTATACGATCATCACTTTTTTGCTTGCTATTTTCAGAAAGAAAAAAATTAATATTTTCTTTCTTTAATTTGTTTTATTTATAATTGATGCTCCTCCTATACCAAAATCCTGGCTCCGCCACTGGTTGGAACACCCTTTCGTACCACAAAGTCGAGCAATCCATATTCCAATATGACAATGACTATTTTTTGGTTTTATGGTTGTTAGGTTTTTATTTGGGATTGGGTGCAGTGGCGGATCCAGAAATGTTAGTGATTGGGGTCGAAATTTAAGTAACATAATATTGCAATCATCATTATTGGTTCCCAATAGCCAATATTGTCATTGTTCTTTTTAAAAACCTTTTCATTTTGTCTAGTGAATTAATATAATAATTCCTTTTAAAACATCTTATCATTTTCCTATCTACATGATAAAACAATTACTAACATTTAACCCTAAGCTTCTTTAAAATACATTTAACACTAAACAAATTAGCTAAAATTTAACGATTAGCAAGATTGTAAATGACATGAGACGTGGCGAGAAGGTCAAGTCTCAAGTCTTAGGAGTCACAACAAGACTTTTATATTATTTAATGTGTGACTTAACGTGACATCAGACAACGTTGATCCACAATGCACGATAATTAATTCAAAACTTGAACTCATGGAATATATATGACTAAAAAGTACCAAGTTACTAATTGAGACTTTTACCCAATACTAAATTACTAATTAAGATTTTTACTAATTTAAAGGAATACATAAATAACATTAAAATCAAATAAAATAATAATTTTATTTATGCCAACAACACTTTTAAAATTTCTTGTTTTAAAAGTTTATGGATCAAGGGATGTGATTGAAAGTATGCTAAAATTGAGGGTCAATTCGAAAAAATATAGTTGTCAAACTACACTATATATTAATAGAATGCAAAATTGATATTATAAAAATAATTTTTGTGTGGATCATATGGGGTCAGCTGAACCCCCTAGCATCGATCCGCCCCTGGTTGGGTGGGTGGCGGGTTTGGACATTGAAGTAAGGATGGATATTTTTTTTCAAGTGGTAAAAGTATGTAAGTTGACTGTAAGAAACAAATATATAAATATTTTTTTACAAAATCATCTGTTGGTTAATTCATAGTTTTTAATAAGTGAGGTATTGGATTCAAGTTATATTACAAAACTCTTTCGGAAACAAAATAAATCTGAAATTAAAAGTTAAAGTTAAAAAAAAATGACACCAAAGATTTTTTTTTTAAAATATATACGATAACATAGAACAAATTGATGCGTTGATAGACCATGTAACTTAATATTGAATGTTTTAACTCTCATGGACACAAATCTTAAGAATGTATATATTAATTTTTTATTTAAATTAAAGGACCAAAATTCTGCTCACGTGTTTAAGCACATGAGGGTACTTAACACCAACTATTAACAGACACTGGGACCAGGGACTAAAATTGTAACAAAATACAAACCACAAAGCACAAATAGCACATAGTGTAATTATTGAAATTGAGGGATGAAAACCAAAGTTTTCCCAAACCCTATGGACGATTATTGTAATTTACTACATTTTTAACCCTAGTCAGTAGTCATCACTGTCCGATAAACACTCTCTGCGTACGAAGCAGTAAACAGATACACAACGCAGCCTCCATTGATACTCTAATGGCTCACTTGCAAGCCGTATCATCTTCCGTAAAGCCCCTTGTTCCTGCTCCAAACCGAGGTAATCAATCTGCAAATTTGTTATCGAATTTGTGTGAAATTCTTGCTCCATTGTGTTATCGATGCTTTCTGATTGTTGTTGTTCTTTCGATAGATTATAACGTTTGTGAATCTGTTGTACGTTTTTTTTTTGTTAGAATGTAAATTAGGGGCTAAAGCAAGTGAGTTTCGTGGAGTTCCATTTGTTTATCGTAGCACTAGGAATCTTTCGCAGGCATGTAAAACTCAAGGTACTTTTAGCTTTTAATCACTTCATTTTTATATATATTTTGCGATTTTCGACGATCTGTATTCTGGTCACTTCTTCGTAACTCGTTATCGAACTACTAGCAATTTGGTGTTGATCACCATGAGACAAAAGAGGATCGAACTGAGAGTATTTTATTAGAACAGTACTTTGAGCTTGAGCGATGAGCATACCCTATCAGATTTGCCTGTGAAGGTTTCTTTTTGTCTGTTTTGTTATTATGATTATTAAATCGGTTTGTCTTAGCTGTTCTATTTGAAAAATCGATTTCTATTAATATTTTTTTCCTTTACCAAACATTGTTGATAGTTAATTTGATAAAGGGAAGGGAAGGGTGACTTTGGTAGAGGGAAAAAATAAGTAGGAAATAGTTTTTCGAGTAGAATCTAGGGACATTAAATGCACATTAACATGTGCATTTTAGGGCACAAACCCTATATATTATATTAGTGGTGTGAAACTTCCTAATACAAAGAATGTGTTTGATTGACAGCAATTCGAGCAGTGTTGGCCAGTGATAAGGAAACAGATGCATCGAGTGCTACTAATGGAAGGGGACTACGTGGTAAATTGAACAAAGTTGTTCTGGCGTATAGCGGTGGCTTGGATACGTCAGTGATTGTTCCGTGGCTCAGGTACAAATATACATACTTCTATCCATAGCGAATTCAAGATTGAATTTAAGCCCTCAATCTGCTCTTCATAGGAAAATTTGAGAATTGCCCTGAAGTTTTAAACCCTTTTTGGAGTTTTCACTTGTGGAGTTGTGGTTTTTTGGCTTCACACGAAGCAAAAAAAGATTTTTCTTTGATTAAATATCATCTTATGAATATTTCTTCGACTTATCCTCATGTGGCTTATAGTGATTGCAAATTCTGCAACAATCCATGAACTCATGCAAATTTGTATTCTAGGCAGTTTTTGGTGTTCGCTTCATATTATAGTAGGATAGTTCCCTCAGTTCATTATCTTTTAAGACATGCGAATATCCCCCCAAATTACGTTTTTCGGGCTTGGCTTCTGGTTTTGATTCCACATGATGTTTTTTTTTTCAATTAGTTATTGATTTATACATGTTTTTCTAGCTTCATGTTGCTTGCTCTATACTGCATCAGAGTTCTACCAACTTTGCCTTCAATGTTGCAGGGAGAATTATGGCTGTGAGGTTGTCTGCTTTACTGCAGATGTTGGTCAAGTAAGTTCTGTTGAGTGTTTGGCATTCAGTTGGATTGTTTAGCTTTTAAAGCATAATTCTTTATTTTCTGTTGCAAGCAAAGCACTGCTTATATGCCAGAAAACACTACAATTTAAAGAAGACCGAATTTGGACAAAAAAAATGCAATGTATGATGGTGTTCTATTGGCATTTTGCAAGAATGGGGAACAGTGAGAAATTTCTTTTAAGATTTGTGTAGAATTTTCTGTCTTGATTAACTGGACAAGGAACACACGTAGGGAAATAACTTAGCAATATTTACAAATGAACCCCTAAAGAAAATGGTATTAGCTCAAACGACCTTTCACAGATGTAAAATGTTTCACATTACTCCTTGGAAAATTATGTAATTGCTGGGCAAGTCCTTTTAACTGAATTAACAACCGCCTCTGTGGCATATTCAATCTTTTTCTATTATTCTTTTAGGGGATCTCGGAATTGGAAGGTCTGGAAGCAAAGGCTAAGGCAAGTGGAGCTTGCCAATTGGTGGTGAAGGATTTGACAGAAGAATTCGTGAAAGATTATGTATACCCTTGTTTGCGAGCTGGGGCAGTATACGAGAGAAAGTACTTGTTGGGAACATCAATGGCCCGGCCTGTTATTGCAAAGGTGAAGTTCAAATACATGTTATAATAATAGATAGATGCTCCCAACCTCCTAAAAATTAGTACTTGGATTAAAAAATTAGGTCTGCTGTCCAATTCTATCCTTAATTATGAGATGGAGAATTTCTTACTCCCTCTGTTTTAAGGTTAACTTTGTCATTTAGTTAATTTAAAAGTGCAATAGTTATACATTTCTATAAATGCATGCCATTTTTATTGTGGACATTTATTTTGAGACACTGGGAGTAATTGTTTTGCTTTCTGAAGTTAACTGAAAGATGATATTTGATGTAAATAAACAGGCAATGGTGGATGTCGCAAAAGAAGTTGGAGCAGATGCTGTTGCCCATGGATGCACAGGAAAGGGAAATGATCAGGCATGTTTCAAAATAGTGCTATCTACAATGCCTTACTTTTCTACCAGATATATTATTTAGTAGAAATATTTAATTTATCATTTTTTTGTGTTTTTTCTCAGTACAGGTGCGTTTTGAGCTGACGTTCTTTTCTCTTAATCCTGATCTCCAAGTCGTGGCTCCTTGGAGGGAATGGGATATAACGGGGAGGGAAGATGCTATTGAGTACGCCAAGAAACACAATGTGCCTGTCCCTGTGACAAAGAAATCCATTTATAGTAGAGACAGGAACCTATGGCACCTCAGTCATGAGGTATATTCTTCTATATTACTTGTGATTTCCAGGCTTGTTTGTGTTGAGCAAAATGAATCTTTATTTTCTTGTGGCATTGAAGGGAGATATCTTGGAAGATCCTGCAAATGAGCCCAAGAAGGATATGTACATGATGTCTGTTGACCCAGAAGATGCACCAGACAAACCCGAGTAAGCTCTCTTTACATTTTTGTCTTTTTTGTCGATTAAGGTTTGATACATGTTTATATACGGAGGGAGGGAGGGAGGGATCATGCACACGTGCATAACAACCAAAAAACAGCTTCAATTACTTCTATGCAAATGCGCATATGCACGTGTGCATGTTACAAATTACTTGTATTCACGTGTGCATACCGTCCAGATAAACGGTTACCACGGTGTTCCTCGGTTTTTCATGTTTTTTGCAGTTTTCTCCTGAAGCTGACCCTATACATATAATATATATATAGGGAAGGGTTCAATTGAGAAGTCTAAATATTTTGAGAAATAGAGAAGTAAAAAAACACGGGAGTGTTCATATATGAACGTTCATATATAAACAGTCATATATGAACGTTCATATAACAGTCATATATAAACAGTCATATATGAACGTTCATATATGAACACTCCAACGTTCATATATGAACGTTCATATAACAGTCATATATGAACGTTCATATATAAACAGTCATATATGAACACTCCCGTGTTTTTTTACTTCTCCATTTCTCAAAATATTTAGACTTCTCAAATGAACCTAACACTATATATATATATATATATATATATATATATATATATTGTGTTGGATATGAGGATTTAGACCATGAATTGTTCTACCATTTTGTGGATCCGAACTTTGTTAAAAGACGGTTATGACAACTACAAGTCTTATCCTTTTTCTTATGGGGTTCTCCTTATAATAGGAGTAGTCCTTTGGCTATGTTTGACAAACCAGATGATAAACTAGCTATTAGCGTAAAAGCAAGTTGTCGAATAATAAGCTAGCCAATAAGTCGTATTTGGTAAAATGTCGCTGATAAGTTAAGTGATAATGTAAACTGACCTAAAAAGACATTTTTTTTAAAATTAATTGGATAAATATAAGGGGAATAATTGGAAAAAGGAAGCGGATAAAACCTTGGAGGGTTATTAAAGTAGCTTTTCAAGTAGCTAGCTTGTAACCAACCAAATGGGACTTTTTCAATCAAGAAATAAGCTAGCTTATGGTTGCCAAACATGGTTGGGTAACTTTCTGATTTCTTTCCAATACTATTACATTAGGTACCTCGAAATAGGGATAGTTTCCGGAATCCCTGTTTCCATCAACGGAAAAGAACTTTCCCCTGCCTCACTTTTATCCGAACTCAACGACATCGGAGGCCGACACGGAATCGGCCGAATCGACATGGTTGAAAACCGTCTCGTTGGAATGAAAAGCCGCGGGGTCTACGAGACCCCTGGTGGGACCATCCTAGCCACCGCTTGCCGTGAACTCGAGTCTCTCACTCTTGATAGAGAAGCCATCCAATTCAAAGACACCATGGCCCTCAAGTACGCCGAGTTGGTCTATGCAGGCAGGTGGTTCGACCCACTTCGTGAGTCCATGGATGCATTCATGGAGAACATCACGAAAACCACCACTGGTTCAGTGAGACTTAAGTTGTACAAGGGTTCGGTGATTGTGGCTAGCCGGAAGAGCCCGTATAGTCTGTATAGGGAGGATATTTCGTCGTTTGAAAGTGGGCAGATTTATGATCAGGCTGATGCTGCTGGGTTTATAAAGCTGTATGGGCTGCCTATGAGGGTCAGAGCAATGCTTGAAAAAGATTTGGGAAAAAAGTGAAATCTTGATTGATTAGGGTTCTTGTAGCTTGTGTTTGTTGAATTGAGAAATTTTATGGGGTTTTTTAACATTGAATAAACATTGCTCCTAGATTTGGAATTGGTGATGTTATTGGGCTTTTTAGTAGAAAAGGTTTATCGATCGCTGATTTTATTGTTTTTGTTTAATGTTAGCGGGCTTGGACAAGTATTTTTGAAAAGTGGATGGGTCTCGAACAGAGAGGGCCAGAAATTGGTCCCGGTCCCGATTCTGACCAAAAACACTGACCCGTTCTTCATGTACAAAGCTCGGTCTCTAGAACCAGGACTGTAAGGCTATAATCGGTCCCTACCAGCCCCGATTCTACATTTCTACACGAGTCCTGGACCGGGCCTATTTGGCCGTCTCTAGTCTGGACCGAGTGAGTTGTTAAAATTAATGGATGAGCATAGAGCCATAGATAATGCAAAAAGAATTGGACAGGCCTGTTAATACTTTATAGTTAATTAGATTTTATTCAAGGGGCCGTTTACAAAACGCTTACCCGGATAAGTGGTTACCAAGTCACATTAGCTTACCGGATGAATATGGCAAGGACTAAGGGTGTTTTTACTTATGACTTAATGGGCTGAATAATTGATTGGGCTTATTCGCACAGACAAATTGAGATGTTTACTTGAAGCTTAATGAAAAATAACTTGGCTTTTTCGCACAGCCCAAATGCCTCACTGGTCCACATTCAGACAAAAAATTGACATCCATACCCCTCACTCTCTTCACGTCACGCCGCTGCCTACTTTCTCCTGTACCATCTCTTCACATTGCCTTTTCTCTTCCAGCAACCGACCACCGATGACACCTCAGGCAACTCTCTCTTCTTTCTTCACCGGCGATCGACAACACCTTAGGCAACTCTCTCTTCTTTCTTCACCGACGATCGACGACACCTCAGGTCATCCTTACTTCTCTCTTCACCTGCGACCTCGCTCCCCTGGTTACCCTTTCTTCTCCGTTGAGCTCTCCCGCCTCTGCATCACCGAGACTTCGACGCCCCTACATCACTGAGGACAACACCTATCTCTGTCGAATCTCTTGACTCATCTAGTCATCTTCTCCCTTCACCCCTCTCGACTTTAATCGAAAGGAAGTGTTTGTCTGATGATGTTTACTGATCAATGTCCGATGATGGATCGATGAAGTTGTTGATGGATCAAAATCAGCTTAAAGATTAATGAAGTTGTTGATGTTGAAGGTTAACGAAGCTGTTGATTTTGATGTTAACGTTGAAGGTTAATGAAGCTGCAGTGTTTGTCAAGAGTTGGGTTTTGAGATCTTGATTGAATCTGTGTAAATAAAAATTGATGAATTGATGTAAACAAAAGCAGGGAAATAATCGATTGTGGTTGTTTAGTTTTGAGATCTTGATTGAATTGGTGTAAATAAAAATTGGTTTGAGCAATGAGAAAATTGATTGTTATTGAGTTAAAAAAAATTATGGTTAAGATTATCATTTGGATTATGAGAGATGGAAGTCATTTGTACTCATGGGTAGAACCGTCATTTTCCTCGTTCAGACAGTAGATTCAGGAAGAAAAGTAAACAATAACACATTTTTATCCAGACAGACAAATTTATCCATACATGACTTAATATAAAATTTGATAAACAGCCCCTTACCCGGTAAGAGCGGAAGCAAGGACCGAGAGTCGAAAGCAAGGACCGAGAGTCTTACCCGGTAAGTGAGTGAAACGGCTCTTACCATGGTTAGCACTTACCGGCTAAATTGTTGCATACGAGGCCATTTTGGTGGACTAAAATCTTGGCCGGGAAGTAAGTGATAGTGTTAGAATTTTACCGATAAGCACTTACCCGGGTAAGTGATTAGGTAAACGGCCCCTAAAAGTTGTGGACGATTTTCTATTTTGATTTTGACTTAAATATGACGGTTTTCTTAGAAGAACTTAAAAACACAATTATGATTAGGGGTGAGCATAACCGGGTATTCGACAAAATTTCATGGAACCGGAACCGGCGGTTCCGGTTCCGAGTACCCGCTATCAGTTTTTTTAACATTTCATAGAATAAAATTTTAATTTTAAGTCTATTGCAAACTACAAAGTACCAACTTAAAGAAATAAACACAACAAATGATGAAAAATAATCAGATAAAAACTAATGATTACATAAATAAATTAGAAACTCCGCCGTATTGAGTATTGACATCAACAAAACGACTTACATAACACATAACGTCCTTACGTCAAGACCTAACAAATAAAACGTTTTGATCAAAACGAATAAAACACTTAATAAAACCAATAACACATCATTAAATATTTAAATATAATAAATATATAAATATTTTTTATTAAAAAATAGCGGGTACCCGTCGGTTCCGGTTCTGGATACCCAGCAGGTCTGGGTACCTGGTCCCGGAACCGGTCCCGACGGGTACCCAGCGGGTAACGGTTCCAAAAAAATGAGAACCAGAACCGGAACCAGTGCTAATCGGTTCCGTATTTTAGGAACCGGAACCAGAACCAATCACATCGGTTTCGGTTCCGAAACCAGCAGATCCGGAGCGATTCCGATTCCAAAAGAGGGTACTCAGTTCTGATGCTTACCCCTAATTATGATCATCCCCATGTGTCATTTCTCTCGGCCGGCTTTTCAATTTCCAATTATCACACTGTTTTTTAGGGTGTGACCAAATGCGTGTGTGAAAATATAACTCACAATGGATGTTTTCCTTAATTATTTTGATATAAAAAATGTAATTTTGTGTAAATCCCCTTACATTTTTACTCTAAAAATTATATCAAATATATTGTATTTTCATATAGATATAAATTAAGGTGATGTTTGATTGTTTTTCCGTTAAGTCATATTTGTATGGATTAATATGTATGTATGGGTTTTGAATTTTTTTTGTTTGAGAGAGTTTTTTCTTGATAAAACGAGCGTGTTTTTAATGAGAGGGATATGTTTGGAAAAACTTGGTTTTTTACATAAAGCTCATCGCCTCCTCCCTAGAAGTTTACTGAATACGTCATTTTTCATATCATTAAGCCACTACCAAACAATCATATAGATGATCGAATAAGTTATTAGTCTCGTTAAACTCATTAAATTGCTAACAAACAAATTTAAGTCTTCAAATATTTGAGATATTATATATGATATATCAAAAATAATAATTTGAAAATATCTTACATACGGAAACAAATTAAATATTACGTAAACTTTTAGTAAAATAGGTAGAACAAGAATAAAAAGATGGAACAAGATTGATAAAGTATTAGTATAGTCATATGTTCAAATGAGAAGTGCTAATATGAGAAGTAGATAAGTAATTCTAGTCTTTCATGCGGTTAAGATCGGATTGACTGGTCAAAAATTGCGACTTTGACTGGTCAAAAATTGCGGTTATTCCATAAATAGATGGACAATTTCGTAACTTTTACAAATAGGCGGAAAACAAGTTCATATGTGAATCTTTGTGATCCACATATGAACTATATTTTCATATGTGAACCAGTGTAATTCACATATGAACTCTATTTTAACTGATTCACATATATGTATGTTCATATGTGAATAGAGTTCATATGTGAATCATGTGAACTAAACAGATTCACGTATGAACCCTTGTGATTCACATATGAACTAAATAACTGATTCACATATGAAACTTGTAACCTCGACAGGTTCACGATCTAACCCAGAGGAAGGATGACATTCGAGATGGCTAGGATGCTAAAAGACTAGTTATTTTAATCAAGACTTTTGTTATGTAAATATGTTAATCGTACGATTAATGGCTGATGTAATGTAATCTTATGAGAGTTATGTTAGAGCTTTGTACTACGAATGGTATACTTTTGATCCGCTTACGGTTGTGACATGCCTCATTTTAAGTCTAGTTGGAAGGGGGTGTTATGTGAATCAGTTAAATAGTTCATATATAAACTTGTTTTCAGTCTATTTGTAAAAGTTACAAAACTACACATCTATCTTCTGCAGATCATGCAATAAATGAATTATCCAGTGTTTCATAATCAAAGCCGCAAATGTTGATCATATAAAGGGCTAATATCACTTATCTACTTCTCATAAATTTAACACTTCTCGTTTAAACATGACCCTTCTAATATATTCATAAAGTATTTAACAATTGTAATTAATTGGTTTGTTAATCCAAAAGAATTATAAAATAATTTTGAAGAAGGGTAAAAGAGGAAATTCGTGGGTACCCTTTCGTATAAGGCATGCTTGAAATCGAAGCATATAAAAGCACCGAACCCCCCTACAAAGCAAACGGAGATGCTCTAAGAACAACTCTTTGATCCCAATCGACTGTTTAATTTCTCTGACTGAAAAACCCTAGACGGAGCTATGGCAAGTTCGGCGTCGGCGATTTTGGAGGATGTTCCGTCGGTAGATCTAATGACGGAGCTGCTTCGTCGTATGAAATGCTCTACCAAACCTGACAAACGCCTCATTCTCCTTGGTAAACCTCTTCTTCGTGCTTCCTTTTTTTTCAAGCATTTCCGTCTGAATTTTGTTAAACGAAGTTTGTGTGTTGTTAATTTGCTCAGATCCGATGTGATTTAGTCTACTGAAGAGTTCGCTGTTAGGAGTTTTTATGTTTTGTTTTTGTGTTTCAAATGCTGCATATACGCATGATTTCCTAAACCTAGGGTTATCAGGGATTTGATTTTGGATTTGGTTTAGTTAGAGATTGCGGTTTCTAAAGGAAATTGCAGAAATGTTCATTTGGGATTCTATTTGCTATATGTATTGGATAGGGAGGACTGAGGAGGAAAATATAATAGCCAGGTAGACAATGGAACCTAAGGTATAATTCATAAGGGTGGTTAAAATGAATAGAATGCATAATGTATTACGAACAATTCAACTTTGGTACAACTTTTGCATGTAACATGATGGAAGCGATTAGGGGAATATCATAGAATGGTAACTGAAAGAGAGAAGAAAGGTAAGGGGGATCTTTAATCTTATTTCTGTGTTAGGTTGAACCGTTGAATTACTGGTAGAAAGGATGATTCTATTTATTTCACGGTTAGGGGTTGTTTGTTTAGCTTTCAATGGTTCCATTCAGAGCTGATCTCTTAATCGGTGAGAGGTCAATAGTGTTTGGCAGAAAAATTGTCCTCTTAATGGTTACAAGAACCTCTGAGCGATTTTGACTCCCACGCTACACTCAACCATTCAGATCTACACTTCTTCCACTTTTGCCCTTCCCACTTCTCTCGCCTTCTCTCGCTGCTCCAATAATCTGTCCTACCAAAATTGATCTTCCACAATCGATCTCCCAACACGAAGCTGAGGAGAAACATAAGCCAAAGAAGAAGAAGAAGAGGAATTACAATGGAGAAACGTATGAGAAGAAGACGAAGAAAACAGGAGCAGAAGAAACCCCATCTTCTTCCGAGATTTCCAGAAAACAGGAGCAGAAGAAACCGGAGAGAAGCCATTGACGACAGTCGACTCCATCTTCTTTCCATCATCCATTACTCCGTCAAAATCTACAACTATGAATCGAGAAATCGATCACGATTCAGCTAATTTCCACCAAATTTCTTCTCTAAATCCTTAAGAACACACACAGTTGACGGTTGAAAACACACACAAACACTGAAATGATCGAAGAAGAAATCGAAACACAAACCCTGTAAATCGAAGCCACTCGAAACCACCACCATTATACAAAATCGAAACACAAACCCTGTAAATTTAACAAATCGTCAGAGCAGGTGGATGGGGAAATTGAGGAATCGAAGAAAGTCAGTAGGGTTTGGTGAAATTGGTTGAATCGAATGGGTAATGCATCGAATTTGACCAAATCGATGATTGAATTAGTAGAATATATGTAAGGGTTTTGGAGAGAAGAAAGAGAAAGGAAAACGAACGTCTCAGAAGCTTCTCAGATCAAAAATTGTATTTTTTTTTCACTGTGTTTGGATTTTTAGTAAGTGTTGGTTAATAAAAACTTTTTGATTGGAGAGGGTTAAAATAGTAATTTGTTGTCATTCAGACCCATCATTCAGAACAGTTACCAAACAACCAAATTTCATTCTGCACTATACCATACAGAGCCTCTTAAGCATTCTGACCTCTCAACCATTCTGCTCTCAACCATTCAGCAACTGCCAAACAGCCCCTTAATGTAAATTGTGTGACATATTTGTATTATTCGTGGTAAAGGGGTATTTCATTTGGCTTGCTTTCTGGCTGATTAATATTTTCATCGTTTACTTGCCCAAGATGGAATATTGACTTGAAAAATGGACTGACTGCAGCCTACTAGAGTACTAGTAAAAGCTGATCATGTTTAATCGGTCAAATCTTTTAACTGTCAATGAGTTCGTTAAAGAGTGATTAACATTTGTAACCATTACACTTGGATTAAAGTTTAATAAAGACCATTGTAGTTTGTAGCTGCAGAAATCCTGGAAAAGGGAACTATACTTTGAAAACTTCATTTTTCAACAGTTGTACTTGGTTTAAATCTTGAAAACCCTTTTGTGGTTGCATAAATCGTGGCGGACCTCGGATATCTTCAGTTTTTTCCAAGTATAGTGTTTCTTTTTGGATTTTTGCAACGATGATGGTTCTTTTATAAGTTAAAGCGAAGCGAAATAGTTACAAATGGTCAAATGTTAATCACCCTTTCTATAGATGTGAACAGTGGACAACCTGTGTTGAGACTATGGCAGAAGAATAGTTATTATGGTGTATAACTTAAATGTTGGTCTTCTATGTTAATTAGTTTTTGGTATTCTTCTCTGGTGTCATTGGACTCTTTGAGTTAGTGGAAAATATGAAGATGTTATGTATGACTATGGAGTTTGTCTAGGCATGCAAAAATATGTATCCCCTTTATGTTGAAGTTTCTGTCACCAATATGTACATATGCCACCTTCCTTCTTATTTAGCAACACATTTGAAGGTATATTTTTTCTATGAACTTATGTAACTCTATTTTATTAAAAGAAGGTAAAGAGGGATTGAGCATTAGCAATTTACATTGGGTTCATCAGATATTTCTGGATCTGAAATTTGACAACTGTAAAGATTTGTGAACATTTTGAACTGCACTACAAGGAGTCTGTTCAGAAGTCTGTAGACATGTTTGAAGGTGAGTTAAGTTCACCGGAGTCTTATCCGAGCAGGTCTTAATCATTTGGCGGTTTTCCGAGCTTGTTAACTGCTCAACCCCTGATTCTTTTTTCATTAGTTCTTTTAAATATGCCTTAAATGTAGAATTATCATCTGGGTATGGAAGGTTGAGTGATTAAGGTCGTACTTGACCTGAAGTCTGTTCTATTTTATCGTGTCCCCTTTCTTGAGATCGTGGATGGTATTGTGAATCTTTGAAATTGTTAGCAGAAGTTGAAGATGTTCTATTTATCAACTACGGTTGCCAATATAACTAAATATGCTCTATTCTGCAGGCCCCCCTGGATCTGGAAAAGGCACCCAGTCACCAATTATCAAGGATGAGTACTGTCTGTGCCACTTAGCCACTGGTGATATGCTAAGAGCTGCCGTTGCTGCTAAAACCCCTCTTGGAATCAAAGCGAAAGAGGCTATGGACAATGTATCTATTTGTTGTATGCATGCATATATGATTTATAGAAAAGCACTTGCTTCTTTTCATTTACTTTCTACTCTGTTTGTTGTGTTCCTCAGGGACAACTTGTTTCTGATGAGTTAGTTGTGGGAGTAATCGATGAAGCAATGAAAAAGCCTTCATGCCAAAAAGGTTTCATTCTTGATGGATTCCCAAGGACAGTGGTCCAGGCAGAAAAGGTACTTGCTTTCTTGGCATCAAGATGCTAGTCAAATTGAGTTTCTTCTATCTTTTTTATCTCACATAATTAATCCTGTATTTGCTTTTATATTATTCTCTTATGCAGCTTGATGAGATGCTTGAAAGGAGAGGGACCAAAGTTGACAAGGTGCTTAACTTTGCAATAGATGATGCAATCTTGGAAGAGAGGATTACTGGTCGTTGGATTCATCCTTCTAGTGGTAGGAGTTATCACTCCAAGTTTGCACCTCCTAAAGTTCCTGGCAAAGATGATGTAAGTTTCTCATTTTCCTTCATTTGTTAGTGAAAAAACATTCAAATTATACCAGGCTCTACCTGTGAAGAGTGATAGCAACATACAGTATCGGTGTATATCTGTGCATGTAGAAATGTGACAAACTATGCTGTTAAAATCGCGATATCTCGGCGAGATATCGGTGATATATCGGAAATCGGTCCTAAAGGTAAATATCGGTGGAAAATATCGGGTAAAATATCGGCCAGCGATTTATCGGCGACATTGACCGATATATCGCCGATATTTAGGTCAAAATATCGGCCGATATTACCGATTTTTTGGGATTTTTTTTGGGCTCTTTTAATGAAGGCTCATGTTGGGCTTTTTTTATTTTTTTAGAAGTATTGGGCTTTGTAGCTTTCTTAGAAGGGCCTCAAGTTACTGAAGTTAGGTTTTTACAAAAAAAAACGATTGAACCCTTCTTTCTCTTCTCGGTTCACTGTTTCAACTTTCAAGAAAGAAAAGTCGATCGAAGCTACTATCTTTCTGTTGACTCGGATGCCGAACCTATTGCTTGCAATTAGCTCGTTTCATTCATGAACACTTTTCCTATTTTGTTTTGTGAAACCTTATTTAAGTTGATGTTTTGATGTTGAACACTTGAACTATGTTTTTAATTAATGCATATGATATGTTTATGGATGCATATATATATATATATAATTCTAAGAAATATTATATGAACCGATATTCTTGGACCGATATATCGCTGATATACACCGATATATCCGAGATATCGAATATCGGTCCTTGACCGATATCGCACCGATAGTCCGATATCCGATATTAACAGCATAGGTGACAAACTAACATAGAAATTTAGACACTTAGGTGGCGTTTGTTTTTTAAGAGGTGCTGAAGTCTGAAGTCTTATTTCACTTCTGATTGATAAGAGGTGGTACTGAAGTCTGAAATCTGAATCAATAAGACTGATTGTTTTTTTAAACTGATAAATGTCTGAATTTGTTTAAATTATGTATTTAACCCGTAAGAATATTATAGTGTTGAATTTGTATATTAAATTTATACAATTTCACATATTTATGTATCATCGTTACAAAATTTACATCTAAATTATAAAATTAGCATTCATTTAAACGAATACGTTTAATCGATAATAATATATTTCAATTATATAAATTTGAAAGTCACCTAATTATAGGAAATTGAGTTTTATTATAATCCAAGTGAATCAATTGAGAGAAAGGATCTATTTTAGAGCACGTGGCTACGAATCACAGTGTCGGGGGTTCGAATCCCTCCTCGCCCACAACCGGCCCAAAAGGGAAGAGGTTAATTCATTGAGAACAATAAGAGGTAAGTTTACCTCTTACCAGATAAGAGGACAATAAGACATAAGTGGCTCTGGAAATTTGGGAAAAAACAAACAGTCTGAATGGCCCTATCAGACATAAGAGGCTAATAAGAGTTTTTTTCTAACAAACAAACAAGGTTGGACCGTTGGACAAACTAAAATAAAAATGTGAACACTTAACATTGGGATGGAAGTCAGTAATTTGTTGCCAGAAGTATTTGAAGATAGCGAGATGAAACCTAAGAACCAAATTGTTGAAACCTAAGAATCCTAATTAAAAAAATGGAAAACCAGAAATCTGAAGAGCGTTGATGAAAGCCGGTGTGAGGCTTCCTTGTAGGCTTCCTTGTACTTGAACTTTTGCATCAAGTGTTCGATTACCTCAGTAGTAACGTTCCAGTTCGATTGTGATGTAATTCAGGTCAATCTTTGTTTTCTGTTATTCTAAAACTTATTTTTCCGCTGTGTGACATGGTACCGAGTTATTTCTCGTGTTCTGCATCTAACTTCACTCATATTGGTGGAGTTTTTTACTTTTTCTGCTTTGAAAAATCTTTGTTCTGCAACTGACCACCTATAAGTTGTTAAGCAAGTTCATTAAGGTTGTCTAATGATTTCTTTTATCGTTGCTTGGTTTCTCAACATCTTGAAGGTCACTGGAGAACCTTTGATCCAACGTAAAGATGACACTGCAGCTGTTCTGAAGTCAAGACTAGAGGCATTCCATAAACAGACTGAGCCGGTATGTGTCGCTTCTCCACTTGCATTTTGCTACTGCAAAGAGCTGGATATTAAGATAACTAGATCAACTGATCAAGTATAACAAGCTTGATTAATTTTTCATGCTCTATGCTTTATTCTTCCCTCGGGTTTTCTAGAACTCAAGGGTGTGTTTGGTATATGGACGAGACTGAACGTAACATCATAACATGATTGGATAGACGAGAACGAGGTAGGTGGGTGAAAGAATTGTGGAAGGTTTTAGGGTTGTAAATTGACATGGGTAGTTTAGCAATTTACCGATCTTGCTTCGTCACCCTAATATTTCTTCCACCTATTTTGGTGGGACAAAAAATGCATTTTTGTCCCACCGAGTCCCATCTTGTTCTAGTCTAATATCGCGCCAAATGTGGGACATAATTTTAAGTTGTCTGTCTGGATAAATCTGTCTGTCTGAGGAACGGGAGACAAATGGGTTTGAGGGAGGCAAAGAGAGAGAGAGGGTTGGGTTATTTATGAGCATTTCTGATATTAATTTGCTTGGAGAGGCTTAGTGAGGACAAGTGAGGGGTCCTAGCTTATTCCATATACCATTTTAGCTTAATGATTTAACGCTTAAGCCATGAGTATGGTTGAGCGAATAATTCACCCAGGCCATTAAGCTCATTAAGCTGTAAGTAAACAGCCCCTAAGAGTGTGATCTGGATAAGTGCTGACCAAGAGTCTTTCCTTCCTTACCGACTCAGCATCTTGGATAGCGTCATTTGTAAGAGGCGTCAGCAATTACGTAGCTTTCTGGGATGCCATTGTTCGTGCAATGTATTTTTTGCAATAACTTGTGAAAAAAATTTGGTTTGGGTGTGCAGGTTATTGATTACTACAAGAAGAAAAACATTGTGGCAAACCTTCCTGCAGAAAAAACGCCACAAGAGGTGACAACGGAGGTCCACAAAGTGCTCTCGTGAATCGAGTCTTTTGTTATGAGTTTAGTATTAGCATCGGATCAGACGTTTGGAGATCGGTGTATCGGAGTCTTTTTGGTTTTCCTTGATATTTATATGTTGTATGATGAGATGAAGGACATGTAGTAATGACTCAAACCATCCCTTCCTCCTTTGAGGCTTTTGATCAAGTCTACAAATAAAAGCATTCTTTAGTGCACATTGGTTTGTCCTTGTTGACTCATGTTTTTTTATTTATCTTTTACCCAATTGCTCTAAATGAAAATAAAATGGTATCATATACAACAATGTACCCGGTAAGCTTACTGGGTAAGAGTCTTCACCCTCACTTACCGGGTTTGACTCTCCATTCTTATCATCGCTCTTACCGAGTAAGATTTTGCCTTTTGTCATGTTCATCTGGTACCTGGTAAGCGTTTAGTAAATGGTCCCTTAGTATCTATAAGGGTGTGTTTGGATCGTGGACAGGATAGAACATGACGGGACATGACATAACAAAACAGGACAGAACAACTATTCATCTTTTGGTAGACAAAACTGAACAGAACAGATAACATTGATCAGTTTACCCTTAATAAGTTGTTTATATATTTTGATTAATTATGTAATTTATTAAATCTTAGTAAAATAAATATTTTTTTATAAAAAATAAATTCTTAAGTGATGAGTGGTGACTTATACCCAATATCGCTTACCTTTCTAATCGAGCCAAGAGTCGGAAAATCTTATCTGGTAAGTGCATAGCAAGAAACGAGCATTTTACCCGTTAAGTGAGGAGTGGTGACTTTTACCCGGTAAGTGCTTACCGGGTTGAAGATGTTTACCAACAATCCATTTTGATAGCCAAGAATATTAGTCAACAGCTTAAGGTTTTTTTTTTTTTTTGTTTTGGTAAACAGCCCCTTGATTACAATCAGACGTTTTTTTTCTATAACAAAAGGTACGAGCCATTAGACAACCACCGTCCTTCCATTTACAAATGCAGCCCAGAACCCTAATTTCAAGATTCCCGTTCAAGTTCGTCGGGATTCCATGATTCATCCTCCGGTAAGACCATCATCTTCTACCTGAAAGAATTAGAAACCCTAATTTGAGATGTGGAACAAGGAAGACGATCACCGACTGGTTGTTCCTTTTTGCATCTCTTCATGATCAAATCTGACAGTTTTGCTTACTTCCATTCCATCCTATTGCATTTGCAATTTGAAGCATACCTCGTTATTTGGTGTTCGTGCAATAAAAAAGGTTGAACTGAGAAGATTGGTTGGAGCCCTTCAGACAGCGTGAGAAGGGGCTCTCCAAAAATGGGCGTATGCCAGTGGATACGACGAGCACACGGTATTCTTTAGTAAAAGGCGAAAGAATAGTTCGCTTTGTGCTCATCGCCTGGCTGCGTGATTTTTCCTCCTTCCCACCCGCCTTGTTTATATAATCGCTTCCTCTCCCTTCTACTGTCCTCTACCACTCCGATGTGGGTGGGATGAACCCCTTTTTCTTCAACCTTTCCGCATTCTTTTTCTTTTCTTTTCTTTTTATTTCTTTTGTAACCAGCCCTCTCTTTGATTCTTAAATATTTCGAAATAATCAGAATAGGAAGAGAATCTCCAACAACTTTGCTATTTTGGAGAAAATTTTGGAGAATTTTTTCGCTCCAATAGCTTTTCCCAAAACTATCTCCAAAATGGAGAAAGTTAGAGAGAGAAGTAGTTTTTCTCCAAATATGGAGTTAACCCAAAAAAATGATTACTTAGGGCATCTCCAATGGGTCACACTATATTTTACACTAAATTTCAAAAGTAATGTAAAAATAATATAAATTTTAGTGTTAATAGTAATTATTCCTCAATGGGTAACACTATTTTTTAAAAGTGATGTAAAAATAGTTTAATAAGTAGTGTAAATGAATAGGGTTACACCAAATATAGTGTAATATTATTCATTACACTAAATTTATTGTGAAAATAGAGACCCATTAGAGATGTGAATAGTGTCATTTACATCAAATTTAGTGTTTAGTGTAAGATTTAGTGACCCCATTGGAGATGGTTTTAGTGATAACACCAATAGAAATCTTTGAAAAATGATATTTAGAGAAAGAAATAATATTTTAATAGTAAATACAATATTATAATATTATAACCATTGTTTTTTTCTCCCAAACGAGGAATCTGTTGGAAATGAATGTAGTTTTTTAGTGATTTTGACTTTTGGTTCTCCATTTTGGAGAAATTATGGGGAAGTTGTTGAAGATACTCTAATGATTTTATATGAACATTCAAAATTGAAGTATTGCACTTTTAAATTGTAATAATCAATCTAAACACCTTATTTAACTGATTGTATTATTATTATTTTTCATTTTGGTTTATGATATGAGACGACAAAGAAATATAGTGAAGATGTAGCATCTCAAACATGTTTTTCTATAATTATTTCTACAGATAGTTTTTGCATATTTTATTTACAACTCACGACCCTGGTTTTTTTAAGACCATCTCCAATGAATCTTCTATTTTACTCTCTAAATCATCTCCAATAAACTCTCTATTTTACTCTCTAAAATAGAGAAATGAATAATAACTCTATATATATAGAGAGTTACTATTCATATTCTCTATTTTTTTCTAACTTTTTGATAATTGCAAAATGGTCCTTCAATTTTTTAGATTCTTGTATTTTTATTTTATTTGTTGTCTAATACCAATTTAATGAACTAGAATTATATTTATCTTTAAGTTTTAATATGATAAAGTTAATAAATATAAGGTTATTGTGAAAATAAAATAAATATAAGGATGCAATTTATAAAGTTAATATATATAAGGGTATTCTTAAAAATATATGTAATAAAAATAAAAAAGAATATACTTGGAATTTTCTCTTTTTTAAAGTAGAAAATTCAGTAATGCATTGGAGAAAACTCAACACACTCTCTATTTTTTACTCCCAATAACGGTCTCACTATCTTATGAGATACATGACATCAATAAAGCTAATAAGCTCGGTAAATTTATGATGTCTCATGCAAAACATTTTGTACATTTACAACATGTTTTTCGAAATACTAATCACCCTCCACAACACCACAAAATTTTCCATAACACGCATGCACCATATATTATATCATTTGAAAAAATGACTTTTATGAACACATTAACATGTTCATGAAGTAGCATACACGTATAGTTGAGATGGGTTCCCCCATCAATCATCGGTCATCTCCTTGTCGGCACGCCTTGTTGTAATTCTCGGCATCCCGACATATGAGCCACGTACATACCCAAGCCATTTAAATGCATAACATGCTATTCATATTGTATTCAACTAAATTTGACATGCTAACGCTTTAAAACATGTAAAACACACAACATACATAACACCGCTCATATATTGAAACATAAATAGGCATGTATTTCAGTTTAAAACGCATGAACCTCGATCAATGCTTATGCTAAAATAATGGCTACACACAATATAACTCACATACCAGATGTATATTTACGTTATTAAACGCATTCGTAATAACTTGATTTACAGGACGAGCCACCAAAGTCGCTTGTTCGTTGCACTGATTGAATACGACTATCCCAACTCCACTTTACTGACATACGTACGGTGACTTCACTCCATCATCTTCAGGACCACATACCCAACTTTCCATAAGTTGCTTGCAGTGTATCAGTTAAAATAGTTTTACGCTATGACACTCATCGAACCACTCCTTCTAGGTTCATTATATATTGCTTTTACTTATTTTCGTGCATGCAAACACATATAACATCCTTATCTAACATACTTAAAGATTGATTGTATCAACATAACATGAACGAATCTATAAGCTTTTACCTCTGTTTTTCAAACAACTCATGTGACCATTCTTGGTCAAAATAATGGCCTTTTGGCTTATAATGTAAAACACTTGCATAGCTTCACATGCTACTAATGGGCATAAAACTAAAACTTTATGTAAAACATTTTTTAATACTTTAACTCGAACCACGTTTCCGTGTTAGTTTTTGTTTTCTTTTTTGCTTTCAGACATACAAAAATGAAAAATCCCACAATTGCACATATTTTGCTTATGATTTTTGAGAAAGGGGGTGAAACACTTTATGCTATATCATCTCCACAACTAGGGGTGTCAATTTTATAACGAGACAAACCAATCAATTCCCATACCAACCGTACCAATTTAGTTGGTACCAATCTAATTGGCTGGTATACCGTACCAACTATATAAACTTGGTTGGTACGTGGTATTAGAAGTCGTGTACCACGGTAATACCATACCGTACCGACTTATTTTTTAATTATTTATTAATTAAAGTTTAATCAATAATCCAACATATTTTGATTTATAAAATTTTAAATTATCTTGTTTTACATTTTGTTAAATTGTAATACAAATTGACATATAGAACTTAATTGAATTTATTCGCTTATACTTAACAACTTTTATAACTCACCTATACCTCCACTCTTCATGATCCATTCTCGCTCTTTAATTGTCGTTTGGAGATGGAATGTAGTCTAGAAATGTAAACATAAATTATTCGTCATCGTGGGGTTATATAAGCTAATGTGAGCTAAATTATCCTCCTTTAATGGTTGCTACATGGGCTCTTTCTCCCTTACATCTTTAGTCTTGAACATACTTCATTCGTCCCCAAATAAATGTCTACAATAAAAATGACACAATTTGAAGAATGTGTAATTATTACACTTTTAATTAACAAATTGATAATTTTACCCTTAATTATAAGGATGGAGTTTTTCTCCATCTAATAATCAAGGGTATAACGTGGGAAAGTAGACAATGTTTTTGAAAGTGAAAACTTATTTTGCGACAAATTATAATAGTAACGTAGGCACTTACTTTGGGACGACAGGAGTATTTATCATACTTACATCCACGTCCCCAAGTTTCTAACAATAGCAACCCAACAATTGGACTAAACTCCTTTTTGACACTAATAACCCTTCGTTTTGAATGTCTATTAAAAGTTACTTAGGGAGTTACATTAGTGTTCGTGGAGCCACACATTTTTTTTATAACTGTGGGTTTCTGGGCCAGCTTACGCGCACCGACTAATCCCCGGGCGACCACGAATGGTCTAGAGTCATTGCAGGTGAACCCACAAGGACTTTGGCAGTGCCTGGATTTGAACTCTGGGTAGAGGAGCTTCCACTACATCCCCAAGGGCTTTACTAATACAGCACAACCCAAGTGGTTGCCACACATTTACTTGGTAAAAACTAAAATGCGCACTTTACAAATAAGAGAACACACATTCCACCCGTCTTTTATCCTTACCACCGATTCTCGGTATGTATTATATAAAACGAGAAAAAAACATAATATCGAATAACCAAGTATTTCATAAACATGTTTTATAATAGTTGAACTCCCAAACACCTTTTTATACACCCTCCATTTTTCTTGAATACGTTGAACGATTAATCACATCATAAGTCCCTCAATCAAATCATGATCAAATCAGTGATAGGAGTGAATTGAAGTTCAAAGAGCAAAACAAAGGATTTTGTTGTCGTCAGTATTGCTCTCTAAGGCCTTTCGTACCTATACCCTCAAGCCCTGAGCCACCTCAGCGCCACATCAGCTTTTCTCCTTACCCTCTCCTTACCCTAAAGTGGAGTACCCATACCCTCAACTCCTCTTGCCACCTCATTTTTTTTTAATTCTTTTATTTATACATTTAATTATTTAATAAAATAAAAATATTTATATATTCTTTAATAAATAAAAATAAGATAAATAATAAAAATAAAAATTCATATCATTCATTAAAAATAAAAATTACAAAATAAATTTAAAAATCTACTCGTCGTCATTGTTGGGAACTTGGATACGCCAAATATGTAAAACCAGATCCGACCGAAGGTTATTATGAGTGTCCCGGTTTTTGACTTCTCGAACATTTGTCGCGCGTTGTTTCTCACTGATTTGGGTTTCGATATCATTCGTGAAAAAGTCGTTTTCATCGCCACCACAAATAGCATGGTCTTCGTCTTCGAGTATCATATTGTGTAATATGACACAATCGTGCATAATGTTTCCCAATCTTGTCGGTTCCCATCCGCGTGTCGGGTTATGAAGTATATGCCAACGTTGTTTAAGCACGCCAAAAGCTCGTTCAACATCTTTACGTGCCGCTTCTTGCGCGGACTTGAACTTTTGTCGTTTAAGGTTATGTGGGCACGTAAATGACTTTACGAAAGTAGCCCATTCCGGATATATCCCATCCGCTAGATAATATTCGTGCTCGTAGGTGGCTCCATTCACCTCAAAAGGGCAGTCGGGTGCTTTTCCATCATATACATTGTTGAAGATGGGCGACTGATTGAAAACATTGATGTCGTTGTTGGAACCGGCAACACCAAAGTATGCGTGTCAGATCCATAGATCTTGAGAGGCCACTGCTTCTAGCATGATTGTCGGGTGCTCATGATCACCTCTCATGAATTGACCTTGCCATGCTACCGGACAATTTGCCCACGCCCAATGAGTACAGTCTATGCTTCCAAGCATGCCGGAAAATCCGTGTTTAGCTTCATGCGCGGCGTAGAACTTCTGAATATCAATAAAAGTAGGTTTGCGTAAATATTTTTGACCATACAGTTCAATAATACCTGTGCAGAATTTGTGTAGACAATCTCGTGACGTTTTCTCTCCCATACGGATGTACTCGTCAAGACAGTCAGCAACTACTCCATACGCCAATTGCCGAATAGCGGAAGTACACTTTTGTATCGGAGAAAAACATTTTTTTTGTAAATGGCGTCCAACCGAAGTGTAAAATATGGATATTGTCCTTGTAAATCTTCAATTATTCGTTCGAATAGCTGCCTCCTCATCCTGAACCGCCGCCTAAGCATATCCGGTGTATAAACCGGGTTGTTGCCAAAGTAGTCCCGCATTAACCGCTCGTTTGCAGCTACTCGACCTCTTTCTATGTTCGCGGTCCTCTCTCTTCTTGACGATGAGGCAGTGCTACCATAAATTAATTGTGCAGTATCTCGAACCAAGCCTACAAAAATTTCCCTTTGTAGATGCAACAACTCGTCGGTGTCTACGGATGATGATGATGTGGTCGGTGAACCGGGTTGTGGCGAATCCATATTGTTTTAAATATAGAGAATGGAAGAGAATGAGAGAGTTGTGTTTGTGTGAAAAATAAAATGGGTTAGGATTATATATATAGTGTGATTAAATTGAAAAAAAAATTAAAAAAAATTTAAAAATTATAACCGTTGCCAAACGTTCATATTGAATTTTATTTAATTTTTTTTTTAAATCTTCGGGTAGCAACGGGTTGGGGAACCCAGGGCTGGAAGCCCGCTGTGAGCCCGAGCCCCCCCGTAGCGGAACAAACAGGAACAAAGTGAAACAAGCTGAAACAGGTTTGTTCCACCCCACCCCATGTAACAAGCTGGAACAGACTTATGTTTTACCAATATAACCTCAAAATAAAATCTAATTCTCTTCTAAAACATCAAATAAACGTTCTATTTTATATTTTATTCATTCTTTAAATTTTATTTATTGTATTTTATCTAATGTTATTTGTTCTGTCCAGTTCTGTCTACCAAACACTGAACAACTGTTCTGTTCTGTCTTGTCCCGCTCTATCCTGTTCTATTAGGGTGCGTTTGGTACGTAGACAGGATAGAACAGGACAAGACGAAACATGACAGAACATTTGTTCAGCGTTTGGTAGACAAAACTGGACAGAACAGAATAGATAACATTAGATGAAATAAAATAAATAAAATTTAAAGAATGAGTGAAGTATAAAATAGAACATGTATTTGATGTTTTAGGATATAATTAGATTTTATTTTGAGGTTATATTGGTAAAACATAAGCCTGTTCCACCTTGTTCCATGGGGTAGGGGTGGAACAGGCATGTTCCACTTTGTTTCACTCTGTTCCTGTCTGTTCCACATAAAAGTCCTACCAAACATGGAACAACGATCCCTGTTCTGTTCTATCATGTCCTGTCCAATGTACCAAACGCACTCTTATGTCTGCGTACCAAACGCACCCTAATTGAATGGACTTGGTATTGGGTAAAGCTTCAAATTGGGCTAAATGGACTGGGCTTATTACAAAACCTAATGAACTGGGCTTGTTATGAACAGCCCGTTTACTTCTGCTAAATTACCAATAAAACTCATTTAACGGAAAACAAACCTATTCCGCCGCTGCCGTCGTCTGCTCCGCCACCACCACCACCACCACCGCCGCACTCCCTTTGCCGGTTAGTCTTCATCTTTCTTTCTCTTCTCGTTCGCCAATCGCGTTCTCTAATTTATTCATCACTGAGTGAAGTATTTTTCTTTACTCCATCATTAGCTAAGCTGGAATTCAAACGAGGTTAAAAGATGCCACGAACAACAACCGTAGAATCTGCTGGCTGTCCTCCGCTTCGCGCCCTAACTTTCGATGTTCTCGGTCTCGTTAAAGGTTGATTCAACAATACTAGCTTATTTACGTTTGAATTGATCGTTCTGTGTTGTTAAACATGAAATTAAAACCAAACATTTTTACATATTGTTCTCGTAGTTATGTACTTGTATGTAACTGCAGCGGTCTGTTTTTTTTGGTTCTTGTACGTTATGATTGCAGTTACAGAAGCTCGGAGTCAGCAAGGAGGAGTTGCTAAAGTGGTAGAGAGATGGGGAGAGCCTGACTCCTCTCGATGCGTGCTTGCCGCTTCTATGAATGACCGTAAAATTGATCCTGTATGTTCTACATTCCTTCATATGATATTTCATATCAAAATTGTTAAGAACTTGTATATATTAGACATTGTATTTGAGCTTTTATGTCGCAGGTTTATTTTTATTAGTAAAATTTGAGCATAGTGATTCATCGTTGAGTACTGCTACTTAAGAGTTTGTAATCATACTTTTTGCAACTTTTTTTTGCAGCTGTTAGCTGTTGCAAGGAAAAGTGGTGTGGTGAGTTCATAGGATCAATCATAAATCCCAATCCTTGCTCGATTAAACACTTGCATGGTTTGTTGCCTCACTATAGTTTTCTGTACGAAACAGATTGAGTTGCTTAGCCCTGTTAATGGCGATGTTCGAGCTTCTTTTTCCAATAACAACCAAGCTGATGTTCAGTCTCAAGAAGATAACATTGTTGGGTTGCATTTATTCAAAAAACGGACTCCTGAGTCATCATCCAGGTATGTGTTTACGTTATACTTTCTTTGCCCCAAACGACTTGCAACATGTTTTTTTAGGATGCTGCATAAGAATTGCGTATTTGCGGTTTTGGAGAAACTTTTGTATTGTTATTAGCTCCAATTGCATCACTACTAAAAGCAGTTGGTCTCTTGTTCCACAAGATATATTTGCGGCTTTTATCCAACTTGGAATGTATGTCCAACCGTAGGCAATTGAGCTTTGAGTTCCTAATAGGACAAAATAACAAACTGCAAAGAAAACATAAAGAAAGAATCAAAGAAATTGAAGCTATACTTGATGGTTTTTGCTGTCAAATTGTATGCTCTTTTTTGCACAAAAAGTAATTTTCTATTATGGTGAAGTTGAATCATGCAGGCTTTGTTACATGTGTATCTGCTAAGTTGCAGAATGTTGTTTTTCCATTTGTTAATTTATTATGACTAACCACTCTATAGGGTTGGGTTCCGGTGAGAAGTTGAGGTTAACGTGAGAAGTGGTTATCAACCGTTGGATGAGAAATGGATGCACATTAGGATGAGATACACCGAGATGCACCTGATCAATTCATGGGAGGGCATTTGATTAAAAGTGATCACGGTTCAAATCCACTTCTCACGCTTCTCACGTTAACATCAACTTCTCACACGATTCTTCGCTCTACTCTGTATCCTTTTAGTTATAATATTAATTTCTATACAAGTAATGGTCATTTATAGAGTATGTTGCATCGTGATGTAGGTCATGCACCTTGCTTACATGCACAATGAAAGGGGTTACAAGCCTGAGATCTACAATAATTCCAAAGTCACCAGGGGACTCGACTTGTGATGATACTCCAACAACATGGAATGTGTGTGCAGCTGGTAATGTCTTGTGTTGTAAAGTGGATGAAAGTGAAAGCTATGCCTTATATGGAGGGTGAGTGGTTTACAATTAATTATTTAATTTTATTTATTTATGCTTAACTATATGAATAGGAGTATATGGTGGCTTTCAAATACTGTGATATGACAAGTTTGCTACATCTCAGGAAGGGAGTAGAGGTTAATATCTGGGATCTTGCGACGCATACGAAAATTTGGACGGCAAAATCAGTAAGTTCATTTGTTCTCCATTCACATGTTTATGCTTGTGAAGGCAAAGAGTTCATAAATGTTTACCATATGTTTTTTATCTATCTTGCAGCCTCCTAAAAACAGCCTTGGTATATTTACACCTACTTGGTTTACTTCAGCGACATTTTTAAGAAAAGATGATCACCGCAAGTTTGTGGCAGGCACCAACAGCCATCAGGTCATTAACCAAAACCATATAACCTTTCAGCGGTTCATTATATACTTGTAGATGTATTGCTTGTGAACATATTAGGGAACATTAATTAGTAATTCAAAGCATTCCGATCATATGGTCGCAGATTCCGAGAGATTGTACTCATATGAATATCAAGGCCACTAGTGAACCTCTTAAGACACTGAGCACATGATATTATTGAATGTGAATATATAGAATGATGCTAACTTCTGGCTAATTGAGTCTGTTGCATCTGTCTATTTGCCTTGGACTTCCATGATAACGATGTAACACCTGTTGTCTTAGATGTGAAGGCACATCTTGATTTCCTCTTGCTGAGATTTGGTGCTGTACGTTATTGCATTTTGTTGTATTGTTTCTTGAGCTGTTTGTTTACCTCTTAATAGTTCCATTAAGAGGCAACCTATGAATCGCTAAGAGATGAATCTTGTTTGGCAAAAAAGTGTGCCTCTTAATGGTTCTAAAACCCTCTGAATGATTTTGTATCTTGGGCCTCCCTTAACCATTCAGCGCTCTAATTCATTCTAAACAATTACCAAACAACCATATTTCATTGTGCACTAAAGAGCCTCTTAATTATTCTGACCACTTAATCATCCTGCACCAAACCATTCAGCAACTGCCAAAAAACCAGATTTCCATATATGCTTTAATTCAAGTTTGAATAGATATCTAAATAAAATAGTATATGTAGGTACGTCTCTACGATATGTCTGCTCAGAGAAGACCTGTCATGTCATTTGATTTTCGCGAGACCCCTATTAAGGCTGTCACTGAAGATCTAGATGGTAATACGATATACATTGGGAATGGGTCTGGTGATCTTGCATCTTTTGACATACGCACAGGTACATAGTTTTCTCAACACTTACTATTTCGTCTGTAGACTTTGCACTCCATATGGCATTAAAAACACCCCCTTTCATCTATGAAAAATCCCTCTCAAACAAAAACCTTCCAAATCTATACCGACAGATTAATCCACACAGACAGCTTTATCCATACAGGACTTAATGGAAAACCAACCAAACAGCCCCTTAGTTTGGTTGCAAAAATACACAAATCTTTTTTCGTGCCATTTGCTTGTCCATAAACTTTATCGGTTTTCTAGTGCCAATGATTGTAATATTCTGTATATTTAAGCAAACATATTTAACAAATGTATGTTCTTTTTCTTGACACGACCAAGAAATGAATGTCGACTTGTGTTGTATGCAAGTTATGAACTTATTATTACCTTCTTTGTTGGTTGAAATGCTCAAAGGGAAACTATTGGGATGCTTTTTGGGGAAATGCTCTGGAAGCATCAGATCAATAGCTAGGCACCCAGATCTCCCAGTGTTAGCCTCTTGTGGTGAGTCTTCTTTCAACCACTTCATAGTTTTTGTTGCACCTTTCTGTTACCCGATTACCCGTTATATTACCTGCTTGCACACACCTTTGTTTATTTTGTTGCACTCTAGCTTATATTTAAGGATATCACATTTATTTTATGGTAGGCTAATTTTTTTTTCTATTGATGCTTAGAATCGTTGATATGAGTATATGACTAAGCTAACATTTTAATGCAGGACTCGACAGCTATTTACGTATCTGGGATATACAATCAAGGCAACTACTCTCCGCGGTATGTTGGTATACTAACACGTGCATATTTCATTGGGTGATATTTATAATTTTCAAATCTGTTATCTCAGGCCCTTGTGAAGGGCATGGTTGCACCTGAGAGTTTGATGGATAGACGTTAGATGTATAGATGTTCGAGCAGGCGCAATGTCCATATATATATATATAGGCATGGGATTATGTGAGAAGTGCCATTTTTGGTGAGAAGTACTTTTAAACCATTGATTACTTTTAATCAAATACCCTCCCATGAATTGCGGCTTAAAAGGGAATTGATCCGGTGCATCTTGGTTCATCTCATCCTAATGTTCGTTCATTTCTCATCCAACGGTTGATAACCACTTCTCACCAAATTTGACAATTATCACCGGAACCCAACAAAAAATTGAGGAACACGATGTAGCCCTTCATCTGGGCGGTATGCACTTGTGCATACAAGTAATTTTTTTTAGTTTTTATGCATGTGTGCATGTTACAAATTACTTGTATGCACAAGTGCATATCGTTTAGATGAAGGGCTACCAGGGTGTTCCTAAGTTTTCCATTTTTTTTGAGGTTTTCCCTGTACCTGACCCTATATATATATATATATATATGAAAATCCAACGGTTGTGATTAATAGGGGCAGCTGCATTTGTTCATAACCGACCCCACAATTATAGAGACTGTTACATTTGAATATGAGCTATCTGTTTTTTAGATCGAACGGTTGTGGCATGTGATGTTGCACTCCCTCCATTCTAAATTTGACATTTGAGTGTGGGGATTGCCTTTTAATTTCAGTTCAACACGAATTATGCGGGTTGCATTGAACAATGCTTGTGCTCGAGATCTTATTAAGACAAGGTTGTTTTTAGCGGCTACTAATTTGATCGTATTGCAACATTGGAATAAATGCAGGTTTTCTTAAAGCAGCATCTCACAAATGTCGTCTTTGATTCTCATTTTAACGATGAAGGTTAGTCTGTCTCTCTCTCTCTCTATAATTGATTTCATTGTCCCCCTTCGTTGTTCTTATAATGTTCGAAACGATGCACAACAACACTTGAACTACCCCTTTGGCGCATTTTATTACTCCCTTTCGGTCCCAATATAAATGTTCACACAGTTTTACAAATATGTAATTGTTACACAAATTTGTAATTAACTAAATGACAAATTTACCCTTAATAATAGAACGAGTAATGAATTTCTCCATCTCATAATTAAGGGTAGAATTGGAAAGCAGGCACTTACTTTTGAAAGTTTACATTTATTTTGCAACAAACTAAAATAAAAACATTATTACACTTTATAATTAACTAAATGACAAATTTACCCTTAATAATAGAACGAAGGATGAATTTCTCCATCTTATAATTAAGGGTAGAATTGGAAAGCAGGCACTTACATTTGAAAGTTTACATCTATTTTGGAACAAACTAAAATAAAATGGTGGAAAAACATATTTTACCTACAATTTTGAACAGAAGTTGCAGGTTCTGTAGCACCTCTGCCACCAAGTGAAGTAAAAGATGACGATGAGCCAGTAGACGGAAACGAAGAGGAGTTGCCACCCGTTGTTAAACGGAAAAAGAAGACGACATCCAAATCACACACTTTAGATGGAGATGAAGACGGGCCACGGAAAAAGAAGAAGAAATCCAAATCACAGGCCGTAGACGAAGAAGATGAAGGGTCGCTCTCTGCCAAACGGAAAAAAGTCAAAAAATCACGGAATGTAGACGAAGACGAGGAAGAATCAGTCGCGGTCAAACTCGAGAAACCAAAAAAGTCAAAGGATGGAAGCAAGGAGAAGAAATCGAAGAAGGGGACGAAGAAATCGAAAGGTGAAAGGATTGATGTAGCATGAAATATTACAAGAAGCCAAGAGGAGAAAATTTGATAGGTAACAACAGTTTTGATTCAACCAAGTTTTTGAAGAGATTGTTTCTGGTTTATTACTTGTTCTTTTTTAAAAGGAAACTCAGGGTATTTTTTATTTACTTGAAATTAGCTATTGGATATTTTAGAGGTTGATGTTGTGTAAAAGACCATTACTTGGAGTTGAGGAGAAGTCTGTGTACATTTTAGTGTCTTTAAACCCAATTTTGCATGTGATTTACAGTTTAGTTATTGTAGTTTTTTTTGGGAAAAGGGTGTCATAGGCTATGCCTAGACTAATCTCTTGGCAAATTATGACTGTAAGACATCAGCCCTGAGATTAAACACCAGTGGCCACAAGCTGTGTACGCCTGGATTCGAACCCTAGGTAGATGAGTTATTCCGCCACATCTCCCAAGGCCTTAATCAGTATGCCACAACCCTTGTGGTTTAGTTATTGTAGTTGTGCACTTATGCATGACTGAAAACTAATAGAAGATATATAATCATGAATCATTTGGCACATAAATCATACTATTAAGATCCAATTAAATGAAGATAGCGAAAATTGTAGTGAAGTTATGTTTGAAGCTGGATCGGGTCTTGACTCGTTAGACGTTTTTTTAAACCCTAGGTGTTTGAACCAGCTTGTGCATTTCTCCACTAATTTCAGCGGCCTGGATAATGGTCAGAAGAAATCTCCGTAGTCTAACCGGTAACATCTGATGAAAGTCACTAAAGGTTTAAGACTTGTTGCTCGTTGAACCAAGGGTATCTCCAATGGGTCACACTATATTTTACACTAAATTTCAAAAGTAGTGTAAATTTTAGTGTCAATAGTAAATCTTTTCCAATGGGTAACACTTTTTTAAAAGTGATGTAAAAGTAGTGTAAATGAATATTGTTACACTAAATATAGTGTAATACTATTCATTACATCAAATTTAATGTCGAAAATAGAGACCCCATTAGAGATGTGAATTGTGTCATTTACACTAAATTTGATGTTTGGTGTAAGATTTAATGACCCAATTGGAGATGGTCTAACTGGTAATAAGTTTATTTTTTGACTAATTGCATATGTTTTATAACGTTTGCTGCACCCGTTTATTATTGTTTTTGTTGAAGTTTAGTACATTCTTAAAAGGAGTGAATAGAGATCATTATTATGTGGTTTATAAATCATCTTTGGTGGAGGTTTTTGTAAGAACCTACTTGTTGTATTATTTCTTGCCACATTGTTTTCAACTCTATCACAT
This sequence comes from Saussurea involucrata, assembly GCA_033807775.1. Classification (NCBI taxonomy): domain Eukaryota; kingdom Viridiplantae; phylum Streptophyta; class Magnoliopsida; order Asterales; family Asteraceae; genus Saussurea; species Saussurea involucrata. The sequence continues at coordinate 9,328,943 of CM066320.1, forward strand.
TACACTACTTTTTACACCACTTTTAAAAAATAGTGTTACACTATATTTGGTGTAACACTATTCATTTACACTATTTTTTACATCACTTTTAAAAAATAATGTTGCCCATTGAAAAATATTTACAATTAACACTAAAATTATTTTTTATGCTATTTTTGAAATTTTGTGTAAAATATAATGTGACCCATTAGAGATGCCCGAACTAAACGACGAAAAGAAATTAATAAGAAGTATTCGAACAAATAAATGATCCAACTTTTTTTAGAATTTAAATTGATTAACTGCAATATATATATATATATATATATATATATTAATGATGTGATAGGGTTGAAGAAAAAGGGGTTTATCCGACCCACATCGGAGTGGTAGAGACAGTAGAAGGGAGAGGAAGCGATTATATAAACAAGGCGGGTGGGAAGGATGAAAAATCACGCAGCCAGGCGATGAGCACAAAGCGAACTATTCTTTCGCCTTTTACTAAAGAATACCGTGTGCTCGTCGTATCCACTGGCATACCGCCCATTCTTGGAGAGCCCCTTCTCACACTGTCTGAAGGGCTCCAACCAATCTTCTCAGTTCAACCTTTTTTATTTTGCTAACATTGATATTAATTTGCTGATTGAAATTGTTACCTGCAGCCAGCAGTTGTCTCTGGTTCGATTATTATGTGCTATTTTGAGTTTGAAAATGGTACTCCGTTTCTGTTGATTTCAACCGTCCTTTGATGCAATTGCAATTGCAATTGCAACGCTTTCAATCACGACTACGATCGTTACTAGGGCAAACACTACGCATGAAAAATCGAATGGATTTTTGATGACGAGAGAGACAAAAAGGAACCGATAAGAATTTCCGTCTGTTGGCTCAATTAGAAAGGTAAGCAATATCGATAAACGCTTACATGATAAGTATTTAATAAACCATCCATAGCTAGGATTTTTAGATATTATTAATTTATTTAATCAAAATAAATTAAATAGCGGTGTTGGTTGAAATGTCAAAAAGTGCATTGATTCCTATACGATTCACTATGCAAAATTTGAAAAGAAGTGTGCGATTATTGCAGAAGAAATGAAACAAAAGAAATAGATCACTTCGGTTGGAGTTGTTAAAATTCCATCCAAAATGTTACAAGCACACGAATTCATGTGAAGATGAATAAATAGATCGAACCAAGGCTTCTTATTCTACAACGAAAGCACTTTTTACATCACGGGATTTGACTTGAAAAGAAAATATGCTTTACTAACGGATTCGGATTCATAACCACGAGTTGCAATGGACGAGATTTTGTAGTAGCTAACAATGACACCCTATTGATTAGTATTATATAGAAGAAATCAATTATAGATGCTAAGGGACCATTTACCAAACGCTTATCCGATAAACGTTTACCAGGTTATTTACCTTACCAGACGAGCATGACAAAAGGCAAAATCTTACTCGGTAAGAGCGATGATAAGAACGGAGAGTCAAACCCGGTAAGTGAGGGTGACGACTCTTACCCAGTAAGCACTTACCGGGTACATTGTTGTATATGATACCATTTTATTTTCATTTAGAGCAATTGGGTAAAAGATAAACAAAAAACATGGGTCAACAAGGACAAACCAATGTGCACTAAAGACTGCTTTTATTTGTAGACTTGATCAAAAGCCTCAAAGGAGGAGGGGATGGTTTAAGTCATTACTACATGTCCTTCATCTCATCATACAACATATAAATATCAAGGAAAACCAAAAAGACTCCGATGCACCGATCTCCAAACGTCTGATCCGATGCTAATACTAAACTCATAACAAAAGACTCGATTCACGAGAGCACTTTGTGGACCTCCGTTGTCACCTCTTGTGGCGTTTTTTCTGCAGGAAGGTTTGCCACAATGTTTTTCTTCTTGTAGTAATCAATAACCTGCACGCCCAAACCAAATTTTTTTCAGAAGTTATTGCAAAAAATACATTGCACGAACAATGGCATCCCAGAAAGCTAAGTAATTGCTGACGCCTCTTACAAATGACGCTATCCGAGATGCTGAGTCGGTAAGGAAGGAAAGACTCTTGGTCAGCACTTATCCAGATCACACTCTTAGGGACTGTTTACTTATAGCTTAATGAGCTTAATGGTCTGGGTGAATTATTCGCTCAACCATACTCATGGCTTAAGCGTTAAATCATTAAGCTAAAATGGTATATGGAATAAGCTAGGACCCCTCACTTGTCCTCACTAAGCCTCTCCGAGCAAATTAATATCAGAAATGCTCATAAATAACCCAACCCTCTCTCTCTCTTTGCCTCCCTCAAACCCATTTGTCTCCCGTTCCTCAGACAGACAGATTTATCCAGACAGACAACTTAAACTTATGTCCCACATTTGGCGCGATATTAGACTAGAACAAGATGGGACTCGGTGGGACAAAATTGCATTTTTTGTCCCACCAAAATAGGTGGAAGAAATATTAGGGTGATGAAGCAAGATCGGTAAATTGCTAAACTACCCATGTCAATTTACAACCCTAAAACCTTCCACAATTCTTTCACCCACCTACCTCGTTCTCGTCTATCCAATCATGTTATGATGTTACGTTCAGTCTCGTCCATATACCAAACACACCCTTGAGTTCTAGAAAACCCGAGGGAAGAATAAAGCATAGAGCATGAAAAATTAATCAAGCTTGTTATACTTGATCAGTTGATCTAGTTATCTTAATATCCAGCTCTTTGCAGTAGCAAAATGCAAGTGGAGAAGCGACACATACCGGCTCAGTCTGTTTATGGAATGCCTCTAGTCTTGACTTCAGAACAGCTGCAGTGTCATCTTTACGTTGGATCAAAGGTTCTCCAGTGACCTTCAAGATGTTGAGAAACCAAGCAACGATAAAAGAAATCATTAGACAACCTTAATGAACTTGCTTAACAACTTATAGGTGGTCAGTTGCAGAACAAAGATTTTTCAAAGCAGAAAAAGTAAAAAACTCCACCAATATGAGTGAAGTTAGATGCAGAAAGATAGTAGCTTCGATCGACTTTTCTTTCTTGAAAGTTGAAACAGTGAACCGAGAAGAGAAAGAAGGGTTCAATCGTTTTTTTTTGTAAAAACCTAACTTCAGTAACTTGAGGCCCTTCTAAGAAAGCTACAAAGCCCAATACTTCTAAAAAAATAAAAAAAGCCCAACATGAGCCTTCATTAAAAGAGCCCAAAAAAAATCCCAAAAAATCGGTAATATCGGCCGATATTTTGACCTAAATATCGGCGATATATCGGTCAATGTCGCCGATAAATCGCTGGCCGATATTTTACCCGATATTTTCCACCGATATTTACCTTTAGGACCGATTTCCGATATATCACCGATATCTCGCCGAGATATCGCGATTTTAACAGCATAGTTTGTCACATTTCTACATGCACAGATATACACCGATACTGTATGTTGCTATCACTCTTCACAGGTAGAGCCTGGTATAATTTGAATGTTTTTTCACTAACAAATGAAGGAAAATGAGAAACTTACATCATCTTTGCCAGGAACTTTAGGAGGTGCAAACTTGGAGTGATAACTCCTACCACTAGAAGGATGAATCCAACGACCAGTAATCCTCTCTTCCAAGATTGCATCATCTATTGCAAAGTTAAGCACCTTGTCAACTTTGGTCCCTCTCCTTTCAAGCATCTCATCAAGCTGCATAAGAGAATAATATAAAAGCAAATACAGGATTAATTATGTGAGATAAAAAAGATAGAAGAAACTCAATTTGACTAGCATCTTGATGCCAAGAAAGCAAGTACCTTTTCTGCCTGGACCACTGTCCTTGGGAATCCATCAAGAATGAAACCTTTTTGGCATGAAGGCTTTTTCATTGCTTCATCGATTACTCCCACAACTAACTCATCAGAAACAAGTTGTCCCTGAGGAACACAAGAAACAGAGTAGAAAGTAAATGAAAAGAAGCAAGTGCTTTTCTATAAATCATATATGCATGCATACAACAAATAGATACATTGTCCATAGCCTCTTTCGCTTTGATTCCAAGAGGGGTTTTAGCAGCAACGGCAGCTCTTAGCATATCACCAGTGGCTAAGTGGCACAGACAGTACTCATCCTTGATAATTGGTGACTGGGTGCCTTTTCCAGATCCAGGGGGGCCTGCAGAATAGAGCATATTTAGTTATATTGGCAACCGTAGTTGATAAATAGAACATCTTCAACTTCTGCTAACAATTTCAAAGATTCACAATACCATCCACGATCTCAAGAAAGGGGACACGATAAAATAGAACAGACTTCAGGTCAAGTACGACCTTAATCACTCAACCTTCCATACCCAGATGATAATTCTACATTTAAGGCATATTTAAAAGAACTAATGAAAAAAGAATCAGGGGTTGAGCAGTTAACAAGCTCGGAAAACCGCCAAATGATTAAGACCTGCTCGGATAAGACTCTGGTGAACTTAACTCACCTTCAAACATGTCTACAGACTTCTGAACAGACTCCTTGTAGTGCAGTTCAAAATGTTCACAAATCTTTACAGTTGTCAAATTTCAGATCCAGAAATATCTGATGAACCCAATGTAAATTGCTAATGCTCAATCCCTCTTTACCTTCTTTTAATAAAATAGAGTTACATAAGTTCATAGAAAAAATATACCTTCAAATGTGTTGCTAAATAAGAAGGAAGGTGGCATATGTACATATTGGTGACAGAAACTTCAACATAAAGGGGATACATATTTTTGCATGCCTAGACAAACTCCATAGTCATACATAACATCTTCATATTTTCCACTAACTCAAAGAGTCCAATGACACCAGAGAAGAATACCAAAAACTAATTAACATAGAAGACCAACATTTAAGTTATACACCATAATAACTATTCTTCTGCCATAGTCTCAACACAGGTTGTCCACTGTTCACATCTATAGAAAGGGTGATTAACATTTGACCATTTGTAACTATTTCGCTTCGCTTTAACTTATAAAAGAACCATCATCGTTGCATAAATCCAAAAAGAAACACTATACTTGGAAAAAACTGAAGATATCCGAGGTCCGCCACGATTTATGCAACCACAAAAGGGTTTTCAAGATTTAAACCAAGTACAACTGTTGAAAATTGAAGTTTTCAAAGTATAGTTCCCTTTTCCAGGATTTCTGCAGCTACAAATTACAATGGTCTTTATTAAAATTTAATCCAAGTGTAATGGTTACTAATGTTAATCCATTTTGAAGAAGCTGTCAAAATCCCCATATTCTCCAAAATAGGAAAGCTTTTGGAGATGCCCTTACTATTCTGATTATTTCGAAGTATTTAAGAATCAAAGAGAGGGCCAACGAGCATCTCCAATCATACGCTAAATCACCAAAATTGCCGTTTTGAACACTCCAATCATACGGTAAACCTGATTTTTTTTGCCGGTTGGTGATTTCACACTGCAAATATGCAGTGTGGATTTTCACACGCCAAACATGTTGGCCCACCATTAGACTAATAAAAATTAATTTAATTATCTAACTTATACATAGTTCATCAATTAATAACTATTAATTCATCTAATATTTATTTTCAAGCACAATAAATTAGTTGAATTAATCTAAAAATAATTATGTAAAATTTATTAATTGAAACTTGTTTTTTTCTAACTAGTTTTCGTATATAAGAATTATCGGTATTCATTAAATAAATTAATTACTGATTATTTATTATTATATTTACAAATTATAATTATTGTTATTAAAAATAGTTAATAGTAAATAAAATATGTTATTTTAACGTGAGGTCCACAAATTTAGTGTTTTTTTTGGAGTATGGTTGGAGTTAAGGTTTTTTTTTTGGTGGGCCCATCAAAATTGGTATTTTTTGTGTTTTTTTTGATGCCAAGGTTGGAGATGCTATTACAAAGAAATAAAAAAAAATAAAAGGGTTGAAGAAAAGGGGTTTATCCGACCCACATCGGAGTGGTAGAGACAGTAGAAGGGAGAGGAAGCGATTATAAAAAGAAGGCGGGTGGGAAGTAGGAAAAGCACGCAGCCAGGCGATGAGCACAAAGCGAACTATTCTTTCGCCTTTTACTAAAGAATACCGTGTGCTCGCCGCATTCTCCGGCATACGCCCATTTTTGGAGAGCCCCTTCTCACACTGTCTGAAGGGCTCCAACCAATCTTTTAGAACAAATTTTGTCAATTAAAGAAATCTACTGTTGAAATCGTACCTCCGAATCAGACGTTCATGATCGAAAACACTCATAACCAGCCAAGGTGATAGAAGAAATCCCCAATTAATTATTTGAAAACCCTAAATGTAAGGTCCTCGATCACCGATTATAGTTGAAAAAGCTGGAGGAATGTCACGAATACGATTTGATACGGAACCAGCTCAAACACTATGATTGACAATCGCGAAACTCGATTTATATGTTTCAAACCGAAGAAGCGCAGATGATGGAAATTGGCAGAACTCAAATGGTTTTTATGCAGAATTTGCCGACGAGAGAGAAAAAGGAACAAAATCTGTAAGCCATCCTCTTCGTTATTCCACGCATCAAATAACGAAATACAATTGCTATGCTCCGAACCACAAATGCAATCAATTTCCGTTCAACGCGAACCAGCTTAAATAAAACCACGGAATTCACAAAAAAAAAAACAGATGAATTTGATGACGAGATAAGAACAAAATCAGTCAGTGATCACTTCATCATTCCACATCCAAAATTAGGGTTTCCTTTGAATGTAGAAGATCAATGAAAAAGGTTTTACCGGAGGGAGAATCATGAAATCCCGACGAGCATCAACAGTCTTCGATAGAAAAAACACTTCATTTGAGGACCATAGACGGTGACGGTGGTTACCTAAAGGAAAAAGGTACAGTTTCTTGGGCTAATGGGCTTTTATTTATGGGCTTGGGCCGTTTAATATTCTTTCGGCCCACATTTGATCAAAGCCTATCTTCAACATAATTCGGAACCTCAAGTTGGAAGCTTGAACAACTCGAGATCTATTTGAATACAAAAAGAAATTATGTTGGAGGCAAAAGATCGTGTGACGTGTTAAGGTTAATGTGAGAAGCGTGAAAAGTGGAACTGAATCGTTGATCATTTTTAATTAAATACCCTCCATGAATTGCGGCTTAAAAGAGAATTGATCTGGTGCATTTCAGTGCATCTTATCCTAATATGCATCCATTTCTCATCCAACGATTGATAATCACTCCTCAGAGAACAAACAAAACGCATGTATAAAAAGACAAATGACACAAGCCCTAATATACTGTGAACTTCAGAAAGACAAATGACATTAATAACGCTTTTATACAAAATGGAACACTTATAATACATGCATCAGTTTGCAATAGTTTTAAGTTTATAGTTGTTTTTCTATATCTATACTATATTACTAGAAGGGTATTCGCGCAATACAGTGCGATATATCTTGATTTTAAGGGGTTTATGATTTGAGGATTTGAAAGGGGTTAAGAGATAAAGATTAATTAGATAAATATTGAGGATTAAAGAATGATGTTTTTAGGGGTTTATCATTTGAGAATTTGTAGGGAGTTAGAGATGAGAACTAAAAGGAAGGAGTTAGAGATAAGGACTAATTAAGTTATTAGCATTAACAATGGTACGTAAACCTTCGTTAGTTGTTTTTAAGAAATTTTAAGTAATCAACATTAAATAGCAGTACATAAAGCTTTATGGATTATTTTTAAGAGTTTTTCATAAATGCTTTATAATATAGTATAGATAAAGCATTTATGAAAAATGATTTAACAGGTATGTATGGGATAGGGATCATAAAAAACCAGGAATAGAAAATTATAAAAGCATGGGATGACACCACCAAACCCATATTTCAGCAACTTATCCATTCTTCCACATTTCCCAAGAAGAAAACTACAATAATTCTAACAAGTAATTGAATTATTAAAAATAGAGTTACAAAAATGAATTTTTTTTGAAGTACATGATATTCATACACGACAAATGCAATAATTAAACTCACACACCTTTCTCATCTTCTGTGAAGTTTGAACCCTGACCTTCGACGAAGACAAAGGCTCCCATACCACTAGGTTAAAGGTCCTTTGGTTACAAAAATGAATTTGATTTTTATAGACTTAAAAAAAATTATCATTACCTATATGATTTCTTTTGCGAAAGCTCCACACATTGTGATAACGTTATTTAAGAAGTAAATCTTGTATTTTGTGGTTTTATATATTTATTTTCAAAGTTATTTGTTCAAATAAATCTTATAAAAACTTAATTTTATTGTTTTTGATACATAATTTACAAATCTCATTCAAGTAATAATAAAAGTATTTCAATCACATAGAATCACTGTTCTGAAAGGCTCACCACAATAGTCTTCATGGCGTGCCATGACTTAAGACTTGTGTCTCACGTCACGTTATGCTTGTGGCACGCCATGACCCAATGTGCGGTCTTTTCTGACACGATATTTGATTTTTCTTTACGTTTTTGACGTCTTAGTTTTTAACATATAACCTAATTTAACTTGTTTATTATCATTGAATCATCGAGTAATGCTACAAAACATATGTTTTTATATATAATATTATATATGATATAAAGATTTGTCGTCATAAGTCACGCCTTGATAAACGCCGTGACCTCGTCGTGGCTCCTAAGGCTTGGCCTCGCCGCCACACCACACCTCACCTCACGCTATTTAGAACATTGAATAAAATCTATATTTTTTAGGGGGTGTTTGGGAGTGCTTATATTTTTGACTTATTTGCTTACAGCTTCTCTCCACCGCAAATAAGCAGTTTGGAGTGTTTGGATAGAAAAAATCAAAAGTGCTTATTTGCTTCTCCTCACCACAAATAAGTTGTTTTTGATAAGTCAATCCATACCTACTTATTTACTTCTCCTTATTTCCTTATCTATCCAAATTACTTTTTTACCCTCAATTTTTAACAAACACTTTTTAAAAACTGTTTTTTCTCACCACATAAGCAAATAAGCATAAGTTAAAAATATAAGCACTCCCAAACACCCCCTAATGTTTGATGACTTTAAGTAGTGAACTCAAAAGTTTTCTCTAGTGTTTACACAGTGAATAAAAGGCACGAAAGGTCATTCTACATGGTTTTTAGCCAAATTTCACGGTTTTAAAGGATTTTTTCCTAAGTTTTTCCAATTTATTTCAAGAGATTATTTAAGTTTTTCCCTTTGTTGATTTCAAACGTTTTTTTGGCCGATTCAAGGAACTTATTTGGTTTTTTGGTTGATGTATATCATATTTTTTTAATATCACAGAGCATCTCTTAAAGTTCAGCGTAAACAATTTTTATACCAGAAAAAGAATATCACTTGTCAAAATCTAAAGTACAGGAGATCACGTTAGGATCTCCATAAATCTGCCCACGATGACAGTTATTAGTTCATACTTCATCTATCCTAAAATAGATCTCCATAAATCTGCCCACGATGACAATTATTAGTTCATACTTCATCTATCCTAAAATAAGTATCTATCTTATTATTTTCATTTATTTTATAATAAATATCCACTTTAAAAAATATTTTCTTTTTACTTTTCATTATACCTTTTAATTATAAAATAAAAAATCTCTATAAAATCATCTTTGATAATTATATAGTCTTAAAACTGTATATTTGTTGTAGGATAAGTGTGCCATCGTCTAAAGAACATGACGATAGAGATAAATATAGTGATAGAGATAAATACAAACTATTAGGTGGTGTTTGGTTCACTGAAAAGTGATGGAATCCGGTGAAATTGAAATGTGACATTCCATTGACCAGATTCCATTCCAGTGTTTGGTTCAATCTTTTGTAGCATGGAATCTTAAAACTTTCCATTGAATTCCTTATTTTATGTATTTGACATTCCATCACATTATGTAGGGATTTTAAAGGAATGCAACGTGTTATTATTTTTATTCCAAAAATGCCCCTTGCCAAATCGAACAGCTCAACAAGAAATCGACCCCCAAATTGTGGTTCTTCTCCATCAAGCCCAATCGTCTTCATGTTTACTTGAGTTGTCTCTTTAATGGAAGCCTCGACGTCCACTTCGTCTTCTGCGATTCGGTCATGGAGGACGACCTTTTTGACATTGAGGGACGAAGTGCAGACTTCTCCGACTGCCGCCACCGCCATTGATCTCCTTAATCGTTCTATTTTCGCCCAATCTGAAACCCTGATTGCCGCTACCCCCAATCTCCCTGTCCATGAGGTACAGAGCACTTGGCGTTAGGGTTTCAGGTCAATTCTGACGCGATGTTTCTTGTGGAATTGGCTCGGACCATATCGAATTCCAGAGGGGATGACGGTGCACTTAATGCGTTGGTGCAGCTATCCAACTTGGTAACTCTCTTTATCCAAATGTTTGTGCCAGAATCGTCTTGCTATCACCACCTTTTTCCATGGGTGCTTTTATGTCTAATATATAGAGTAGAAACAGAAACACCCAATGAACCTAATCATACTCTTTGTTAACCTAATCGTCTTCTTCTCTAGTATATTGTGTTTGGGTTATGTATGTTATATGTTTTACACATTGAAGTATCTAATAATAATTCTATTAAAGTATTTTTAGTTACACAAATAAAGTATATAATGACTATTTTATTAAAACGTTTTTTTGAAAAAAACAATTAAAATTATAAAAAATGTATTTTGGTCATTTACCAAAATTTCATTCAAATTCCAAAGCTACATTCTGTGAACCAAACAGACATATTCTAATTCCTTTAACAGATTCCATTCCAATTATGTCAACCAAACAGCTGGTCAAACCTGACAACATTCCATTCCAATTCCTTCAAAGTCAAATTTCTTTGACAGATTCCATTTCATCCAAAAATATTCTACGAACCAAACGTCCCTTAAAGTTATTTGTGGAGTAAATCTCGTTTTTTTTTCAAATATTACACTTTTAGGATTATTTAAAATAAAGGTATACTATTTCAATAAAGAATTGACTTATAATAGCCCCCAACTTCAAAATCTTCCCAAAGCCCAAAAAGATCAATAAGCCTCTATCTTATCAACAACCGTCGCCACCTTCTATCATCGTACGCACATAAATCCAACCCGACCCGACCCAACCCATTTCCATCTTTATCCCTCCACCTTGTTTTTATAAACCTTCAAAACCCCATTTCTCCAACACATCATTTCACAACCACCACCAAAAAAAATGGCAATGAGCATGGGTTATTACGGCGACACCGCCATGAAAAAGCTCGCCGGCGGCTACGACGTTCCTGAAGGAGTAGACATTAGAGGGAGATTTGACGAACAATTTGCCAAAATTTTAACTAAGGATGCTTTGATGTTTGTGGCTGATTTGCAGAGGGAGTTCAGGAACCATGTTAAGTATGCAATGGAGTGCCGGAAGGAGGCTAAGATGAGGTATAACGGCGGCGGGTTGCCGGGATTTGATCCGGCAACGAAGAATATTAGAGATGGAGATTGGGTGTGTGCGGAGGTGCCGCCGGCGGTGGCTGATCGGAGGGTGGAGATAACGGGTCCGGTGGAGAGGAAGATGATTATTAATGCTTTGAATTCTGGAGCAAAGGTGTTTATGGTGAGTTAATTTGTGCAATTATGGCACTTCGTCTTTTAGAGCATTTCCGACCGTTTCTCTAAAATAGAGAAAATTGCATTTTTAATCTCTATATTTTCCTATAAAATAGAGAAAACAAGAAAAAACTTCAAGTTTGAAGAATTATCTAAAACTTGCCAGATGCGAAAGAAAAATCACTTTTTTATTCATTCCTCCCAATAAAATTGAGTTATCATTCTTTTATATAAATTCTTTATAAAAAAATGTATTGGGATGATAAATTTAAATAATACTTTAATAATATAATAGATGTTGAGTTAGAGAATCTGTTGAAACTAAATGTAATACATTTTAGAGATTTTAACTTTTAAGTCCCGATTTTAGAAAAATTATATAAAATCTGTTGGAGATGCTCTTAGTAGTTTTGTTGTTTGCATGAGCCCCCGCATGTGATTACGGTCTACAGAGAGTGGGTTGATCGGGTCAAAGAGATTTAAAATTCAATCTTATATTTACAGAAAAAATATGGGTTGGGTTTCGGGTTAGTTTGGGTTGGAATTTTTGATATATCATTTTACAATCTAGTTAGGTAACTGTGTTAAAATGAAGTAAATTAAAAGGAAAATTAATTAAAATACCTAAAGTTCAAAAATCGTTTACCAAAATGCCTAAAATCTCTTCCAATTAGCAAAAATACCCCATTTTCCCGCGAAAATACCCGCGATTGCGGATCCAAAAAATGTCCACAAGTCCCGCGATGTACACTCAAACCCATCAATTTAGTTATTTTGATTTGAAATTTACATTTTATACCTCTATAATTATTTACTTAGTTTACTTTATATCTTTTACTTTCCTAATTTTAATTTTACACCTTTATCATATTAACACATATAATCGTATATTAACTAAAATACGTTAAAAAATACGTTTTAATTTTAACAAGTTACACCATTGTACTCGTCTCTTCGATACCTTCAAAATAAGCCTAATATTGAATATTTTTTGATTTAAGTATTTTATTATATATATCATATATACTACATAAAAATATTTTTAATATTTACAATTCATACCCTTATAGTTAATTATTTAATTTATAGTACATCTCTTATTTTTTTAATTTTGTTTTACACTTTTATCACGTTAACATAATAATCTTATATTAACTAAATGAAAAATAAGAAACTAAAAGGTATAAAATAAACTTACTAAATAAGTATAATATAATTAAATCAAAAAATATTCAATATTTGGCTCATTTCGAAGGTATCGACGAGACGATTATAATTGTGTAACTTGTTAAAATTAAAAAACATTTTTAACGTATTTTAGTTAACATACGATTATATGTGTTAATATAATAAAAGTGTAAAATGAAAAATAGAAAACTAAAAGGTATAAAGTAAATTAACTAAATAAGTATAAGGGTGTGAAATGTAACTTTTAAATCAAAATCACCAAATTGATGGGTTTGAGTGTACACCGTGGGACTTGTGGCTTCCAAATCGCGGGGCATTTTTTGGGTCCGTGATCGCGTGTATTTTTGCAGGAAAATGGGGTATTTTTATAAATAAGGAGAGAATTTGGGCATTTTGGTAAACGATTTTTGAACTTTGGGTATTTTAATTAATTTCCCAAATTAAAATATGAATATACAAATAAAGCTAACAATTATATAAAAGATAATAAAACATCTTCAACAACTTCTCTAGTGGGAAGAAAATGAGAATTGTAAGTCAAAATTGGAAAAGCAGGAGACCAAGGGTTTTTCCTTTGAAGATCCAAAACTCTGAAGATCCAAAAAATGGTTCAATGCATCAATAAAAAACTTTGAAAACAAATATTTACAGAGAAATAATATTTTAATAGATAAATGAAGTATTTTAATGCTATGATTGATGTTGGACAAATCGGGGAAATATGTTGTTTCCGGAGATTTTGACTTTAGATTTTCATCTTTTAGAAATTTTGGAATTTCAATTGTTAGAGATGCTTTTTGAATATCCTTGCATTAGACTTTCCCTTAAAGCTAAGGGCATCTCCAATGAGCCACATTATATTTTACATTAAATTTCAAAAGTAGTGTAAATTTTAGTGTTAATAGTAAATCTTCTTTAATGGGTAACACTATTTTTTTAAAGTGATGTAAAAAGTAGTGTAAATGAATTCACTAAATATAGTGTAATACTATTCATTACACTAAATTTAGTGTGAAAAATCGAGACCCCATTGGAGATGTGAATAGTATCATTTACATCAAATTTAGTGTTTAGTGTAAGATTTAGTAACCCCATTGAAGATGGTCTAATAGCTATATATTAATTAAAGACTTAACAATCAATTAAATGCATGACAATAAAAGGCACGAGGTTCATCAAATTGAGTTGGGTTGGGTTCAGATGGTCAAAATCCAATTCCAACCCAATACATATAGTTTAAAGATTTTACAACTCAATTAGATATCATGGGACTTTGAGTTGTCGGTCTTTTGAACACCCATGCTTACATAGCAATAATAATAATGGCTGAAGTGACAATAGTGAGCACTTACAAAATATGTATACTATATTGGGACAGACGTACAAAAGTTAATATGGTATTTTTAGAAGATGACTTAATTGGAAAATAATTTGAAAACATGCAAATTATGTTTAGTAGTTTGGAAAACAAATATGTTGTAGGAAGTGGTTTAGGGGGAAAAACATATTTTCCAACTCCCAAAGCCCGTGTTGCCATGGATGTTCATCTGCGATGACTTCAGGTCATTAGTCGGTGAGCGTAAGCTGTCCTGAAAACCCACGATTACCAAAAAGAAAATGAACAGAAAAACAATCATATTTTCCAAAATTACAATTCAGTTTATCCATTTAAACTCTGAAATATCGATAAGAATCGCTATTACGAGTCTTGAAAGAATGAATTATGAATTATTAACGGGTAATTGTAATCAGGCTGATTTTGAAGATGCATTATCTCCGACATGGGAGAATCTAATGAAAGGCCAGGTAAACTTGAAGGATGCTGTTAATGGAACAATTAGCTTCGAAGATAAAGCTAGAAACAGGGTTTACAAGCTCAACGATGAGATCGCGAAGCTTTTTGTTCGTCCCAGAGGCTGGCATCTACCCGAGTCTCACATTTTCATCGATGGCGAACCAGCAATCGGTTGCCTCGTGGATTTCGGGCTTTACTTCCATCACAACCATGCGGCATTCCGTAAAACACAAGGCCAAGGATACGGGCCTTTCTTCTATCTCCCAAAAATGGAAAATTCCAGGTATTTACTTTACTGGTTGGTTCAGTCTTATTACTACAACAAAATCTGTTTTATAAGGTGTAAAATATGTCTAAACGTCTCTAATAACATACAGTTTTATAAGACTTAAGTTTATTTGATCAAACAATTATACATTGTATATATAAAAGATGTTACAATATAAGGTATTTGAGCATCGTAACAAGCTAATTAGGGCGTTTTTGAAATTATTTGTCTTATTATACGAAACTTTTGAGAAATGTTATATACACATATCGTTTTATAAACATTTTTTTTTTACTTTGTTTATATAAAACACTTTCTAAAATAATGTAATATAAAGTTTAATTGAACGTTTTAAATGAAAAATGTCCTAAAAGCCTTGTTCAAATGTTTAAAAATGATCTATCAGTTTGTTGTAACATTTGTTTGATTTTATAAAATAAGGGTCTGTTTGTTAGCAGCTTAATGAGCTTAATGGGACATATAATAGCTTATTCAGTCAACTATATATGACTGTTTGGTAGTGGCTTAATGATATAGAAAGTGACTTATTTATTAAGCTTTTTTAGGAGGGAGCTTTATGCAGAAAACCGAGTTTTGTCCAAACTAGTCTCTCCCAATAAAAAGAATATGGTCCTTCCATCTATGAAAACACTCTCCCAAACAAAAAATTTTCCAATCTATACAGACAGATTAATCCACACAGACAACTTTATTCATACAGGACTTAATGGAAAACCAACCAAACAGCCCCTAAGTCTTATAAAACAATCTCTTAAAAAAATCAGATAAATATGACGTCTTATAAAACTGATCTAGTTGTAGTGAACCGTTTTCTGCATTTCTAACGGAAGTTTGTGGGCAGGGAAGCGAGGATATGGAACAATGTGTTCGAGAGGGCAGAGAAGATGGCGGGAGTCGAAAAAGGTAGCATCCGTGCAACGGTTCTAATAGAGACACTACCGGCAGTGTTTCAAATGGACGAGATTCTCTACGAATTAAGAGATCATTCGGTTGGTTTGAACTGTGGAAGATGGGACTACATCTTTAGCTACGTCAAAACTTTTCAAGCGCACCCTGACCGGTTGCTACCGGACCGAGTCCTTGTCGGAATGGGTCAGCACTTCATGAGAAGTTACTCCGATCTGCTCATTAGAACCTGCCACCGGAGAGGCGTGCACGCCATGGGAGGAATGGTATGTGGTTTTTAAGCTTGTATAATTTGGGCCGTCTTGAAATCGTGAAATTGACGAAGAATTATTTATTGAATTTCACTACAACAAAATCTGGTTTATATAAGACACAGAAAGGGTTTAAGTGTCTTAATAGAGTGTCTTTTAGGACTTAAGTTTATAGGACAAAAAAAATAGAATGTCTTATCTAAAAGTGTTACAATAAGTTTATATGATTTTTTTTGGCTCCGTAACAAATTCTTTGTAGAGTAAAGTGTCGTATTAGCTATTTTATAGAACACTATTATAAACCCATACTGTTATAGGACACTATTTTAAATAGTCTCCAGTAAAATAGATAATACGACAATATATTTTAAAATTGTACTAAATAAGTTGCTACGACGTCTAAAAGCGCCATAGAAACTTACCGTCACATTTTTAGATAGGACGATTTAATTTTTGGTCCTGTAAACACTTTATTAGAACACAGTCTTATAAACTCAATTTTATTGTAATGATATATGCTTATTGTATTATGGGTGATGAACAGGCCGCTCAGATTCCAATCAGAGACGATCCGGCGGCAAACGAGGCGGCACTGGATCTCGTGAAGAAAGACAAGCTAAGAGAGGTACGTGCGGGCCACGACGGAACCTGGGCGGCTCATCCCGGCCTGATTCCAGCAATCATGGACGTTTTCACCGCCAACATGAACAACTCCCCAAACCTAATCCAAACCATGAAACGCGAAGACGCTGCCACCTTAACCGAAGACGACCTGTTGCAGATTCCCAGAGGGGTTCGAACCATGGAGGGTCTTCGGCTAAACACACGAGTCGGGATCCAGTACCTAGCCGCATGGCTCACCGGAACCGGCTCAGTCCCACTCTACAACCTCATGGAAGACGCCGCCACTGCGGAAATCAGCCGAGTTCAGAACTGGCAGTGGTTGAAATACCGAGTGGAGTTGGATGGTGATGGGGTCGGTGTGCGGGTGGGCCCGGAGCTTTTCGGGAAGGTGGTGGAGGAAGAAATGGCGAGGATTGAAAGGGAAGTTGGGAGGGAAAAGTTTAAGAAGGGAATGTATAAGGAGGCGTGCAAGATTTTCAGTCGGCAATGTACGGCTCCGGTGCTTGATGATTTTCTGACGCTGAATGCGTATAATCATATCGTGATTCATCATCCCAAAGGACCATCGAAGCTTTAAAGCCGGTTTTAATAATAGATCGGTTTGTTGGTTTTTTTTTTGTTATATATTTGTGGAAGATTGCGTCTGTTGTTGAATTATAGTAGTCAATAACAAACGCAATTAATGTTGTTGTTGTGATGTTTGTAATAATGGTTTATGAATGTAATACCATCATTTCCTGCTTTGAAATATTGTTGGTTGAGTAACTTGAGTTCCATTTACATTTCCTAAGTAGAGGAAAGCCAATTTTTATCCAGATTTCTTGGGCAAAAGGTTGATACCGGCAACCCTGACCGGCCCTATACGCGACCCTGCCTACTCGAGCATCTGTATGAGGAGCATTTTGAGGCTCACTCAGCGACTGTGACTAACGGAGGGTCCTGGGCTCAAACCCATGACCTGTTAGTTATTGGGCAAGTCTCCCCGCCCCATTGCCAACTGAGCTACACGCTATAGGCCCTGATTTATTGTTTTCAAATTTTTTTAAAGGCAACAAAATAAAATCAATCAAATTAAGTATACATTTTTATTTTAGTTCGTTTTATAATAATCCCTATGTTTTTCTAATTTAAGTGTTTATGTTATTGTGTTAGTTTGTCTTGTAATAAATGTCAATAGTTAATTTATATTGAAATTTCTGTTATATTCTTAATCATGAGATGAAGAAGTTTCTCTCACTGTTATCAAATGATAAAAATGTCAAAGCGTAATAATTATACACTGCTAAAAGCCTAAAACTGTGTGTCATTTTTCAGTATCGGACGTATATTTTGGGACGGATGGAATACAAAAAAGCTAAGAAGAAATCCCCAATTAATTGCGAAATAGTGTTCCTCTCTTTGTCGAAAATTAAATTTCTACATTTTTCTTTTATCTGTTTAAACTTTTAGTTTTAAAAATAGATAACTAGATTTCTAAATTTGTTCTCAAGTAATGTACAAATATTTTAGAGTTGTGAAAAGAGATAAGTTTAGGGTATCTCCTATCCACCTAAAAACAAAATGGAGGTGATTTTTACCGCAACCAATGGCAGACCAATGATTTTTGCCGAGCGATTACACTTTTAAATTAGATCAAATGCCTATAAAGTCACTTGATGTGATTAATGATTATAGCCAAAGTTTACTGTTTCAAGAGATTTTTAGAGTTTTTGGTTGATTATGAAGGATTTTTCAACTCTTTTTTTTCTAGTTGATAAGATTTTTTGATTGATTGCAAAGGAGTTATTCGGTTCTTTGGTTGATTTCGCAAACTTTCTCCACTTTTAAGATTTGATTCTCGTTATCTTTTAAATCCTTTTTCTAAATTTTTAATTTTGTTTCCTTATACATCTAGGAGTTTATTACTACATAGGAGTTTTGTAACAACCCACACAAACAAACATGCCAAAAGCTAATACTTTAAATATAAACGCCAAAACGGCCCCAACATAGTTACACCTTCGAGATTACAAAACTGAATTAATACAAATACATTTTTGGTTTGTTTAGTTAAATGAGTAACATGAACAATCGGGGAAATTGACTCAAATACCCAAACCCAACTGAAAGATTGACCTCCTAGCCATTCACTCTTTCGGTTTACCAAAATGTCCGCACTCTGACCCGACCCGAAGAGTGCGGACCGCAATCAAACACGTGTCAACCCCTTATTACCCCTAGAAAGTCGATGTTCCTTAAAAAAATCTTTTGACCCAGGTCCGCACTATAATTTTTTTTCTAAAGAAAAAGCAGTCAGATTGAGCAGGTCTTAGGAGTGCGAGTGCGGACCTAGGAGTGCGGAGTGCGGAGTGCGGAGTGCGGACCTATTGGCTATTTGTGCAAAACCCGGAGAGAAATGACTAGGAGGCCGGTTTTCAATATTCTTTAGATCTATTTGAGTCAATTTCGCGAACAATCGTCTTACTGGTTAATTTATATTCATAAGTGTTCGTTCATTTATGTTTGTTAAATTTTTCTATGTTTTACTTATTTTTTTCTTTTCTATCTATTCTTTTTTCTTCTCCTTTCAAACCCGAGAATACAACGTAGAAGAGTAAATTGCACTCTTGGTCACGTGCTTCATGGATTTTTTATTAGGTCCTCTTTTTTAATAAAAGGGTAGAAAATTTAACAATTGCATTAATGATAAAATAACTATTTTATTCTCATGTGTAGATTTGGGTGTGAGTTTTAACCGTTGAGTTAATATTCGTTACCAAAAAAGAGTCAGGGGTGTTTAGCAGTTGCTGAATGATTAAGTTATCAGAATGATTAAAATGCTCTAATAATATAATATAAAATGAAATATAATTGATTGGTAATTATTCAGAATAAAATTACGGCATTGAATGGTTAAGGGGGGTTAAGATACAAAAACATTCAGAGAATTTTAGAGCCATTAAGAGACAGGTTTTTCTTTTACCATACCATCTCTTACACTGTGTTCTCTAATCCGGAGAGAAAAGAAAAGAAAGGAAATAGATGAAAAAAAAAGGAAAAGAAATTAATTTTTTCATTTGTGTTCTCGAAATGTAAAGAAAAAGAAGAAAAGAAAAGAAAAGAATATATTTTTTTGTGTTATTGAACATGAGAGAAAAGAAAAGAAATATGTCATTTTTACTAATATACCCTTAAAAATATATCTTTTATATTAAAATATCGGGTAGTTTTGTAATTTTAATAATTTCAGTATTTTTTTTAAATGTTTTTAGTTTCTTTTCTTTCATTTCCTTCCCTTTCCTCCCACATTTGGAAGAAAAGTTTTGGAATGAAACTTATCATTATTTTTTTTCCGTTTCCTTTCCTTTTTCTCCTAAAAACGTTTCGAGAACATGAGTTTTTTTTACTTTCCACCCATTTCCCTCCCTTTCCTTTCCTTTCCTTCCTAAAATGAGTTTCGAGAACACAACGTTAGTGATTCAAAGGCTGCTTTACAACGAAGCTATTAAAAGGTAAACAAACATCTCTTCCCTCAAGTGTTTCATGTGACAGGCGTTTAATAGCAGATCTACGAGGGCGAGTGGTTTCTTGGTCCTTTGCCGGTACTTGTGGCTTCCGAGGTACAAGAAGAGAAACGCCAATTGCTGCTCAAACCGCAGCAGGAAATCCTGTCAATTAAGTTAAATATATATATATATATATATATATATATATATTGAAAATTCTATATACTTGAAAGTT
This sequence comes from Saussurea involucrata, assembly GCA_033807775.1. NCBI lineage: Eukaryota > Viridiplantae > Streptophyta > Magnoliopsida > Asterales > Asteraceae > Saussurea > Saussurea involucrata. The sequence goes on from CM066320.1 coordinate 9,349,298, forward strand.
GAAAATAAATAAAGTTTTAGCCAAACCAAATTGACAAAAATATACTTATTTCAAAATAAATATGGATCAAGGAAAAAAAAGAAAAAGTAATGGCATATTGGTGGCCTGGTTGGTAGTAGTACATCAACACCTGTCGCAGTTTTGGGGATCAACTTTCTGATTTAGGCAAGATTTTGAGATATTCTGATGTTTGACTTTGACCCATTCTTAATATTTCCATTTATAAAATCCATGCGAAGTGCAATATTTTATATTTGTTCTAACAATTTAATTATAATATAAATTTTTAATCAGAAAATTTATATTAGTCATATAACCGAGTGATTACCGTGTGAGATGAATCCAATCCAATCCAATCCAATGAATATACAATAAAAATTTCGTTAGATATCAAATTTGATCCAATAAATATACAATAAAAATAATCCAACATCTAATAGATGTCAACTAATACACACCCCTAGTCTTATGGCAATTAAATTCAGGGTCCGTCGCTAAAATAATATTTATAAACAATATTATAAATATACGTAATAGATATGATTTTTCTCTAGTATATATCTATACATATAATAAATAAGTAACTAGCATGCCACGTGTCGTCTTCTGGTGAGCCGACTTCAGTATTTTTCCGCCTAAACATGTATCTGGAAGCAATTTACATTATAAGTTCAATTAACACACTCACATTCACTCCTCCTTAAATCTCTCCTTAATTCAATTTTTTTTAATTTATACGTTACATTTACTACCCTTATAATTAGGTATGTATTTTACTTTTAATCCCTTACTTTTGTATTTTTCATTTTAGACTCTTATCATATAAACATAAATAATGTATATGAACTAAAATGCATTAAAAACATTTCTATTTTTTACAAATTATACCATTGTAATCGCTTCGTCAATACCTTCGAAATGAGCTCAATATTGAATATTTTTTGGATTTAGTTATATTATTAAATATCATAAATATATACGAATTAATGTGTCATGATTAGTATGAGATTTGTTGAAATTAGTATGGGATTTGATACAAATAATCACTAAATTGTCGTGATATTTTTTTTTGCAATTTCATATTAATTTTTACTTCAAAATCGAATTCCTTCGACGAATTACAATTCTATCAAATTTTATTCTGTCAACGAAACACTCTTAGAATTATCATAAGAGATTTAATTACTTGGAAAAAAAAGATATCACTTATCAACTGACTTTTGGATTATGAGTTCGAACCTTTTTCAAAAATATAAATATGCAATTATTGTGTATTCGTTTGATAAATTCATTTAGTAACGCCATTTATAATAGGTATCAAACTTAGTAGACGTATTTTTATCTTCAAGATAATATTCTCTATTTATGGAATTTTTTTATTTTTATCAATTATTGTATGTGTCACAAAATTATTCAACAACTATTAAACATCAAATAATTAACTTAAAACACAAATTTAATCATCGCGCAATGGGCGAGCGAAAGACTAGTATATATATATATATATATATATATGGGAATTTAATTAAAATACCATAAGTTTGACATTGACTTACCAAAATACCCCATTTCTTGAAAAGTTTACCAAAATACCCTATTTTTCCGCGAAGGGGAGCCCTCTATCGCGGGCAGGGACCATTTTTTAAATTTTATGTGCTTCATATTTACACTTTCAGTCCCTGGCCCGCGATGGAGACTGAAAGTGTAAATATATCTTGCAAAAAAATTCACAATTGGTTCCTGCCCGCGATAGAGGGCTCCCTTCGCGGAAAAATAGGGTATTTTGGTAAACTTTTCAAGAAATGGGGTATTTTGGTAAGTCAATGTCAAACTTAGGGTATTTTAATTAAATTCTCTCTCTCTCTCTATATATATATATATATATATATATAGGGTTAGGTTCATTTGTTAACCTCGCTTTTTGTGTTAATTTTATTAACTCCAATCAACCAATAGAAAGTCATTTTACATGGTGGTTACAAATGTGTATCCAACCATTAAATAGGGGTATGGATGAAAATCCATGTATTTGTATTATGACATTCATTTATTGTGGGAGTTACAAATATCAAATCTTCCTTAATTCTAGCTATATTAGTAATTCTTAAATATTTTGTAAGTTTTTAGTATCAAATTAGTGTATGAATCCATATTGTTGCATCATGAACATAGATAACAACATTATTAATCACAGTGTTTTTAACGATGTTGATGAGAGTGTTCATGTGTGGGTTTTTAACTGCACATTTGAACATGTGTTGTTCATCGTTAACCAATGTGTTAACATTGCATGAACTCATTAAATATTATACATGGCCTAATTTCTACAAATACCCCTAACACTGATGTTTATTTCATTAAATATTACATATGACCCAATTTATAATTAATGTGCTGATTACTTTTGATCCCATCCGTCAATTTGACATCAATGACTAAGATTTTGGTTAACAAAGTTAGCATGAAATATAAGGTTAACAAATGAATTCAACCATATATATATATATATATATATATATATGGAGAGGTTCAAAAGAGAAGTGCAACTATTTTGAGAAATAGATAAGTGATATTGGCCATTTATTCGGTCAAGATCGACGGCTTTGACCGAGAAGCAGCGGATAATTTCTCGCATGATCTGCGCGTGATCTGCACAAGATAGAGGGGTAGTTTCGTAAAAAATACACGGGACGAGTTCATATATGAATATGTGTGATTCATATATGAACCTTTGTGATTCATATATGAACCTTTGTGATTCATATATGAATCAGTTAATTTGTTCATATGAGAAGTAGTTAAAAAAAAATCATATATGAATCACAAAGATTCATATATGAACACAAATGTTCATATATGAATTAGTTAAAAAAATCATATATGAATCACAAAGGTTCATATATGAACACAAAGATTCATATATGAATCAGTTAATTGGTTCAACTGATTCATATATGAACCTACGGTTAATTAGTTTCATATATGAAATACAAATGTTCATATATGAATTCGTTATAAAGAGTTCATATGTGAATTACAAAGGTTTATATATGAACGTATAGTTCATATGTGAATCACACAAATTCATATATGAATCCAGCCCGGGTTTTTTGTAAAAGTTATGAAATTGCTCTTCTATTTTTGGAACAACCGCAACTTTTGACCAATTATGACCGATCTTGACCGAATAAATGGTCAAGATCACTTCTCTATTTTTTAAAATATTCGCACTTCTCTTTTGAACCTATGACTATATATATAGAGAGAGAGAGAGAGAAGGGCAATATTGTAATTAGGGCAGCACAAAAAATAGACCGGAAAATGTGAATCTGGGACTTGGCTATTTATGACCAAGCAAGTCTACGTCCTTATCCAATGAATCACTACCCAAAACGTCATTGTTGCGATAGTAAATACAAATCAAGTTATCGGAATTATGGCTCTTCTATATTTTAAATATAAATATATTAAAGTAATTAGAAGAACTCTTGGAGCATCTCCGATGGTATTTGCGGAAAGCTTGAAGATGACATAAAGATGAAGATGAGTTAATCATTGGAGACAAAAACTTAAAAATGACTTTACTTATCAAACACTTGATGTTTTTCAAGTCTTTGAAAAAATGAATGTGAGAGACAAAAGAGAGAGAAAATATATATTAGTGGGACCAACATATTTTAGTTTTTATGACCATTTAATTTATTTATGTATAGTATCTAAAATTTAAGATTATAAGTATTAAGTAACGATGGATAAGTACAACTATTTAAAACTGAATTGTTAGAGCATCCACAACAAGAATTTCATATGGATTGCAAATGTGCCACGTAGAATATCTATTTTAAAAATTATGGTGGTTGTGAGTATATAATTGTTAAATTAGAAATTGGTTTTAGTAATTTGCAAATGTCAAATCAATATTTTTTGCTGATGTGGCAGTGAACAGCGTAAGAAATTGTAGGAAATAATTTCTAAATTAGAAATTGTTTTATGTCAAATCATGTTTTATGATGTTTTGTAGAATATGTTTATGAAAAAATATACGAATATTTTTTTTGTTGATAAATATTAAAAAATTATATTATATTAAAATACAATAAAATAAATTACTTATTAAAAAAATACAAACTTAACACATAAATATACATAATTGTTCGTTTAGAAGTTATTCAAGTTGATGTCCGTAAAATCTCAGTTGTGGTTCGCTCATTTTTTGTGGGATCCATTTCCATCAATTTCATGATCATTTTCCGATTTTCTTATTTGTTCTTAAGTTTTTATGTTTCCACAAATGATGTATCCAAAATCACATACAAGTACATAATAGGCCAACGAATCATTGTTTACAATCAGATTTGATTGAATAAATTTGACAACAATTTAAAGAAGAAGAAAATGACGATTAATGTAATATTTTTACTTTGTATTTTAATTTGATGTTTTATAAATTAAATATTTTATTTTATTATAATTATTTAATTAATAAAATATTTCGTATTAAATTATAGTAATGAATATTTAATTGTAGTTTTGTTGTTATTTGATAAAAATATAATTTTTTATGATGAGGTGTCATTTTAGAAAGTGGTTGAAATTTTATTATTGTGGAAGATAATTTCAAGATAATTGCAAAACTGATGTGACGCTGATGTGATACTTTAGAAATTGTGTTTAAATTTAATTGTTGTGGATGCTCTTAATTTATAAGGCCTTCGGTAGCGGGGCTCGGGATGGGTGAGGTGGCAGCGGGGAAGGAGCGGGGTTGGGCTACGGCTCGGGATGGCATGCGGGGCGGGATGGTTTTCGGGGATGGGATCCCGATCCATCCCGAGGATTATTAAAAAAAAAATTTATTCAATTTTTAATAAAATAGCCGTTGAACGGCTCTATTTTTCTCACCTATATATTTAACCCCCAGCCTCTTATTTCTCACACCTCTCAAACTCTCTCAAATTTTCTCAACCTCTTATTTTACACACCTCTCTTATTTTTATTTATTAAAAAATATATTCATAATCGGTAGTGTTTTGTATTTTGTAATTTTTTATTTTTAATGAATGATATGAATTTTAATTTTTATTATTTATCTTATTTTTATTTATTAAAAAATATATAAATATTTTTATTTTTTTAAATAATTAAATGTATAAATAAAATAATTAAAATAAATGAGGTGGCAAAAGGGTTTGAGGGAATGGGGTACGGGTGTTTAGGGATCTTGAGGGATGGAAGAAAAGCTGATGTGGCGCTGATGTGGAGTGAAATCTTTGAAAGATAGAAGGGATGGGGTACTGATGGCCTAACTAACTGATAAACATAATCAAATATATAATAAAATAATGAATTTAAAATATAATCAAGATAATTATTAAATTCTAACAAAATATTTAATTACTTTTTATATAAAATTTGTTATTAAATTTAAAATATTTAATTTATCAAACCTAAATTACATTAAAATAAAAATAAAACAAATTTATTAAAAAAAACAACATCAACGTTTTCTCAAACTACAAAACAATATATTATAAAACCGACAAAGATAATGTATCACGCTCATTATTGCAGACTTTTAGTAGTATTTGAAAATACGAATCTTACTTAAAATATAATCATTTTAAGTAATTTGAACAAAAACCCTATAATATATCGTGAAATTAAATATTTTCAAAAATGATATATTATATCAACAATTTTCAAATTTCCAATAAATTATATTTTTTATTTATTGTAATCATGCCTTGGTTCAATGCGAAGAGGTAACAAAGATTTGGGAACGAGTGTTCCGATGGCGTGGAAGGTAGACAACGAAAGAATTGAATCACTTAACGACATTATTGGAAACAACGATCAACCAAGGTTATGGGACGATATGGCGTGGAGCTTCCTCTATCTAATTTGGAATCACCGGAATCGGGTGATGTTTAAAGAAGACAAAAGGAAACTGGAGGATCTTTTCTTCGAATTCCAACGCAAAAGCTTCGAGTGGATTGCAAGGGCGGAGCCAGAAACTTATGCAAGGGGGAGCACCAATTGAACTTCAACTTTATTGTTCTTCTGTAAAGAATTCTCTTTGACAAACCTAATTTTTTTCCATATCGTTCGATGTTGTTTTAGTCCAATGCTACCGTTTCGAGGGGTTTAAAGATTTTTTTTCTTGATTTCAAGGGATTTTAAGTTCTTTTTATTGATTTCGAGAGATTTTTTGGCTTTTTGGTATACTTCAATAGTTTTTTTCGGTTTTTTGGTTGATTTTAAGAGTTTTTTTGTTTTTTGGTTGATTATGAGGTACGGTTGCACATTCTAAAACGATATGATTGCACCTTTCACAAACCTAATTTTTTTACTTTACGGTAGAGAAATAATAGTATAAGAATTATAGATAAAAGGTTTAGGAGACCCATTATCCAATACATAAAAATAATGGTCTGGTCTTTCAATAGATAAAAAAATAATGGTTTAGAAGACACATTTCTCTCTCCCTCTCTCTCTCTCTCTCTCTATATATATATATATATATATATATATATATATATATATATATATATATATATCTACATATTATAGACATAATAGGGATATTTTTTTCAAAAAAACCCAGGAGGCCCCAGTGCCAGTCTTCTGGCACTGGTGTGGCTCCGCCACTAGTGGATTGTGAGTAGGTGTCACAACAGGAAACTAGAGTACTGAACCGGTGGCTCATAGATCCTGCGGGGGTGGTGTAAAGTCTGTTCTAGTTACTATTGGTAGTGTAGGTTTATCGCTGGAAAACCTCGCCACTTTGCTTTAATCTGGCTAGTGTGTTTTGTTTTGTTATCAATTGAGTTGTACAAACAGTGTATTCTGGTATGGTGGTAATAATTTCTAAATTAGAAATTACGGGTGTTACATTTTACGTTCTGGTATGGTGGTAATAATTTCTAATTCTTCCATCTCTCGTTCAGTAGTTGATAACCATTTCAGTAGTTAATAATTCTTCTCGGAACCCAACACCGAAGTAATGTAATGGTTCAAAATTTTACGCAACTTAAAATCAATCTAGAACACGTGGCAAAATCCTTGCCGTCTGGGGATGTCAGGGAAGACCGTGATTGGACAACGTGTCAACTTAGAAAGCTGGAATACACGAACCTCGAAATGCAGTGACTTACGTGTCCTCATCAAGGAGGACACTCCTCGTGATCTGATTGGTTGGGGACCCACTTCCAGGCCGTTGGTAGAAGAAAGCAGAGTGTGTGGTTGGGTCATAATGACACGTTTCAGTCACAGCCAATCAGCTTTTTGCAAATTTTCCCGCCGGTTCAGTCGTGGACACGTGTTACATTTGTGTTGCACACGCGGCCTCTATCTAAGGCCTTCGCTTTATATCGTCAATGATAAGATCAGAATACTTTTCCAACATGTCAACTGTGTTTCTGGAAGTACAAATAAAGGTTTAAACTATTCCGGTTTTTAACCGGTTAGAATATCCATAAACGTCTTACACAAGGTATTACAAGATAACATGTTATGTCATGTGTTTTGTAAGTGTAGCAACTTCTTTCACAATTAGAAAAACCTTTCACAAATAAATATATATTAAACAAATTTATTTTTATTTAATTTAATTGATTTATTAGTTATATTATAGTTATCTATATTATTTATATTATATTTTATTATTTTAAAAAGGAGTTCGGTTTTACATAGGTGTGGAAGGTGTTATCGCAAAGCTTATGTGACACTTTAGAAAAAAGTTTGGTCTTGCAGGGGTGCGAATGGACTTATTTGTGTTTTAGCACCAACTATATTTTTGTAAGAGTCGATTTCGAAAATAAAATAAAACTTGTTGATTTAATTAGTCGAATTACGTAATAATAGCACTCGATTCAGTTTGTAAGAGAATTCAATTAAATTTTACAAGCCGAGATTTTAGAACATATAACCAGGTGGTGAATTAGAATGTTAAATTTCATTAATCGAATTCTATTCATTCGTTTGGTTCGTTTCTATTTCATAGAAGGAATCTCTGAATTCCATCAAATTCCACAAATGAATGAATTTAACATTCCTTAGCAACTAGGAAATATTTTGATGAAATGAAATGTTGTATTTTCATAATTTCAGTTTCACATACACTCTTTAATTTAAATATAACATAACTTAATTTAATTTAATACTTTGGGTTTTTATGTTATTTTGTTTTTTATTTTTTTTAATATAATTTAATTTTTTTTTTATTTTCTCGAAATCTATTTTATTTTTACGAAATATAATTTTGTTCATCTAATAATATATTTTATTTGGGTTGTGTATATTATTTCTTTTACACATTAAAGTATTTAAAAATTATTTTATTAAAGTATTTTTAGTTAAAAAATATTTAATGATTATTTTATTAAATAATTTTTTGGTTAAAAAATATCAAAAAGGGTATTTTGGTTATTTACCAAAAATTCATTCAAATTCCAAAACTAAATTCTGTGAACCAAACAGACAAATTTCAATTCGTTTAACAGATTTCATTTCAATTCTGTCAACCATATAGGTGGTCAAACCTGACAACATTTCATTCCAATTCCTTCTGTAACAACCGGTTCTTTTGTAGAAAATGTGAAAGTTTAGTGCCATTTGTCTAAAGAATGGAAGTGTACTTGGAGGATCAAAATGGAAATTTGAGAGAGGGTATTTAAGGGCACAACTCCTTAGGGTTAGCTGATTTTCAGCTATTCTTGGTGGTGTTGGTGGCTAGGGAAGAAAAGAGAAGGAGAAAGGGGTTTTTGGAGAAGAAATCAAAGAGAGAAGAAATCAACCAGGTAATTCATCCTAAATTCGTTCTTCTTGTTGTTTGTAGTATTCCTTTCTATTTGGTCTGGATTCATAAGCCTAAATTGGTTGATTCATTGAGTTATCATCCATTTCTCTTAAAAGTGGGTTTTAAGGGTTTTTGGCTTTGGAATCGATTTAATGGAGTAATCATGGTTTAAACTGGGTATTTGGAGTTAGTGGATGAACCCTTGTAGATATCTAATCAAACTAATGACAAAATCGGGTTAATGATCACTTTTAATAAGTCTGGGTTCGAACAGCCGCATTTTCCGGACACCAGTGTTCGGTGGTGTCCGGATAGGTTGCGGGTGTCCGGATAGGTTGCGGGTGTCCGGGTAAGTGCTCCGTGAAGGTGTCCGGGTGGTTGAAGTATCCGGATAAGCTTTGTCTCCGGATAAGCTTTGTGTCCGGATAAGTAATGTGTCCGGATAAGTAGTGTGTCCGGATAGGTAATGTGTCCGGATAAGTAAGGTGTCCGGAAAAGTATGTGTCCGGAAAAGTATGGTGTCCGGGAAGGGGTATCCGGACAGCAGGTTTAAGCTATTTATCTGATGTGGATCTATTGCCTTAGGTGTTCTGTGGGTGTAGCTTGAAGGTGTTTAGGAAGTGCATTGTACGTCAATCAAGGTGAGTTCCCTAAACCTCTTTTACGACGCAAATGTTAAATGATTCTTTTACTGATCATGGTTTTAACAAGCATGAAATATTTATGAAATGATATGCATGGAAGGAAAAGGAATGTTTGATATGTTGAAATGATGCGCATGATTTATAAAGAGTCAAATGCTTTTATGAAACGTATGTGCATGCTATGTGATGTCGGTCTGTACTGTGGGATCAATGAGCCTCGGGATCTGATGATCCCTTGGATATGTTTGACGAGACGGTAGGTTGGAATTCGTTTCCTCCTAGGCGGGTATCGGGGAGTCTGCTTGGGCCCCGATACGAGAGGGCGAAAGGGGAGTCTGCTTGGGCCCCGATCGCGAATGGTTAAGGGATCCATTACACAGTGCAGTACCATATGTGATGATTTATGATGCATTTTAACGAAAGGATTTCATATTGTTTATACATGTTCTTTTACGGAGGGAATTCACTAGACCTTTTGGTCTAACCCTCGCTTTCAAAACTAAACCATTTTCAGGTAAACATGTTAAGGGTTCTTCCAGTAAGAACTAGGAGGCGATAAGAAGTACTTGAAGCTTAGAGTAACTTCAAGTTTTGGCTATGATGATTATAGAATAGCTCTCGGCTGTGGATTTAGAGACTTCCGCTGTCAATTTTGTTTAGTATGAATTATTGATGATGTAAAGACAAGGTTTATGTAATTCGAATGCTTATTTGTGGTTGTTTGCCTACTGTCAAATCTGGGACGTTACAAATGGTATCAGAGCCTTAGTTTAAGGGATTTAGGTGACCAATCGGGCCTAAACTTAAACTGTAAGACGAGGAACACAGCCGAGACATAGGATTGCCTCTAGGAACGATCACTATAATTGCGCTTAGGAATAAGGTGCCAAGGACAAACGTGTAAGGTAAGTTTGGGATTACACCTGGCCAGTGTAATTACGAACTTACAGGTACATGTGCGTGCTTACAATACCTTACTTATAGCAAATTTGTTGTGTCACGTCTAGCAAGGATTAACTTTCGGTTTCTTTCAGTTTAGCGCTATGGCTGGGAGAACGTTGAGGAATAGGTGAGCAAGATCCCTGAGGGATAGACCGAGCTCCATTGTTTGGGGAGGGTCGGGTAAGATCATTTATGATGTGATGTATGTATACGTCGTAGAGGAGAAATGCTGTAAAGAATGATATGAGTCGTCTAAGAGGTAGCTCTTCGTGGATTCGGAAAGGATGAATGTTTGAGTTCGAGTAAGACTCCAGTTTCGGGAGAGTCCTAATTATGGAAATCTTGGGGTAGATCAGCTGGGATGGTAAGGAAGGACTGTGTAGAAATCTTGAAAGTGTCAATGGAGCCCTGATTTCTTAGTCGAGCCTTTCAGCGGCAGATTAAATGAAATAAGATACCTATTCTGAATTGAAAGCATGTAGAAGTAGAAAGTGAGATAGTTGATCAAAACGAAAGTAGTATGAAATGATTGAGTAAGTGAGATGTAGAACGCTTGTGCAGCGAGTTGTTGCATGACCGAGAGGACGACCATTGGTCGTAGGTAGAATGTCAAGGATAAGTTGCGTGGGTAAAGCGGTTGACCTTGCTAGGGTGAGTAGCCTTCAATTGCAAGTAGAGTTTCATGCATAGTTTTCTTAAATATAACATGAAAATTTTCACGATTTAAATTAAATGTGTAAATATCAATTTTGATCGAAAAGGAGTCAGAATGTGCAAGCGTATGTTTAAAGAAAAGGTGATTTCATTCACATTGCACAATGAAATTTTGAGCCTAACGATTGCAAGGTATTTCACACTTTTCATGATAAGTTAAATCATTACAAAAGGTCGAGAAGACGTGTGCCAGCAAAACTTTTACCATCAAATAAATTTTTTAACCGATTGATATCATATAAAAGAGTGTGAGAACCGACTGGTTTACTTGGTGTCAGTAATTTATTTCGAAATTGTGTCGTATGAAAGGATTTTCATTCAACGTATTACTGCCGTAATAACATCGTTCGGAATTGAGTAAGATTAAGGTTCACGGAAAGATGTATGCAAACGATTCTCGAATCGTTGTGCAGGGCGTTGTAGTTATAAGAGTGATGGGGTCATGTGTACCCAAGTGTTTTCCAAACGTTGTTTATTTAAAATGATGAAATGTGCGAAAAGATTTATTTACTGTATTGTCATGCATGAAGGCTATGAACCTACTAGGTCGTAGGGTATTACGTCTTAGGCTAAGGAAGAACTCCGAGAGCGGAGAGGCGTTGGTCGAGTCAAGGGAGAACGTAAGTAGTTTTGGTATTTGCGTTTAAGGGGAGAGTTGGACCTTGGAAGAGTCGGAAATGGATTTTAGTGTCAGGTGTGCGAGGGTCTATACCTTTGCTCGGTGACTGAGAACACAGTTGCCGAGGGGCGATGGTGTCCGGAGGAAGGACTAGGAGTCATCAAGGTATTGGTCTTAGCAACTCTTCATGAGTAGTGTTGTGAGGCAGGAATGAAAGGTCCACGGTGTGGGCCATGGGTTTCTAAGGGAGCTTGTAATATTGATGTTACATGAGTAAGTTTCGAAATAGAGGCGACGGATTATAAAGTTAACTATGATGTGTAGGGAGGAATAGGTCCCGGAAGGAACTCATGTTAAAGGATAGGATAAGGAAGTAGTTAAGAGTGTCTTTTGTGTTGAAGTCGGCAACGGTGTATGTTGGCCGAGGCCGAAGACTCAATCCAGATGAGTGTAAGTTAATAGAACATCTTGTAGAGGTGTTAAATTAGTAAGAGAAGTTATTGTTTTGATTAAGCATTCTATTAGTGAAGGATGGAGGGTTCATCTAATGATGAGGTAAGTAGCGCGAGCGAAGCGAGTGTATAGACCTTAAAGTTTAGTGAGGGACTGTGTCCAGCTTACGTAAAAGCTCGAATCGTAAAGAGCTAGTTAGAATGTCTGGGTTGAACTAATTGAGAACTAGTGAGTTATAGTCAGCAAGTTGCGAAAGGACTAAGTAGCGAGATAGGCTCGATTTCATGCAGGTAACTTTGAGGGCGAGTTTAAACTGTGTATGGATGATCATGAGAGATCTGGTCTGCAGTGTCATGTTATGGGCAAAGAGTGTAAGGATGTGCAGTGACAGTATTTGTCAAGCTTTGTGTGTCAGCCGATGATGTAGTAAGGCAATGTTAGAAAGATGAAGAATTAGGAGGAAGTCCTTTCGGGATGTCGGATAGAGTGTACGTTTTGCAATCTCAGTTGTTGAAGTATGTGGTTTGTAAGTTGGTGTTCATTTTGACTGTTATCGGAATGGAATGTCGGGACAGAACTGGGTGATTGCCCAGTTGTGAGACCAAGCTTTGTGGTCATGTATGTTGTTAACTATATTCTTGAAGGCAGAGTAAGTTTAAAGAAGATGATGAATAGATTAGTCAAGCTGTAGTATAGAAGATGAAAAATTGTTCCTTATGCGTGAGGGAATGATCCTAGAAGGAAATAGTTGGGAATTTTGGTTATGTTTAAGGAATGACATGATGATGATTGTGGGTCAGGGTGGTAGCATGATCATTAGTTGATTGGGAATGTCATGATAGAGGTATAAGCCTTTGGTTGGCTGATTAAAATCTTATAGATTTGTTAAGTAACGACATTCTTTGTTATTACAGGATGTGTTACAATCCTTGGGGAAGTGTTATTGGGATTTACACACTGATTGTTAAAGAATTATTTAAGGTAAATCTAAGTAAGAAAGTCGGGATGCCGACATTTATACATCTGTCTGATTTTATGATCATGGTGGCGAATCGAAAGAATTGTGGAACCCGAGTTTCGGGGTGTTCCTGAGTTTATAGATCCGTTTGTAATAGGGAATACAAGGGGGTGGATTATTAGAGTGAATAGGGGACGTTACTAAGAATCATACTTTGGGGTCATTGGGAGTTTAAAGAAGATGAGGGTTGTGTTAGTCAAAATGTGGTGGGATATATGCGAAGTCCTTAAAGAATGTGAATTGTTGCTTATGTGTGAAAGAAATGTCTGAGAAGGTAAAAGTTAGAGATTTAAGAATGTGTAGTGACGTCGAACACTGGTCTTGTTTCAAGACGGCTTAGTCGAATGCCTTAAGATAAGATCTTGGTGCAACTGTTTGGTTATGTAAGTAATGAGAAAGCGGTATCATCATGTGGAAAGGTCGGGAGAGAGGGGCAAGTAACGTTTGGTGAGCAGTGCTCCACGCTAACGTGGGGAAGGTGTAGATAGTATGTCGGAACAAGTGAGTAAATTGAAAGTAGTAAACTCGACAGTATTGCCGAAGGGTACAGTATTGTGTAGATTGTCATTGATAGGTGTGCGAACCGTTGGAAAGAATATTGAGGAAGGAAATTGTGTATGGTTCTGTGCAGGGAAGAAGTGGATGAAACAACTAAATGAGTTAAGTTAGTGACTTTGCACGAAATGGTTAAACGATTTGGTCGTGGAGTGATAAGCTAGTGAGAATAGTATGGTGTGACCATGGTTACTCCTCCCAGTTGGGCGAGGATAACCGGAGTTATGTTTTTGTGGTTGAACGAACGTGGCGATCCGTAAGAAATGAAGGGGATGCAACCAATGTTCCATGTTTCGAAACTAATGAGGCGGTTGACTGAGTCAGAAGTGGCATTACCTTGGGGAAGTGTCAGTTTTGGTGTGGGCAAGACACCCGCATCTTTTCCCATGAGGAATTCCGAGGACGGAATTCTTTTAAGGGGGGAGTGTTGTAACAACCGGTTCTTTTGTAGAAAATGTGAAAGTTTAGTGCCATTTGTCTAAAGAATGGAAGTGTACTTGGAGGATCAAAATGGAAATTTGAGAAAGGGTATTTAAGGGCACAACTCCTTAGGGTTAGCTGATTTTCAGCTATTCTTGGTGGTGTTGGTGGCTAGGGAAGAAAAGAGAAGGAGAAAGGGGTTTTTGGAGAAGAAATCAAAGAGAGAAGAAATCAACCAGGTAATTCATCCTAAATTCGTTCTTCTTGTTGTTTGTAGTATTCCTTTCTACTTGGTCTGGATTCATAAGCCTAAATTGGTTGATTCATTGAGTTATCATCCATTTCTCTTAAAAGTGGGTTTTAAGGGTTTTTGGCTTTGGAATCGATTTAATGGAGTAATTATGGTTTAAACTGGGTATTTGGAGTTAGTGGATGAACCCTTGTAGATATCTAATCAAACTAATGACAAAAATCGGGTTAATGATCACTTTTAATAAGTCTGGGTTCGAACAACCGCGTTTTCCGGACATCAGTGTTCGGTGGTGTCCGGATAGGTTGCAGGTGTCCGGGTAAGTGCTCCGTGAAGGTGTCCGGGTGGTTGAAGTATCCAGATAAGCTTTGTCTCCGGATAAGCTTTGTATCCGGATAAGTAATGTGTCCGGATAAGTAGTGTGTCCGGATAGGTAGTGTGTCCGGATAGGTAGTGTGTCCGGATAAGTAAGGTGTCCGGAAAAGTATGTGTCCGGAAAAGTATGGTGTCCGGGAAGGGGTATCCGGACAGCAGGTTTGAGCTATTTATCTGATGTGGATCTATTGCCTTAGGTGTTCTGTGGGTGTAGCTTGAAGGTGTTTAGGAAGTGCATTGTACGTCAATCAAGGTGAGTTCCCTAAACCTCTTTTACTACGCAAATGTTAAATGATTCTTTTACTGATCATGGTTTTAACAAGCATGAAATATTTATGAAATGATATGCATGGAAGGAAAAGGAATGTTTGATATGTTGAAATGATGCGCATGATTTATAAAGAGTCAAATGCTTTTATGAAACGTATGTGCATGCTATGTGATGTCGGTCTGTACTGTGGGATCAATGAGCCTCGTGATCTGATGATCCCTTGGATATGTTTGACGAGACGGTAGGTTGGAATTCGTTTCCTCCTAGGCGGGTATCGGGGAGTCTGTTTGGGCCCCGATACGAGAGGGCGAAAGGGGAGTCTGCTTGGGCCCCGATCGCGAATGGTTAAGGGATCCATTACACAGTGCAGTACCATATGTGATGATTTATGATGCATTTTAACGAAAGGATTTCATATTGTTTATACATGTTCTTTTACGGAGGGAATTCACTAGACCTTTTGGTCTAACCCTCGCTTTCAAAACTAAACCATTTTCAGGTAAGCATGTTAAGGGTTCTTCCAGTAAGAACTAGGAGGCGATAAGAAGTACTTGAAGCTTAGAGTAACTTCAAGTTTTGGCTATGATGATTATAGAATAGCTCTCGGCTGTGGATTTAGAGACTTCCGCTGTCAATTTTGTTTAGTATGAATTATTGATGATGTAAAGACAAGGTTTATGTAATTCGAATGCTTATTTGTGGTTGTTTGCCTGCTGTGAAATCTGGGACGTTACAAATTATTGTAAGATCCCACATTGGTTGGGGAGGGGAACAAAGGTTGCCTTATAAGAGGAACTTGATACCTCCCCTATCAGACGCGTTTTAAAACCGTGAGTCCGGGTATGTGGACAAAGCGGACAATATCTGGTACGGTTGGCCTGGGATGTTACAGATGGTATCAGAGCCGGGAACCGGACTGGTGTGCCATCGAGGACGCTGGGCTCCCAAGGGGGGTGGATTGTAAGATCCCACATTGGTTGGGGAGGGGAACAAATGTTGCCTTATAAGAGGAACTTGATACCTCCCCTATCAGACGCGTTTTAAAACCGTGAGTCCGGGTATGTGGACAAAGCGGACAATATCTGGTACGGTTGGCCTGGGATGTTACACCTTCAAAGTCAAATTCATTTACATCCAAAAACATTCTACGAACCAAACGTCACCTAAGTCTCTTCTCTGGTATCGTATAACCATAGCTCTGGACCTGCATGTCCAGAACACTGGTGCAGTTATTGTCAACCCATGATCTTAGCTAAAAATGGTTGTAACCGTCTATTACTGCTAATAACTTGCCATGGTTATCATTTCAGTTATTTTCCCTCCTTTTTCGAAAGGAGCTAGAATATATATATATATATATGATATACTTATGAATTTGAACAGCCTTCTTATATTCTCCAGAAAATTGCTCTCGATTTTGTGCCTAACATCGATAGTGTTATTGAATCTTATCTCAGATTGAATTTCGTGTCGAAATATCAATTTGGAAAGTAAACTCACACGATTCTCAAGATATCCGGTTTCTTGATCAATATTAATTTAACTTATTTTCTCCTACCCGTTTTCTAACATTACCCATTACTCGGCTCGTTTACACCAATATGTACAATATAAATGAGTGTTTATTTATGCTAAAATCACTTACATATCACACATTAAAAATATAAAAAGTAAGTTTATGTGATGAGGAAATTAATAGGTAGAGACGTGTTATTTCCATTTAAGCTAACCAGAAGATTAACCTAGTAGGTCGGGCTGTTTGAGTCATCTAACAATAAAACTCGGAAATTTAAGAATTTTTTCAAAGATATCCTGTTTAAGTCCTGTAAAATTATTAAGATTTTCCTAACAGTATTTTAACGTCACCATATAGCTATTGATGTATACACTTTGCCGGAAGGCAATAATATATTGTCTCTATGTGGTTTTTCTGATTTTTAGTATTATTTTGTCTTTTAGTGGCACTTTTATTAGGGTATCCACGATGATAAAGCTATTGTGGATGACTTGAACAAAATAAATATATATATATATATATATATATATATATATATATAAATTGTTGAATCCACTTTAATGTACTTTCTATCTCTTTTGCTTCTCACATTCTATTTTTCAAAGACTTCAGCAACATCAACTCTTTGATCAGTAAAGTCTTTTTCAAATGATTTCTCTAATGGTCAAGTTTTTTTCAAACCCTTCTTCGAGTCATCTTCAAACAACCGTTGGAGATGCTCTTAGAAGTAATTAACTACAATTTATTTCAATCAAAATTATTATTTTATTATATAATTCTCTACTTTTAACCTTTTGTTTTGGTCTCCCAAAGATATCATGTAAGAATGTTTCCATTTTTAGGCCATCCGCAGCGCAAGCCCTCAACGCCACATCAGCTAAGCCCTCAAGCCCTAAACACCCCCAGCGCATAACTAAAAGCCCTCAAGCCCTCAATGTCACATCAGCGCCACATCATTTTTTTAATTCTTTTATTTATACATTTAATTATTTAACAAAATAAAAATATTTATATATTTTTGAATTAATAAAAATAAGATAAATAATAAAAATAAAAATTCATATCATTCATTAAAAATAAAAATTACAAAATACAAAACACTACCAATTATGAAATTTTTTAATTTGCTCTTTTTCTCTTTAAAGTAACCCTCAAAACGTCTCCCGTAAGGTGATCATGCGAGGTCATGAAAAACTCGAAGTCTTTCTCAAATCGTTTTGAGCGTTCGATTTCGAGTTCTTGTTCCAACCTATCTCGTTCGAGTTTTGAGCGTTCGATTTCGAGATCGAGTTTTTTCATTTTGTATTCCATTGTATCATCAATCTTGTCGTTGAACGTCGTCAACAACTGAGTAACACTTTCGTTCGTATTCGACCCGGACGTATTACTCGTTGATGTTTTTTTTGCCTTGTTTCTCCCGATGGGTCGTTGAAGTTGCTCGATGGAGTTGTCGTCATCGTCATCATTGGAAGGGTTGGTACGTTTTGAACCCCGCGATGAAGTTGTCGTCATCGTTGGAACGGCTCCCCATTTTGGACATTTTTTGAGGACTTCCCAAGCTTGTTCTTTAGAGAAAGCAAACCTGTAACAACCCTTATCACATATACACGACATATCACCCACATTAACACAAATAGATATAACAAACAAACTTCACTTTACATGTACGGTCCAGTAGTCTTTTACAAATAGAAAGAACAACATTTGAAATACAATCCTTGTGCTATTTGCATCCATAACATTTAACATTCCATTACAACTACTAAATAAGTCAAAAGCTTCGTCTTATAGTCTTCCTTACTAGCCATCCATCTCATACTCTACTTACTTGCCCTTACTTGATCCGCCACCTGGAATACATATTTTTAAAACAAAATGAGGGTTAGACCTGTTGGTCTAAGTGAGAAACCCCTGTTAGTTTAAAAACCATTTATACAAACTTCAATCATATAAATCACGCCACATTGTTACATATATCCAATTTAAACTCACACATCATATACCTTTCCTTCTCATTTCTTCCTGGCCATATTAGTGGTAGCAAGCCAACTAATAAAATACAACGCTGTACAACATCTACAGCCAAACAACGCTATACAGATTCTATAGCCAAACACACCGGTCCTAAGCCCGGCCAACGTATTATAACACATTATAATACTCATGTAAACATAATACCTCAATATATTATAATTCACATATAAACACATCATCACCAATTATCACATTCCCAAACTATACGTATGTATTCCAGTTGAAAATACTTTTAAAGTAAAACTCACCTTATTGCTTATCAACACGTTTCCAAGCCTTCTAAACAGGTTCAGTCCTTTACCCAGAATTCACAGGATCTGTAACACATAGATACAGATATCTCTTTACCACATAAAACACATAAGTCTTACTAAGGCTAAGAACTCTATAGAACTCAAATCCTCAAATGTTCCCCTAAGGCGACTTAACACGGGGGTTCCGCTACCCGGTTAGCGGATGGGGTCAAGGGGCAACGCCCTTGCGGGGTCTGGGGGCAGCGCCCCCAGAAAATTTTCAGAAAACCTTAATCAGTCCTCATTCAAAAACTAGTAAAAAATAACCAAACATCTAAAGTATCCGGATACCACAAGTTATCCGGACAACACTACTTTTCCGGACAATCAGGACTTTTCCGGACAATCAGGACTTTTCCGGACGTCATCCGGATACCACAAGTTACCCGAACAACATAGGAAAAGGAACTTACCCGGATAAAAGACTTGTCCGGACACCAACAAAGAATTACCCGGATACCATCAAAGAACTACCCGGATACCTCCAACAAAACCATCCGGACACATTCATGGTGTCCGGAAAACTCTGTCGGTTTTGCCCTATTTCTACCCAGAATTCCGCTGAATCAATACCAGATGTAATTCTAACTATTCTACTCCAACAGAAACATTCAGTTATCAAATATACACATAATATGTAAAGAAAACATACCTCAAACACTTCCAAATGCACAAATTTGAATCCTTAGCCTACTTTTCTTCTTTTTCTTCCTTTCTCCACAAAACACACACACACCTTATGATAATATATGAGTTTCTGATATTTCTGAATTATCTGATTACCAAGAGATAATATCTAACCAATATTTACCCTCTAAACCCTAAACTATCCATTAATGACCCAAAACACCCTTAACTCCTAATTTAACACCAAACTTACCCTAAACTTCCAACTTTAAAGTTAATTAAATTTAACGGAATGGGGGTTTAACTAACGGACTTACCCGGGGTATTACAAAACCCTTGTTGTGCTTGGTACCGTTCGTGTGCCACTCGTGAAATGTCGGCATCACTCATTCCGCTTGATCTATTATTGACCAAGTTGTTGTAGATGCCGCCAAAAAGAGCAATTTTTTTATTCAGGTCGTTGAACTTGGTGTTGAGTTGATGAGTTGTTCTATAATTGGCGCGACCCATCAAACTATAGAACACTTCCCCGATTCGGGTCCAAAAACCTTCTACATTTATGTAAATTCAAGTATAAGAATATTAACAAGAATAATAATAATAATATTAATAATAACAATAATAATAATAATAACAATAAAAATATTACCATGGGTTTGTGCGTTACCGATAACGGGGTCCTCCGAAACGTCAACCCACGCCGACACTAACGCGAGTTCCTCCTCGTTAGTCCACATCTGTTTGGGGGCTCTATTTTCATATTGTTTGCTTTTTCCTTTTCTCGATGGTCTCGGGTTTGATGGTTCCGGGTTTGATGGTTGTGTGTAGATGGATTGTGGTGTGTGCGGGCTAGTATGTTGGGTTTCCGGAACAATGTCGTCGGCGAGATTGATTGCGGATGAAGGAATATTGTAGTTGTCCGGAGTAAAACCTTGTTCAATCAAACCGGGACGTGTAAATTGGTAAGGAAATTGTTGGTGAAATTGTTGGGGAAATTGTTGCGGATATTGTGGCGGAATTTGTTGCGACCATTGTGGCGGAATTTGTTGCGACCATTGCGGACGATAACTTTGTTGTGTAAACGCTTGGAAACCAAGCTCCGGGTCTTCTTGCGGTTGTGGTGTATTCGGTCGGTTACGACGGGATGTAGGTGTTTTGTTTGGATTTATGATGAAATTTGAGAGAGTTTGAGAGAATTTGAGAGAGTGAGAGAGTTTGAGAGATTGTTGGTGTGAAAAAATATGAGGTTGAGGGTTAATATATATAGTGTGATTAAATTGGAAATTTTTTTTTTAATAAAAAGTAGCCGTTGAAAGAGAGCTGTTTGAATAAAAAATTTAAAAAAAAATAATAAACAAAATATGCTTCGGGTTCCTCGGGTTTTCAAACCCGCACCCCAAGCCCGCAGCCCCCGCAGCGCTGCCCGCAGGAGCCCGCAGCCGAGCCCGAGCTCGAGCCCGAGGCGGTGCGGATGGCCTTAGCAAGGTTAGAGCAATGCTAACTTTTTACAAGACTTTTTACTATTTAAAAAAGATATTATAAAAGGTTATTGGTATTGGAGCAAAAATGTTTTTCAAGAAAATGTTTTAAAACTACAACCGGTCATTGAATGACTTTTTTAAAACTATTTTTCATTCTATCCCCTTTTTTACTTAACTTTTTCAACTAAATTTTCATATTACCCCTTCATTCAATTTTATATTCAATTTAAATATTTGTTGAAAAAGCTTTTGAAAAACTTTTTACATTGGAGATGATTTCTTTTGAAAAGCTTTTTACATTGGAAAGATTATGTGTCAAAACTAAAAAGTCATTTAATGACTTAACCATTATGGATGCTCTTAATATAGTTCTATTATAATTCCTTACAGGAATCATTGTTTTTTTTCCTGTTGATATGTTTTTTTTTTAATTTTGTTTTATCCAATTTATTGTAAATATTCTAAAAGAGTAAAAGGAAATTGTCATGAAAGCAAATATCTTACATAAATAGTTGTAAGAAAGTACGGTAAAAAAGATACCAATATAATGTATATTTTGTATTTGTTTTTTTTAACCGTGTGTTTCTGCACCAATTTATATGCACCGACTGATCCTCGGACAAAATTAAATATAATGTTAGTTTTGTATTTGATGATATCTAAATCGTCAAACCGTATAAAACGTTCATATTGTATCATAGACTGCGGTTAACGAGTTGCATTTTTTCAAACCGTACTATGCAATATAATTTGCAATTTAAACCGCAGTTTGCTAACCCAAAACCGCAAACCATACCATATATATATATTATATATTGGGAGAGGTTCAATTGAGAAATGCTAAGTGTGTGAGAAATATAGAAGTAATCTTATCCATTCATTCGGTCAACATTTGCGGCTTTGACTGAGAAGCAGCTGCCGGGGCGATCCAGTTACCCGGAATTTTCACTATAATTCTACAACCATTGAACCGTCGGATAATTCCTCGCGTGGTCTGCGCGTGGTCTGCACAAGATAGAGGGGTAGTTTCGTAAAATACGCGAGACGAGTTCATATGTGAACCTGTGTGATTCACATATGAACTATACGTTCATATGTGAATCAGTTAATTAGTTCATACGAGAATCAGTTAATTAGTTCATACGAGAATCAGTTAATTAGTTCATATGTGAATCTGTTAATTAGTTCAACTGATTCACATATGAACCTACAGTTAATTAGTTCATACGTGAATCAGTTAATTAGTTCAACTGATTCATATATGAATCACAAAGGTTCATATGTCAATTAGTTAAAAAGAGTTTATATGTGAATTACTGTAACACCCTAAAATTCAGGGCCAATTTAAACCTCAAAATACCCGCGTTATGATCATCAAAATATCAGACTTTTATAAACCAAAGGATCATAAGTAAGTTTCCATATATACACAAGGTAGATTAACTTAAATAATCTGATCAATCTAATTATACATCACAATAAGATCAACTAGATTATCTAAGGATTGTCCCAAAAGTCATCAAAAGAATATCCTGATCCTTCGTTATCGCCAAGTCTGATTTCCTCCAACTGAAGTCTCACTTCCCAAACTATTTCCCAGAGCCTGTACCTGGTAAGACAGTTTAATTTGAAACATTAGGCTTTCGCCTAGTGAGATTATCCAAATCAAATTAAAATTTAACAACTAAAAATATTAACAGATATATCAAACCTGTTATCAGCCACCTTACCATACTAAGCTCTTATCAACCATTGGAATCCACCTATTCCCTTACTTATGACTAATTCATCTAGTCATCATACTACCAACAAGAATTACTATAAATCCCACCGGATTTATAATTAACTCCAACTCCCAGAAATTACCGTTTTCAAACCTGCTTCTTTCTGAATTAAGACTATAATTTCTCAACAAAGAAGATATCTCATCTTTTCGTTTGAAATGGGAATTACAACTCTAAGTCTGCTATTCCTCATTTCCTTTCCTCCCCACCTTGAATCACTGGTCCCCCTAATGAGATTTTATCGCGATCAACAACCACCAGAGACCCTCACAGATGATTCAAGATTCACTCCAACAACTAGAAATACATCCTAACGGTCCCTGGCTAGTAAACGGTTCTCATTATACCGTACTTTATGCCCACTAGACCAGATGCATATTTCTAGCCCACGCCACACAATAATTGTGCATCATCGCTCTTTCTATTGTATACTAAAGTTATACAATTCATCATATATTCTATATCTTTATGTACGGAATATAAATTTCAACGATTATTCCCCACTTTGCCGTTTAGCATCGGGGATCAACATCTCAACAATTAACTACAGCTTCGGACTCATAAACAAGTCCTTAAAATTTAACACAACATGGTTTTTACATCAACAACAGAGTTATAAACGTATAACAAATAGCATATATACCTCAGATTATGTCCCTCATAAAACCATAAAAATGATAATGGAATGGCTCAAAATTCGCAACCCACTGTAGCGAAAAGCTACACTTTTCGCAAGCCAAAGCTGCGAAAAGTTCAGAACTCGCAACCCACTGTTGCGAAAACCTCACTTTTCGCAACCCTCTATTGCGAAAAGTCCAGAACTCGCAACCCTTGGTTGCGAAAACTTTCACTTTTCGCAACCCACTGTTGCGCAAAGTTCACTGTTCATCGTCTTCCCTACTGATTCAGTTCTCCATTTGACTCATTAAGCTTACCGTTTCTTAATTAAATCATACCATTGATATTATATACAAGTATAGCATATCTATAACACTTTTAATTGCTTAATTTCAATAAGAATGAATAACTCACCTGGTATTTTCTGAACACAGTGTTCTTCCAAAACAGTGGCTTAATCGACAGCTTAATCACAATCTGGACAAAATATTACAACTTAAATCTATGGAGATGAATGATAACAACACAGAAAACAAGTTCTTACCACAATAATCACCAAACTGATTTCTCTTCTTTTCTTCTTTTCTTCTTTTCTTTCTTTCGATTTCTTTCTCTCTGTCACGTTCTATCTCTCTCGCTATTTCTCTGTTTCCCTTTTCTTTTCTTTTTAGAATACAAAACAAAATCAGTATCACCAAATACTGATTAATCCCTAACGTGACACCTCATGTCATAACATGAGTCATTAATCTATTTTCCACCATAAACCCCAAACTTCCAAATAATCGCAAATCAACCCTCCAAGTTAATTTTGTCTCAAAAATAAATTGTACCAAAATACAATTTATCTAATATTAATTTACAACGGAAATTTCGGGGTGTTACAATTACATAGGTTCATATATGAACAGATAGTGTAACACCCTCAAAATTGGAAAGAGCAATTACTAAAAACCTCTATAAAATAACCAAATGAGGATAAAAATCTCTTCTACAAACCATCCTAGGAAACACCTCAAAATTTAAAACGTAACAATTCCCACAATTAATAACTCAAGTCATACAACATGACCAAAAAAAAGTCGGATGTTACTTAACCCAAATACATGTTGTTATTCTCAAAATAAATGCGAAAGACTTCACTAAGCAATTCATCTCTTCACAGTGTCACTAAAACTATTCCCAACCTGAACCTGTTGCACATGCCGACAAATAAAAAGGTTAGGCTAACGCCTAGTGAGTTCAAGAGTTTACATCATGATTAAATAATTCGTTAGACAAAAAGGATGCAACTTAAATCATGATTTCCAAAAAGAGATTTGTATTAAATATACCAACAACCCATTTTCCAAGCGCACACAAATTCCATGACGAAAGCTCCAATGAAAATCATTCCTCAACAACTGACTCAATTCCAAAACTCACTCAAGATGTGAATAAATATTAAATTTTCAAATAATATCAACGCGGATAAAGCTCCAATAATCGAAAAATCCAAACAAGGATGAGACATAATATACCGCTCATAAATCATGGAAAACAATTCATATAAATATAATACGTCACCGACAACATGGATAAAAGAAATACCCGAAACAACACCTTTCGGTGACGGGGGAGACCCGATTTCATCGAATGTGGCAGATACACAACTTAAACCACAATTATAAGTTACAAGCATGTTTCATAGATGGAAAAGCATATGACATCGACCCTATCCAGGTCTTTAGTCAATCTTGGACATCAACCCGAACCAGATCTTTAGTCCATGGAGACATCAACTCAAACTGAGTCTTTAGTCTAAGGAGACATCAATCCAAACCGGATCTTTAGTCTATTGTGACATCAAACCAAACTGGATCTTTAGTCAAGTGAGGCATCAACCCAACTCGGCTCTCTAGCCTAGTGAGACATCAACCCAAGCCGGATCTTTAGTTTACGGAGACATCAACCCAAACCGGATCTTTAGTCTATTGAGGCATCAACCAAACCGGATCTTTAGCCTAAAACCACCAAGTTCAACCCAAACCGGATCTTTACCTTGGGATCTCACCATCCAAAACAAGCTTGTTTAATGTAGAAATTTACACATGACTCCAAAAGAATAACCAACACATTCAAATCATGTAATTCCCAAATAAGATGCAATACATGCAAGTCATAACCAAAGCTCTACATCGAGCTATCAAAATCGGAAAAATGTCCTCAAGGCCCAACAAAGTCAAAAACCGAGCCATAAGCTTAAAAGATCAAATGACCATTTGTTAAAAGTCAACATATGAAAATGAAGTGTAACTAACCCACATTATGCAAATACATGCTCCAAGGCATGACTAGCTCAAAACCCCTTCATTGCCACTTTCTAATGAAGTCAAACCATATATACATATATACTCAAATACTTTATCGCTTGATAATGTATATAATTCGCAATGGTTTATAAAACCCAAAAAGTACAAAGAGTGCATAAATGTCAAAAGGTATTCACTTATGAGACAAAACACTCAAAATGGCATATTCTCAAATAAAATGCAATTAAGTGCATAACACATCAAAAGCTCCATCTCGATCTACTAAAACCGGCAAACACCCTAAAGATCCATTTGAGTAAAAATCAAGCCCTTAGAGGCAAAATAAACGTTTGGCTAAATACGCGAGCCATCACAGTTACATAAGCCAAAATACATCGTTACCCAAAATCTTTGTCTCTTGACTCTCAATTGGCCTTCGACCCAAAATCAAAAGGTTTACAATTCCCAAAATGTTCATAAGGTCGAGATTGACCAAAATCCACAACTCACGCGTTCACATTTTCAAAACGTAACATATCATAAACTTGCATAATCTCCAAAAACACTAAAAGTGTATTTTGACCAAACAACCTCCACTTATGCAATAAATTAAAAAAACACTTTCATTCGTGATTCATTTATCAATTACCAAAAAATCCCAAATGTGGGTGTTTTACAAGATTTGTAAAGTTCAACACTTCAAATAATCAAAACCCAATAAATAACTCAACAACTGATAAGTTTATGTAAAACACATAAACACTTTAAAGTAAACATTTTGGAATTTACAACGTTTTCACAAATCAACTTGAACTCACTTTGCTAGATTTAGGCTAAATCTAGATTTTACCCAATAAGAGCTCCTTGAAAAACTTGAATCCACAAGCAATTTCTTCAAACCCTAGATTCAAAAGTTTTTCAAACATAAATATACATGTCCAAGCACTTAGAATCATTCTCTAAACATCTTATATCAAAATCTCTATTTTGACCAAAACTCCAATTTAACTTAACTTCCCCAAAATCATCCAAACCGAAATTTGAGAAACATAAACACTAGGAAGTCATCAATGGAGCATTTATAACTAATATAAAAGTTTAGAAGTTAGGAGGATGAACTCACCACTTAGGTTTTGATGAAAACCTAGAAAACCCTAATTTTCTTGAAAATGGAGGTGATGATTATGAACTCTTGATCTTTGCTTCCACTCCACCACAAAATACCCTTTGCATATCCCCAAAACTAACACTCTATCCTCAAAAAGCTCTCAAAATGAAACCATAGCAATTTGAATCGTCAAAGCGGAGTAGAAATGAGAGAGATATGACCAAATGAAGAAATAGGCTCAAAATCGGATTTTATGCACTGCACCCGCCCGCGAGAGTGACATGCGAAAGTGACAGTGTCACTTTAGCATGACACTTTCGCCCAAAATGTACCGAGAGCCAATTTCCTCTGCGGAAGTGTCATGCGAAAGTGACACTGACACTTTAGCATGTCACTTTCACCTAGAAGGCACCGAACATTGTTTTAGTCGTAATTTCTTCGTTTTAACTCTGTTTTCTCTCCGAAAAGGCCCGTTGGATTCGTATTTGAATTCTCCATCCAACAAGACTATAAAATCTAGAATTCAATCCAAAATCTTATTTCTTCTATTTCTCTTGAAAGATCAATTTCTACACTGACTTGAAATTATACTTACCCGAAAATCACAGGTGTTACAATCTTCCCAACCTTAAAATAGATTTCGTCCTCGAAATCTAGCTTCCCATTTAATGCTGCCCTCGTAATTGACTGGCTCTATTTACGAGGAGTTATCTCTGATCCACTTGACAAAACTGTCACAATAAACTTCATGCTGATACTCACAACAATTTTGACATCATATTAAATCTAATATGTTGTAGTGCAACATTTCCAAATGAAAAAGTAAACAAGCAATTTGTAACGTATTTAAAAACTAGTCATTTTACTTATCTTGATCAATTTGCATTTTATCCTTCAAATTTTATTTGCTTTTTTGAATTGTTATAAAAACTATGAATATTTTACTTTTTATTTGGTAAAAATATTTTAGTTAGCAAGCAATTGTTTAATAATAATTAATTAATTCCATGTATATTTAAAAAGATATAATTACCAACAAATTTGGTTTCATGAAATGCCAGATATTTATAAATATTTCAATAACCGTTTATGAGATTTCTATCTATACTAGCTGAGTACCCGCGCAATGCGGCGGGAAGTAAAATTTTTACATTTACGTATCTAATTTATATATAAAGTTAAGTGATAGGGGTCGAAGTGGCAGGTTGAAAATAATAGTCGATTCCAACAACTTTGTGTTTGGTATTATCAAATCAAGGATAAAGAATAACGCTTCATTATATGAAATGCGCTAATTGATGTACGAAATGCACTAATTGATGTACTCTTGACAATTTGTATAGATTACTTGAAACAAAATAATAATAAAGCTCTAATCATACAAAGAACACGACGGTATCATTGTAAAATATCCACAAAATAAATGTTAAAAATGTTACAGGTCATTCAAGTAATTTTCATGGGATGTTGATTACTAAGCAAAACCGATTCTATGACCAACTCAGCTAGAGGAAGCCTAACACAGATGTACTTAACAGACTATTGACTTAAAAAACCTATCAAACATACTAATGACATAAAAAACCTTTTCAATTTACTTTTGACATAAAATACCTAT
Organism: Saussurea involucrata; assembly: GCA_033807775.1. Classification (NCBI taxonomy): domain Eukaryota; kingdom Viridiplantae; phylum Streptophyta; class Magnoliopsida; order Asterales; family Asteraceae; genus Saussurea; species Saussurea involucrata. The sequence continues at coordinate 9,377,723 of CM066320.1, forward strand.
AAGTAGACTTCCTCAACCTTAATGTTATAGACTTCCTTGGTTCCTCCTCTAAAATTTCCACAACGCTCCATGTCATGACTCCTGCTCCCTCTGTTTGCGCTTTGCTAATTTTGATCTTGTACATCATGCATACATATGCACATCTCCCTCAAAATGCATCTTTCTTTCGAAAAATTATTAGAATAAGAATGTACCGGTTCTCAAATACTCGGGAGGAGTAAATGCAAGATTCGTGCCATAGGTTTTCCCATCTCGACTATTCTTCATTAGACCAAAACACGAAAGTATAGGATTACCTTCCTGCAAGAATTCTAATGCATGAATATCGACATCCAAATTTAAAATATGGGAAATAAATTGAACTTATTTTTTTTAACAAATTGAACAAAATTCTGTAAGCATTGAGATCGTGATAAAGAGCGTGACCTTTACTTGTACAATATTCAAGAGTTTCGGCTAGATGTAAGACCACACGTAACCTCATCGCCCATTTCTTTGGCAACGACTCCCTGAATCAACCAAGATTTATATGAAGTCATTCATAATAAACAAAACAAACCCAATATATCCTACACAACAAAAATAAAGGATTATATAGCTTTTGTGACTTAAGGGCCGTTTACCAAACGCTTACTCGGGTAAGCACTTACCGGTAACCGGGTAAGATTTTAGTCCACCAAAACGGTATCATATGCGACACCGGTAAGCGTTAACCATGGTAGGACTCTTAGTCCTGCCTTAGCTCTTACCGGGTAAGGTCCTTGGTAAGAAGTTATCGAGTAAGCATTTGATAAATGGCCCTTTAATTTGACTGTGGGCTATATTTCCCGCATTTCCTACATAGCTACATCAAACCTTGGCCCCTGTAATTTCTTGTGCAGACATGCAGTATCCAGCAAGCCATATATATATATATATATAGTTTATATATATATATATAAACTATTAAGTGTTAAGAGAAAAGAAACTTACTTGTCGAACCCACCACTATTTGAGTTTGGAAGTCCATTCACTATTCCACTTCCATTAGATATATACGCTAAGCCGTTAAATAAATCCATTAAACTAAGCTCACAATCCATGTTTCTTACACAGGAAGAGAAATAACATGAATAAAATGAACAAAAAGAGAAATAACAACAATGAAGCATATAGAAACGCAAAGAAATAACAATAATAACAACTCTTTACAATACCTAACGAAAACGAACATACCTCTTTTTCAAGAAACTTGGTGAAGAAACGTTCGGCCTAAAGTGCAGAAACGTCACCATGGTAATCGCGCCACACCAGAACGGCGCAGAGGCCGCCCCTGCCATCAATTATCCGAAACCAGATAGATCAGATCCATGAAAGGGGAAAGAATTGGCAATTCCATGTCTGATTATGTGTGTGTGTGAGAGAGAGATTAAACTAATCTGCTTAAAGACATCCTATTTTCTGTTGTTGTAATTTGTGCATAAAACAAAATTTAAACAATAGATTAAGAATTCAAATGTAATGTTAGTTAATAACAATAGAAAAGAGAATTCAAGCTTTTGGTATCAAGAACACTGGTTTCACCACAAAAGTATAACTCAATCGATTCAACAAAAGTAGGATTGAAGTTGAACAATTAAACACGAACCGCAAAACATGAAGAAATTGTTTTTACCATGAATTTATATGTGGAATACCTGTAGAAATTCAAGTACGTTCAATATTGTTAACCGTACCATTACATAAAGGTTTAAAAAAATGTCGGAAAAAACCATGTATTAGAGAAATTACATAATGCATCTACTCTCACAATGCATAATCTTTCTTTAGCCTTGTACCTCAAGCTATGGGGCTAGTACTTCACTGGTTCTTCCACACAGTGGATATGGAAATGGAGTTCTACACTTCAAAAAATGGAGTTCAAGTATCTGCAGAAAATGGTGCTCAAGGATTTAAAGCACACCCATCACAAAAAGAAAAAAATACTTGAAATACAATAGCAAAATACAATGTTAAAGATCTTACCTTAAAAACTCATCAGACGTATCTGCAACCTAGAATACCGTTGTTATTTCTCCTAGATGCATTGTTGGTAATGGCATACTCCTCTATTCCCCTTCATTAAATCAACATCAAAATTGAAAAAGAAAACCCATAAAACTCACAATATCACTTGCTCAAATTGTAAAAAAAACACATCATATAAACCCAATTTCCCATTTTCAAAAGTAATTATGTAGAAACTAAACTGCAAATTAGAAGTTAGAACGGAACAAACTATACTTCTTCTGATGAATGAACTCAATGAAGCCCAATCAAAGAATCTTCAAGTTATAACCACAATTTTTTCTTAAAAGTCTTTATAAAAGTAATCCAATCATCAATCAAGTAATCTGAAATGATCAAAACCCATAAATTTGTTGATGAGATAGATCATCTTACCTAATCTCTTGGTCCTGTTTTTGCCTAATCCATAAACACATGATGGACTATATGAGACATCTTATAGGCGGATGTTTGTGATGGTTCCCAAAGATCCAATATGACCACTTCAAAGGGGTTGGGTAAGCAAACTCCCTCCTTGTGATGTGGCGTGGTGGCCAAAAATCGGGTTCGGGCCGGGTCGGAACAAGAACCGGGTTCAAACAGTAAAGGGGAAAACCGGGTCAACCAAAAACCGGGCCGGGTCAAACCCTAAAACCCCTGGCCCGTATAGGGTTAGGAAAAACCGGTTTTTATAAAACCGGACCGGGCCGGGCCAAGAACCGGTTCTTGATCGGGCCGGGGTATTTTTCTTGTTTTTTTAAAAAAAATAATTTCTTTGTATAATAATTAATTACTAAACTTTAGAAAGTAAAAAAACTGGATTGGATCACTAAAATACACTTTAAAAATACGTTTTATTTATAATATATATCATTAAAATACACTTTTACGTTTTATAATTTATATATAATTTTAAGTTACAAGTTACAATACATAAATTCTAAACATTCGAAGGTCCCGCTCCCGAACTCCCACCCCCATCACCCGGATTGTAATTGAATGGATTATAATTGAATGGATTGTATGGAGCGTAGTATGGATTCTGATCTGGATTGTAGTTTTCAAGAGTATTGTACTTCTGCAGTCGTGTAATAGCCGTCCGATCGTCAAGGCGGTCGATGTCTAGTTCTTCGTCATCGTCGTATCGGGAGACGTCACCGACACTACTAACATCAGAGAAATGAGAATTGTATGCGTTTTTTGCGAGAAACGAATATAACGAGAGCCGAGAAATGAGAATTGTAAGCGTTTTTTGCGTTTTGTAAGCAATTGTAAGGTGGTGATCACTCCATAACACCCCTAGTATTTATATGGGGTTGGAGGGTGATATTTTAGCCAAAAAAACGGTCACAACACTATTCCAACGGTTAGAAAACGGCTACTTTTTGAAAAAAATTCGGGCCGGGCCGGGTCGGGCTGAGAAAATTCCTAAATACACGAACCGGTCCCGGCTCTCGGGCTTTAAACCGGTTCTTGACCGGGCCGGGCCAGAACCGGTTCTTGGCCGGTTTCGGGTCGGGTTGGCCTGTCGGGTCGGGTCGGGCCGATTTAGCCACCACTATGATGTGCCAAATAAGAAGCTTTTTACTTGAGCAAGTTAAAATATTTATAGTATATGAACAAACGAAACTTAAGAAAATAATGAATCAAAATAAAACTTTAGAAAATGGGAACTTATACCAAGGAGTATACTGCTGGATACTCAAAAATCAGAATCGCCTGAAACATTCTTTGAGTTGATCACATATCCCTTCTCCACAATCCTTAAAATTCAAAATCAACCAAATAAGAAAATGTCATGCACCTCGAATTTATATGAGATATGACAATATGATTAAAAGAGAGAGAGAGAATGACATGCACCTTCAAAAACCCTGACCGTAAATCTTCCTGTGGTACCACATAGATGAAACTGTGGTACTCGATTGAAATGTAAAGGCAAACATAAAACCTATTTCAAAGAAAACAAAAGTAAGCAATGGAGTGAAGATAGAAACCAAAAAATTGATTGGAAAAACAGACCTGAATGGGAACGGAAATCACCAGATTGCAACTTAAACAAATAGCAAATAGCAAAGATGAAAATGCGGTACTCGATTGCAACTATAAAACCTGAAACAAATAGCAAAGAGATGAGACAGTGTTACCGATTGCTATACAAGAAATCGAGTGATATACAAAATAATCGATTGCAATAAAAAAACTAACGTGTGGTATCAAATCGGTTGGAAACCAAAACATCGATCGGAAACTTGGAAACCAATTTTTTTTATTGAAAACAACATAGATGAAACTGTGAATGGGAACCGGAATCACCGGATAGAGGATCTCATGTGTATACAGGAGCGAAGAATGATGAGCAACACAATCGATTGTTGAATGAAAACCTAAGTTATTCTCATGGATTACCAATCTACAACAAAACCGAAACACAAATAAAAATCAGTTCATGGATTACCTGAGATGTCGAAGTAAAACCTGAGATGTCGAAGTAAAGGATGAACGATTTAATCTGAACCATTTATATATGGGTAGAGGATGAACGATTTAATCTGAACTATAGTTTGGGATAAGCATTAACTGAGTGAATCTGGGGAGTTTGAGATTAGAGATAAGTTTAGAGTTCAGAGAGTTTGGGGGAAATGATCCATGTGAGAGAGAGGGGAAAAGGAAGAAAATGAATTTAATTAATTTTTTAAATAAAAAAAGATTTGAGTTTAAGTTGTTAGAGAGATAGGAAAAGATAACTACAACAATTAATTTTCAGTTTTATTAAAAATAATAAAAAAAAAACAGAATCAACATGCTTAAATATAGGAAGAAAAGGAATATAATTAATTTTTAAATAAAAAAAGATTTAAGACTTTAAGACTATATGCTTTATAAGATAGTATAGATAATTAAACATTTGGGCGTTCTATATTATTTTTGTTACCAATAAATGGAAAGAAGGGTTTTGAATTTACGAGTAAACAAGATCCATTTAATAAATTGACGTGAATTTTCGTTATAGTATTATTAAAACTACATCCAGAAGAAAAAAAATACAATGAGACTTATATAATTTAGTAAACTATAAATAGGGATTCATAAGTTGCACTTTTATCATGACTGTAAATTAATAACGAGGAAACTTCATAATGTCTCAGTTATTTACATCACACAATCAACAAATACAAAAGCGCATAACATCGCTAGAGAATCGTGTTCGTTCTGCAATTGTAATATTGAGGAATATGTTTTACCCCAAATTTTTGTTCCTTTCATACTTTTGGGGGTGTTTGGGATTGCTTATTTTTAAAAGTGTTTATCAACTTATGTGATGCTAAAAAGAAGTTGGGGTAAAAATGTAATTTAAACAAATAAGTTATAAGCAGTTTCAAATAAGTTAGAATGAATTAACTTATCAAAAACAACTTATTTGTGGTGGGAAAAAGTCGTAAGCACATTTCCTTTTTTCAATCCAAACACTAAAACTAGCTTATTTTCGATGATGAAAAGCAATAAACAAATAAGTCAAAAAAATAAGCAATCCCAAACACCCCTTTGTCGACATTAGTAAATGAACCTACTTCTAGTTGAAAAATTAAAGTGATAAAGAGACAATGTAATGATTTCATGAGTGTCATCATAAATAATATTTTGAAAAACATTGAAATTTACATCTAGGTATATCTTATATTTGTCCCACAATCGGATTTAATATACAACATATTCTTATGTATTTTGATTTGATAATATGTAATTATACGATTGGACAAAAAGTAGAAGTGAGAGCATCTTTAATTTATATTATAATTTTTTTTATAATAGAGTATTAAATATAAAACTCCAATAGCTACTCTATTTTAAGAATTATAACGTGGAGCACAGTGCAGCGCGATATATCTTAATTTTAATGTTTCATTTTATTTTTTGTTATTTTCGATTTTATAATACGATTTTCTGTAATTTTGAGAAAACAATAATGTTTTCTTTTATAAATTTGTTTAGTTCATTTTTTTTATTTTAATGTAATTTAGGTTTAATAATGATGTGAGTTATTTTAAGTTTAATAATTATTTTTTTATAAAAAATAATTAAGTTTTATGTTAGAATTCAATAAATATACTGATTATATTTTAAATTCTCTATAATTAAAATAAGATGTCTATCATGTATTTGTTTATGTTTGTCAGTTAGCTATGAATTAAAACATGAAACTTTAAATAGTTGTACTCATGCATTATTACATGTATTAAGTAATATGCATCAATAAACAGTACTTGATACATAAAACTTATTTTTAAGAGTTTTTCTCAAATGCTTTATAATATAGTAGATATTCATTACATTTAACAAAATATAATTTCTTTTTCCTAAACATTCAACAACAATTACTTTTATTGGTGAGAAAAAGTTAAAATATTATTTCTTTCTCTCTTTTGTAGTGTTTTCAGGGTATTTACGGATTTGGAGATCTCCAAATTTTGCATAGTTTTTGGAACGAAAAATTCTTTAAATCTTTAATTTTTTTTTATTTTAGCATAGCGGTTAAAGATGCTCCAAAAGAGATTTTTTATCCTTCTTTAACCTGTCTTCTTTTTTTATTATTACAAACCAATTATTTATATTAGTTAACCACGTTGTGTCTAGGTTATTTGTGTGTACTTCGATTAATTCTAGGGTTTTAAAAAACTTTAATCAGTTTTATAGGACTCAAACCAGTAACTTTTACAAAAATCATCTAAAAACTTAATTTATACGATAAATGGACCAAATAAACTCACACACTCTTCTCACTTTTGGTGAGTTTTGAACCTCTGATGTCCTAGAAGACCAAAGACTCCGATAAATGACCTTTCTTAAGTTTTATTGTTAGTTGAGCTTATAAAGTAGAGTAACTGATTATTTTAATGCGAATGAATGAGTTTGAAAAGACACCTCATTCCTTTATATTAATACCATTACCATCCTCTATTCTTTATGAACCTAAATCCGTAGAGAGGAGGAGAAGTCGACCGAGAAGGCGGAGAAGATGAACGGTAGAGGCGGTTGCTGTATAGCTAGATACTCCGGTAGTGGTGGTGGTGGTGAGGGAATTAGCTATGGTATATCAAAGGTGCAGAGGATAATGCTCAAGTTCAGGCCGATTGCGCCGAAGCCGATCGCCGCCGGATCTGGTTCTAGTTGCTCCACCGTGGAGAACACCGACGGCTATGGCGGAACTCGAAGACGTAAGCGAAAGTACGTTAGAGTTAACGGAAAACAAAACAAGAAATCGAAGGTTTCAGTACCGCCATCATCTTCAGTTTCCGGTGGCGGAGACGCGGTAGTTACCTTGTCTTTGATGCCGGAGACGCCGGATCGGAAAGAGAAGTACTCACCGACAACGAGTTCACAAAGTGAAAATCCAGATCTGGAATTATTATCACCGATCAAGTTCAGCAGCTTCAACAACCAACAAACTGAAGTTTGTTATGGTCACGTGCAAGAAGCGGTAGGTCACGTGGTTTCTGTTACGGATCATGCGGTCGTGATGACGTCACCACCACCACTACAAGTTGTTTCCTTTGTGACGGTGGAATGCGTGACGGACACGTGGGCGAACGGTGGCGGACCTGCGGCAATGAACATGGAGATGGACACGTGTCCATCGTTCATAACAAATAGTCTAGACACGGTGGTGTGGACGAATAAAGCGTATAGGGAGATGATTTCCGGTGGTGGTTCCGACGAGATTGTGGTGGTGGTGGTGAAGAAATACAATCGGGTGACGATGCCGGTGGCTCTCCCGGCGTTCACGTGCAAGGTGAAGGTCACGTGGGGGACTGGAAGTACAAGTACCTTGTCGCCGACGACCGTGACGGCGCCGTGCGACGTGTGGAGGTTGCAGAGCGGTGGTTTTGCATGGCGGTTGGACGTTAAAGCTGCGTTGTCTTTAGGCCGGTAAAGGTGAAGTGATGTAACCCTAATATATTATTAACCCTAGTTGTTTAAAAAGATATTAGTGTATATAAGACAAAAGGGTGGATATTGAAGTATAATTAGGTGTGTATTTATAGATCTTTTATTGGGTGATTAATGTTTATCCGATAAGCAATACTCATCGGGTAGGAGATGCCTATTTACTGAGATAGTTTCTAACAGATTTTTTAAATTTTATTTAAAATAGAAAATTAAAAGTCAAAATCTAAAAAAAATATATATTCATTAAAATGGATTCTCTATTTTGAAGAAATAAACACATAAAATATTTCATTTATCTATTAAAATATTATTTATCTCTTAAAATATTTATTTTATTGGTGGTCTTATTTAATAATCATTTTTTGGGTTATCGATCATGACTCGAGAAAAACTTTTTCTCTGCTATTTTCTTCATTTTGGAGAAGCTGTTGGAGCAAAATTATAGCTCAAACTCCTCATATTCTCCAAAATGGAGAAGCTGTTGGAAATGGTCTAACGTCTTTTAATGTAATATTGCCGACCGAGATGTCTGTTAGAGCAAAATTATAGCTTAAAATTCTCCATATTTTCCAAAATGGAGAAGCTGTTGGAGATGCTCCAACCTCTTTTGATCAAATGTTGTTGAACGAGATGCCAATCCAGTAGAAATGAGAAGGATATATACTTATCTGATAAAAGAACATCTTACATGATCAACGTATACCCATTCAAATTAGTATAGGAGAAGTAAATTACGTGAAAGGTGCAACCGTATAGTTTTAGGAGGTGCTACTGTATTCTTTTGGAAGTGCAACCGTACCTCGTAATCAACCAAAAAATCTTGAAATCAACCAAAAAACCCGAAAAAACTCCTAAATCAACCAAAAATACCGAAAAAGTCTCTAAAAATCGTTAAAAAAACTTAAAAATCCCTAAAATCAAGCCAAAAACTTTTAAAATCCCTTGAAGCACCGAAATTTGGCTAAAAACATATCGGCCGATATTGAACGTTGGTAAAAAAGATACACATGGCGATAAAACCGTATGAAAAAATATGGTGTCACCGTATGAAAAAATTTATAGGCCCCTCCCTGTCGACAAGTGGTATGATCGTGCTCATTTGGAAAAAAATGTTGCCATATATAAAATGTAAAATAAGAAATGGTTTTCTATTGTTATGATAATGTATATAGTATGTTTTTGTTTGAGATTCTTGGATATGTTGTTGGGACCAACGACGTAAGTTAAGTTTCATTCAGTCAGGATGTGTTACACATGGGGTTTGGTTAATGTCCATGTGAAAGTTATATTCAGTCGGATTGATCAGACACCTGTAGCTTCATACCCCACATGTTCAATCAATCTAATAACGACTTTAGATACACATTCTAATTTTTCGTTTTTGAGGCTTTCCCTTAAACTTGACCTTATATATATATATATATATATATTATATTGACTTGATATCATGTGAGACCAAGTCATTTTCATGAGACCCGTGAGACCAAAAAAATAACACTAAACCTTCACAGCAAAAGACTGTGAAGGTATTGTGAAGGTAAACCTTCACAATGTTTTTGTTGTGAATGTTCGCTGTTTTGCGAATCGTTGTGAAGTTTTAGTGTTATTTTGTGGTCTCACGGTCTCATGAAAACATATTGGTCTCACGTGAACCTAATATATATATATATATATATATATGGTACAAATCAAATATAAATAATGTATTTGTTGCATCCCTTACAAACCACAGTCTGCATATGGGACAATATTGTCCCATATGAATGTATGTCCATTATATGTATATTCTTGCACCTATTCATCTGCATATGTGCAGAACCAGTCTGCACATATGCAGACTGTGGTTTGAAAGGGGTGCAACAAATGCAAGATTTTCATTTTACGGAGCCTCTATATATATAGGGGAGGTTTATTTTGCAAACCATTGCATTTGTAGAAACTATAGAAACCACCTCCCAACCAATCATTTCAAAAATACTAATTAAAATTAATTAATTTTTTACTAATTCCGCAGGGGCTGTTAAGTCTTTTCATAATTTTGTTTTTTTTATTTTTATTTAGTGAATCACATTAATTATGGAAGTTTCCTTAATTTTAGAGATTTAGTTAATAATCCAATTCATTATCACAATCCTTAATCCTTTTAACTTTTTTTTGATTCATTCGTGTTCCTGCAAATTGAAACATCGACTGGAGTTGTTTTCGAGTATCGAAACCATGGACGAGCATTCGTATATCAACGAGACATTCGTCAAAGACGTGTTTTCCGAACCTGTGCAACGTAAGACTCATAATCATAAACATGAAATCTGGGAACACATTAATCATGAATTATAGTGAACCCATAATCATTTAATATAGTGAACCCAGAATTATAGTGAACCCAGAAATCTGCAGAATCATTTATAGTGAACCCAGAATTGTAATGCAACATCATGAATTATAGTGAACCCATAATTAAAATGCAACATCATGAATTATAGTGAACCCAGAAATCTGCAGAATCATTTAATCTGCAGAATCATTTAATATAGTGAACCCATAATTATAATGCAACATCATGAATTATAGTGAACCCAGAAATCTGCAGAATCATTTATTCATTTAATAAACACATTAATCTGGGAACACATTAATCATGAATTAATCATGTAAGACCCAAAATCATGAATCCAAATTTAATTTCAGAAACAAAGAACAAATAGTGAACCCATATAAATCTATGAAGCCAGAAACATGAAACCATTTGGGGATCTGGATTCGGATTCAAATTCATTGCCCCATTTTCGCGCATCTCTTGAAAGCATCATCAAACACATAGCAAGAATCATGAATCCATATTTCTGGTTATCTAGTGGTGGTGGTGGTGGTGCCTGTGGTGGACAGCAGCGACGGTGGTGGTACCTATGGTGGGCAGCGGCGGTGGTGGTGGTGCGTTTTATACTGGTGGCGGCGGTGCTGAATCTAGCGGTGGTGGTGGTGCCTGTGGTGGACAGCGGCGGTGATGGTGGTGCGTTTGATATTGGTGGTGGCGGTGCTGAATCTAGCGGTGGTGGTGGTGCCTGTTGCCGCCGGCGGCGGCGACGGATTTGATCGGAAGGAGAGAGGGAGTGGAGTAGGGTTTTTGTTAATGGATGCGTGATAAATGGGGATGTTTACGTGGGATGATGAAGTAATTTGTTTTGACCAATATACCCTTGAGCTAGTCTTTTATTTATTAAATTAATTCATTATTGGTCCATAATTACCATAATTGCCACCGATTGAATCTTGTCCCTTGATCAATTTAATTGATGGTGATTAAGGTGGTTTCATAGTTTCTAACAATGGGTTGGTTTGCAAAAAATACCACCCCTATATATATATGTGTGTGTGTGTATGTGTGTGTGTAATAAGAACCCTTGAAATAAATCAATGAAGGGCGATTAAACACAATCAATCCATCGATAGCAAGACCGTGACACGAATACGGGCCTTTGCAACAAATTATGAATGGCTTCATTTATAGGAAGACGCCAGACTGATAAAATATAGTTCATTGGACACTTATATAACGATCTTCAATATTTGCTAAACGTTCGATTACGATATCGTGGATCAAACAAATGTGGGAGATAAAAAATTGCATGGTAAAATTGTAGAATATAAGTAAAAGTCTATAAGATCATTATAATATTGGAGCTAGACGATACTTTTGTAACCAACATTTTCATACAAACATGTATACTTATGCTCCGTATTGTAGAATACAAGTAAAAGCCTAAAAGATCATAACTACAAACCACGATGTAATTCTATATATGACTCAAATGCACAAAATGTTAAATGTGACTGTCACTGTTCTAAAAGGCTTGCTGCAACAGTTGTCATGGCACGCAGTGGCTCAAAGCTTATGTCTCACGACATATTAAGCTTGTGACATGTCTTAGCCTAATGTACGGTCTTTTGTAAGGCGGTTTTTGATATTTTTTAAAGATTTTAATATATTATTTGCTAGTTTTTTATATATAACCTGATTTAACTTGTTTGTTATAATTCGCTCATTGAGTAAGTATAAACATATGTTTTTATATATAATACTATATAAAATATAGACATTTGTTGTCATTATATGTAATTCTCTATTTTACTCTCTATTATAGAGTAAAAAAAATAGAGAATATGTTATATCTTCTCCAATGTATTACTCTATTTTCTACTCTAAAAGAGAATATTCAAAGTATATTCTCTTTTCTACTCTAGGAAAAAATAGAGAGTATGAATAGTGTTTCTTTATATTTATAGAGTTACTATTCAGTTCTCTATTATAGAGAATAAAATAGAGAATTCATTGAAAATGTTTTAGAGAGTAAAATAGAGGATTCATTGGAGATGGTCTAAGTCACGTGTTGAAAAATGTTGTGGCCTCGCCGTCACGCCACACGTCACACCATGTAGAACTTTGACTCGTAGCATATATTTTTTAAAAGCAATACAAATATAGAATCGAACTTGATATTAAATTAACATCGTCAAATTAACTTGGGAAGCTTGGGACATATTACTTCTCGCTTTTTAAGGCTCCTAAAAAGGTGCTTAGTATCCTCGAAGGTATTTGTAACACCCTCAAATTTGGAACGAGCAACTAAATAAAATTTCAATAAAATACCCAACAGATAAAATCATTTCTACAATTCATCCTTAAATTACCTCGGAATTTAAAACATTATAATTCCCCCAATAAATTAACTTAAACGGGTGTTACTTAACATGACACAAGTTGCTAATTCCAAATACGTGCGGAAGACTTCACTAATTCAAATCACCTCGCGAGCACTCTACTAGCACACGACCTTTCACACGTGTCACTAGAACTACTCCCAACCTGAGACCTGTTGCACATGCCGACAAATAAAAAGGGTTAGGCTAACGCCTAGTGAGTTCAAGCATTTTATCATGACTATATAAATTCATAAATCGAGAGGAGTGTAGCTTTTTAGTCATGATTCCAAAAGAGTTTACTTTAAATGTAAAGCACCCATTTTCCAAATCCCACAATTCCCATAAATGAAATCTTTAATGCAATATGATTTCCAAAATAGACTCATTCCCAAAATCCACGTAATAGGGTGAAATACCATTTGATACTCAAAATAATTAAATCCATAATTCAATTTGTCATTATTCCAAAAACATCCCAAACACGGTAAAAACATAATCCATAACTCATATAACATGAAAATGCAATTCTCATAAATATGACACGTTACCGAAAACATGGATAAACACAAATACCCAAAAACATCACACACGGATGAGATATAAACCACAACTTGCATACCATGGAAAACAATCCATATAAATATAACACGTCATCGAAAACATGAGTAGCAATAAATACCCAAAACAACACCTTTCGGTGACGGGGGAGACCCGTATACATCGCACGTGACGGAACACTAAAGTGGGTCACTTACTATGCAATAAAACACACACGTGGATTACTCTCGTAAACTGAGCTCAATCACTCCAGATCTATTGCCCGCGAGACTAGGGAGTTCCCAACTTCAACCACTCCAGGTCTATACATTGGGTCACTCCAAATCCACAACAACACATTAGGGATTACACCTTACTGCCCATGAGACGACGCCCGACCATATAGGTCCACGCCTTACTTATCATGGAACCCGATGCCTATCCCGTGCTAAGCACATATATGGAATTACACCTTACTGCCCATGAGACGACGCCCGACCATCTAGGTCCACGCCTTACTTATCATGGAACCCGATGCCTATTCCGTGCTACAAAATAAACTAACGTCTCGTAAAACTGAGCTCAATCAATTTCGACCTCTTGCCCGCGAGACTAAGGGAAACTCAAATGCCTATGGATCCATAGCTATCAAGGTCTAAATATTACACGACCCCAAATAAATAAACGCATGCATTCAAAACATGCAATTCCCCAATAACATAATTCATTATCAAAACTCAATCTTGAGTTACCAAAACTGGACAAATGTCCCCAAGACTTAATAAGATTCAATACCGAGCCACAAGCTCAACTAACTCTAAAAAAGGTAGTTTATAAAAGTTATAAAATGACATCAAATCTAACAACACACACCGTTTGCCGGTAAATACTTCGATTCCATGAAAACCCGAAATAACACTTTGGATCGGGTAAACCCTCTTTTCCAAGGACTCACGCCTTTACGTTTTCAAAACATTACATGATGTACTATATGCATATTTCCAAAACATCCACAATGCATTTTTATAATAAATAGACTATTTCATGTATGATTTATTATCACATTTTTCCAAAATATCCAAAAGTAGTGTTTTATAATATTTACAACAATTAATACCTCAAAAGGTAAAATCCACCAAATAAACACACAATTACTTGGAAAAATAACATTTTGGCATGTACAAAGTTTTCGCAAAGTAACTTGAACTCACCTCTACTAGATTAAGCTAAATCTAGATTTTTCCCAAACGTATGCTCCTTTGATGAAGTTTGCATCCTCAAGCCAAAACTTCCGAAACCTAGATTTATGAATTTCCAACCATCAATATCACACTCCAACCATGTAGAATCATTCCCTAAACATTTAGAATCATTTCTCCCAACATATTACACCCAAAATAACCAATACATCGAAACCCTAATTTCCAAAATAAAGGGGAGAAGATTACCTCAATCATCAAGTGAATCCACCAACCAAACACTTCTAGTGTTACCAAAGTGAGCTTCAATCTTCCCTTTACCCAAAGAAATGAAAGGTTTAGGAGAGGGTTGGGTAAAACCCTAGAATAGTGTAGAAATTCCAACCAAAAAGAGATGAGATGAGAAATACCAACCTCAACCTAAGGATCCTTGTAACGAGATGGAGGAGGAACTTTGATTTACAAGATTTGTGGCTTCAATGGCTTCAAAATCATTTTGAAGGGTTAGGGTTCGGTTTTGGGAGAGTTTAGAGAGAAAGAGATGGAATAGAAATGAAAGAAAGCTGAAAGGCGTGGGTTTAAAACCCTCAGAGTCCGCTCGCGATTGTGACACGGTGAGAGTGACCATGTCACAATCGCCGGGGCACTCTCGCCCGCTACCTAAAATGCGCACGGTACACTTTCGGCGAAAGTGACCATGTCACTCTCGCGGGTGTCATACTCGCTGGACTTGTACCGAGTCCAAACTTGGCCAAATTCTCGAGAGATCCAAATAGCATTACGTGTTCCACACTCCAAAGCAAAACCTTGTCCTTTTTAATAAATCTAGACGGAATCATTTACAATTAGAGTTAGGATTTTCGGGGTGTTGCAATCCTCCAAACCTTAAAGAGATTTCGTCCTCGAAATCTAGTCCTCACTCACTTAATGGCCACCGCGCCCAACACATTCCAAATTCCCTCGGTTTCAACCCGGTTCCAATTTATTTCCCACATAATTATCCACATCGGTTTCTTGGTGTTACTCACAACGATTCCCCGATTAGGCGTAAAACACCCACATTCAACTAAAGGACTAAGCTGCTAGAGGGGCCTTTTGGCCACCAGATTAAGTTGTCTCCCAACCTTAAGTGGTCCATACTATCCCAACGACAGATTCGAATCCCCAATCATACCACCTTCACGTATTCTTAAACTTTCTCTCCAAACCAACCCAACGTTTAATCATTACTAACCTTTAACCAAAACTTCAGTATTCCCAATTAATCCCACTACTGAATTAGCATTCGCTCTCAGCGGATTCCATCGATTCAACACCAACGGTCTTCATCGACTCGTCAATTACCCAATCCCAACGATATGCCTAATTATCAATCATCCGGTCAGCAGATTCCCTTACCACACGAGGCAAGTCATTTCACTAACTCCTCTTATCACAATTGAGCGTCTTAAGAATATTACAGCCATTACCATCATTCCTTTAAAATCGGACTAAAATCCCCCGGTTACACTAACGGTGCTTAGCCTCAAGCCCAAAAGTCGACACTTAAATATACCACCTACCTTAATATAGGTTACTGCGAATTTATCCTCTTAATTTCAAAAGGACATCATCCCCTCAACCGATACCATTCGGCTTACCGTACTATCACGCGTGGAATACCCAACCTTCCACTGTCGAAGTGCTACACGCACTTATCCTTAACTGATTTACTTACCCTTTCCAAGGTCCTAACGAGTTCAAGGTTTCAAGTGCATTATTCAATAAATATGCCAAACAACAAAACCTTTCACAAAGTTTTCAACATAAGGATTTTCATATAGAAATAATCGTACGCATAGAAAACTACTATCATTAATTCGGTAGTTACGCAAAAACGGACACGCTCGTCCCACATATGAAAACCATGTTGAAAAATTATTTCATCGCAGTTCAGATTATCAACAAAACGCTAAAGCGTAATAAACAGCTTCTTAAAATGAATTGTAACATCCCGAAAATTGGTATTTCGACGTTCACCAAGCTACATGGAGTTTGGGACTTAAATAAAATCGGATTTGGGCTGAAAGAGTAAGCCATTGGGCTCGGTACATGTTGGGCGAGAGTGCCCCGACGATAGTGACATGTCACTATCGCATAGGTCATACTCGCACGAAGTGTATCGAGAGTCCAGGGGTAGCGGGCGAGAGTGCCCCGGCGATAGTGACCATGTCACTATCGCGATGTCACAATCGCCGTCGGGCTCCAGGGTGTTTTAAACCCACGACTTCAACTCCTTTCCATATTCTATTCCACCCATTTCTCTCTAAACGCTCCCAAACCAAACCCTAACCCTCTAATTCGTTTTTGGAGCTCTTGAAGCCATGAATCTTGTAAACCAAAGCTTCTCTCTCGGTTCTTATCGAGGGATTATGGATGGAGGTTAGAACCCTTCTTCTCACTTTCGTTTTGGTAAGATTTCTACACTTTCTAGGGTTTTACCCAACCCTCAACTAAACCTTTCCTTTCTCTAGATGAAATGAAGAATGTGGCTTATTTTGGTGATGGTAGAAGTGTTTGGTTGGTGGATTCACTGGTTGGTTGAGGTTTTGGAAGTTTTGGCTTGAGGATGCAAACTTCATCAAAGGAGCTTACGTTGGAGAAACTCTAGATTTAGCTAAATCTAGCAATGTGAGTTCAAGTTACTTTGCGAAAACTTTGTACATGCCAAAATGAGTATTTTACAAATATTTGTGTGTTTTACTTGAAAATATATGTGGTTGAGTTAATTGAATGGTTTAACTCTATTTGAAGTGTTTATCTTCATAAATGTGTAAAACACCCATATTTGGGGCTTTTGAATATTTGGATGGTTAGAAGTCAAAATTGACTTTAAAAGATTAATTGCTCAAAATGAGGTTTATTCGATGGTTTAATCATGTTAGTGTAAATGATTTTAATAAACCGTTTGGGGAAAATGCAGTTTTAGCGTTATGTATCATTTTGAGAATATTAAAGGTGTGAGTCCGTGTTGAGTTTGGGGTTAATAATGATTATGGGATATGTGTTTCTTAAACAATGTTTAAACGCGTTTTATGCGATGAAGACCGACATTATTGGTCTAGCAAGTTTGGAGCACTTTGCTCGGTTTTGACTTTGAGATAGTCTTGGGACATTTGTCCGGTTTAAATGGCTCGATGTGGAGTCTTATCTACGAGTTGCTTTTATTGCACCGTGTTGCATATTATTGCATGTTGTTGATATTTACATGTTCGGGGTGGAGTCTACGATGTGTTATATTTTAACTACATTTCATTTGCATGATTTGATGTTGATAAATGATCCTTAGATCTTTGAGCAGAGGGCTCGGTTTTGGACTCGATTGAGTCTTGATGGCATTCGCCCGGTTATAATAAGCTCGACGTGGGCTTGGGGTTTGCATTTCATGAGTTGCATCATATTTGAAGTTTACATGATTTGAACGCATTAGTTATTCTTTTGAGGTCATGTATGAGTTTTTAAGTTAAGTAAGCTTGTTTTGGATGGTGGGTTTTCCAAGGTAAAGACCAAGTATGGTTGAACTTGAGGGCTTGGACTAAAGACCTAGTATGGTTGATGTCTAAGAGGGGCTAAAGACCTAGTTTTGGTTGATGCCGGAGATGGACTAAAGACCTAGTTTTGGTTGATGTCTAAAATGGACTAAAGACCTAGTATGGTTGATGTCTAAGATGGGCTAAAGATCTAGTATGATTGATGCTGAGGATTGACTAAAGACCTAGTATGGTTGATGTCATCCGTTTCCACATCCAAGAAGCTTACTTGCGTTATTTAATCGTGATTTAATTTATGTGTTTGCCATATTCGATGAGATCGGGTCTCCCTCGTCACCGAAGAGTGTTGATTTCGGTTATTTTATCTATTCACATTGTTGAGGTTATATCACATGCATATGGATTGTTTTCCATGATTGATGGACGGATTTATGTTACATCCTTATTGGATGTTTTAACTGTTGGAGTTTTATTTTATAGTATTTGGATTTTAATACATTTTACGTTGCATGAGTTTTGCTTCGTATTATGTTTCCAACGAAAGATTATATTTAAATGGATGGTTTCCATGTTTTACGGGTTGCGTATGTATTGTCAACCGTATTTGAAGGTTTTGCCTAAAACTAGATTTATTCACGTATTTGAGTGGGTTGGGGTTCGTAACTCCTTTTTGGAAAACGCTTTACACTTTTGGGAAAGATTCCCATGGATTTGGGTGCGTTGGAAAATGAGTCATTTATGTCTATTTTGAGGACTCTTTGGAAAGGATAACCTTTGTCGCAAACCTTCATTAAAGATTTGTTGAATCATGACTAAAACCGCTAGTTCCTGATTTATGTTTTTATATAGTCATGATAAAATGCTTGAACTCACTAGGCGTAAGCCTAACCCTTTTTATTTGTCGGCATGTGCAACAGGCTCAGGTTGGGGTAGCTCTAGCTACATTGTGAAGTGGCGAGTGCTAGTAGAGTGCACGAGAGGTGACTTGAGTAGTGAAGTCTTCCGCACGTACTTGGAATTAGCAACTCGTGTTGTGTTAAGTAACACCCGTTTAAGTTATTATATTGGGGAATTACTAATGCTTTAAATTCCGAGGTATATTAAGGAGTGAATTGTAGAAATGATTTTATATTGTTGGGTAATTTATCGAAATTTTATTTAGTTGCTCGTTCCAAATTCCAGGGTGTTACATGAACCGCCACGGTTCTAGTATGGATTGACTCATGACATTCACGTAAGGTAATTGTCCGACGTTAAACAGGGTGCAACAAAAGTTGTGCACGTATTTCAAAAAGAAGTCCAAACGACATTTGACTCCAAAATTTCCTTTCTAACCATAAAATGGCATGAAACAAGATTTACCAATCAAATTTGCGCGCGTCAGTTTATTACACAAAACGATGAAACGATTCATAATTACACTCTAGTCAAAACACAAACCGACTTGTGTAAGTTCCAAGTTTAAAGACAAAACTAATTCGTTTCCATCATTTGAAAATATCGACTAAAACATCATGAGAAAATTTCAAATTGGGGTAGGCATGCAAGCTTGTAACACTTCTTAGAAATTTCTTGTAATGACACACATGCACCAATTAACTCACACCAAAATTTCAAGGGATGAAATCCTTTAAATCGATTTCCCCAAGATTTCTCATCCGATCCGATAATAACATTTGAATAAGACGTTTTTGGCAACTTGCACACAACAATGCGTTTTTCCAAAATATACGAGGGAATAAGTGTTAATAATTTTATTGACACCAAAAAGGGTTCGAACTTATTCTCAAATTCCAAATTACACCAACGGTTCGCATCAATGTTCAAAACATAAGAATCCCACACATCATAATTTTATACAAATGAGTTTTCTAAAATCTTTATCACGAAGCACTTTCCTCAAAATTTCGTACTTGGAACATAAAACGTCGAAACGTCATTGCTTAAAATGTATTTGTCAAAATACTCAAAATACACATTTCCTCCAAACCAAAAGGTTTTCAATTTTCCAAAAATATTCGGCAAATCAAAATTGACCAGTGTCAATGACTCATACATTCGTGTTTTCAAAATGTAAAATATTGCGAACTATGCATGATTTCCACAACACCAAAACACCCTTTGACCGAATGGTCATCACTTGTACAATGAGTTAATAAAATAATTTCACTCACGATTCGTTCAACAATGTGACGAGAAACAATGGTTACCAAGCTATGCATACCCCTAAGTCGATATAACGCATCTACATGAAAATGATAATAAAACATTTAACTGACCAAAAGCGCACCCAGTAAATCATTACGAATGTTACCAAAAATGTTCTTTCATGCACTACTTAAGTCACGTATAAGTTAATCCATACACTGAACTATTTGCAACGAAATACTTAATAACACAAACTCTTGAAAGAAAAGTTACGCGACACTAGAGTCCCAAACTCATCTCTTCTTAGTCGCCTTATGGCATAAAATTAACTTTTCTCACCAAAACTCGAGTGGGACCAAATGCTCAACATAACTCGTAAACTTTTCACATAAGCAAATAGAGTATGCATATAGTAAAATTGTACCCACACGACACAAAACGTCGTACAATAAAACTCCATGAACTTCAATGGACTCAATGACCTCAAGTCAATAAAACGACACTAAACATCATGCTTCCAAAGCCAAATCGCTATAAGCAAAATCATGAATGCGACGCCAAAATCCCAAAATCCCCTTCTAGGGTAATATCATATAAACAACATTGTTTAACTACTCACATTAAACAAATTCCCAAAATGACTTTACATAGACATAATTAAAAATAACTTTCCGTCCAAACTCTAACATATGTGGAGGAGATCCAATGTTAAAGTCACAAGCCGTAGTTATTGCCCAACATCTTAAACATCATAAAATATGATTATCATTTTATCCGAAACAAATGTTGAACAACAATGAAATAAGGCAAACCAAATCCCGGCGGAGTTTGCGACTCTCGCAATAAAATAATTTCATGCACGTTAAAACCATGATTCAAAATCTTGTGTGTGTGCCAAACATTTCCCAAAATTCATAACACAATCCATATAAGGATTGGAAACACAAGAAATAGTTGATGAACTTTATTTTCAACATAAACTTTGTGCATGACTTAGTCAGCATTCAACATCTCAACTCATACCCTTCCAAATCCCTCCGGTCCACTATTGTCATCCGGATGCTTTAACCTCTTAAGGCAAGTTGGGAATCACATCAATTAACTTTACGGTCTTTCCTCAAATCAAAATCGGCTCATTGGGCCTATGGTTCTAATCCAACCATCAATCTCGACCCGAAGCGGTCTACTTAACGCAGTTATCATGCTTATCGTCACCCCAAGTGACTAATACTAGAATCGTCCATCTATTCCAACGACTACTAGCTTAGAACCTCCTTCACTACCCCAACTATTATCACATTAAAGTAATTCAAGTACATACATGTACTAGCAGGTTCACCATGACACTGTCCAGGTGTCACTATGATCGCACCATACATGATTATCCTTGTTACTCTCAACGTGACTCTCGTTTCTAACAACATCCATCAACTTCAAAACATCCTATCTTAAAGTGCCTAAAGGTGAATTTCACTCTCATTTACTTAAACAAACGCTAGTTTGAGTCTAGGTATCCAAAATCAACACCTAAATCTCTTAAACTTATGCTCTGATACCAACTTGTAACACCCTCAAATTTGGAACGAGCAACTAAATAAAATTTCAATAAAATACCCAACCAGATAAAATCATTTCTACAATTCATTCCTTAAATTACCCCGGAATTTAAAACATTATAATTCCCCCAATAAATTAACTTAAACGGGTGTTACTTAACACGACACAAGTTGCTAATTCCAAATACGTGCGGAAGACTTCACTAATTCAAATCACCTCGCGAGCACTCTACTAGCACACGACCTTTCACACGTGTCACTAGAACTACTCCCAACCTGAGACCTGTTGCACATGCCGACAAATAAAAAGGGTTAGGCTAACGCCTAGTGAGTTCAAGCATTTTATCATGACTATATAAATTCATAAATCGAGAGGAGTGTAGCTTTTTAGTCATGATTCCAAAAGAGTTTACTTTAAATGTAAAGCATCCATTTTCCAAATCCCACAATTCCCATAAATGAAATCTTTAATGCAATATGATTTCCAAAATAGACTCATTCCCAAAATCCACGTAATAGGGTGAAATACCATTTGATACTCAAAATAATTAAATCCATAATTCAATTTGTCATTATTCCAAAAACATCCCAAACACGGTAAAAACATAATCCATAACTCATATAACATGGAAATGCAATTCTCATAAATATGATACGTTACCGAAAACATGGATAAACACAAATACCCAAAAACATCACACACGGATGAGATATAAACCACAACTTGCATACCATGGAAAACAATCCATATAAATATAACACGTCACCGAAAACATGAGTAGCAATAAATACCCAAAACAACACCTTTCGGTGACGGGGGAGACCCGTATACATCGCACGTGACGGAACACTAAAGTGGGTCACTTACTATGCAATAAAACACATACGTGGATTACTCTCGTAAACTGAGCTCAATCACTCCAGATCTATTGCCCGCGAGACTAGGGAGTTCCCAACTTCAACCACTCCAGGTCTATACATTGGGTCACTCCAAATCCACAACAACACATTAGGGATTACACCTTACTGCCCATGAGACGACGCCCGACCATATAGGTCCACGCCTTACTTATCATGGAACCCGATGCCTATCCCGTGCTAAGCACATATATGGAATTACACCTTACTGCCCATGAGACGACGCCCGACCATCTAGGTCCACGCCTTACTTATCATGGAACCCGATGCCTATTCCGTGCTACAAAATAAACTAACGTCTCGTAAAACTGAGCTCAATCAATTTCGACCTCTTGCCCGCGAGACTAAGGGAAACTCAAATGCCTATGGATCCATAGCTATCAAGGTCTAAATATTACACGACCCCAAATAAATAAACGCATGCATTCAAAACATGCAATTCCCCAATAACATAATTCATTATCAAAACTCAATCTTGAGTTACCAAAACTGGACAAATGTCCCCAAGACTTAATAAGATTCAATACCGAGCCACAAGCTCAACTAACTCCAAAAAAAGGTAGTTTATGAAAGTTATAAAATGACATCAAATATAACAACACACACCGTTTGCCAGTAAATATACTTCGATTCCATGAAAACCCGAAATAACACTTTGGATCGGGTAAACCCTCATTTCCAAGGACTCACGCCTTTACGTTTTCAAAACATTACATGATGTACTATATGCATATTTCCAAAACATCCACAATGCATTTTTATAATAAATAGACTCCATTTATTACATAAATCAACAACTCATTTCATGTATGATTTATTATCACATTTTTCCAAAATATCCAAAAGTAGTGTTTTATAATATTTACAACAATTAATACCTCAAAAGGTAAAATCCACCAAATAACCCAATATTGATAATTTTCAGGTAAAACACACAATTACTTGGAAAAATAACATTTTGGCATGTACAAAGTTTTCGCAAAGTAACTTGAACTCACCTCTGCTAGATTAAGCTAAATCTAGATTTTTCCAAAACGTATGCTCCTTTGATGAAGTTTGCATCCTCAAGCCAAAACTTCCAAAACCTAGATTTATGAATTTCCAACCATCAATATCACAATCAAACCATGTAGAATCATTCCCTAAACATTTAGAATCATTTCTCCCAACATATTACACCCAAAATAACCAATACATCGAAACCCTAGTTTCCAAAATAAAGGGGAGAAGATTACCTCAATCATCAAGTGAATCCACCAACCAAACACTTCTAGTGTTACCAAAGTGAGCTTCAATCTTCACTTCACCCAAAGAAATGAAAGGTTTAGGAGAGGGTTGGGTAAAACCCTAGAATAGTGTAGAAATTCCAACCAAAAGGAGATGAGATGAGAAATACCAACCTCAACCTAAGGATCCTTGTAACGAGATGGAGGTGGGACTTTGATTTACAAGATTTGTGGCTTCAATGGCTTCAAAATCGTTTTGAAGGGTTAGGGTTCGGTTTTGGGAGAGTTTAGAGAGAAAGAGATGGAATAGAAATGAAAGAAAGCTGAAAGGCGTGGGTTTAAAACCCTCAGAGTTCGCTCGCGATTGTGACACGGTGAGAGTGACCATGTCAGAATCGCCGGGGCACCCTCGCCCGCTACCCAAAATGCTCACGGTACACTTTCGGCGAAAGTGACACTGCGAAAGTGACCATGTCACTCTCGCGAGTGTCATACTCGCTGGACTTGTACCGAGTCCAAACTTGGCCAAATTCTCGAGAGATCGAAATAGCATTACGTGTTCCACACTCCAAAGAAAAACCTTGTCCTTTTTAATAAATCTAGACGGAATCATTTACAATTGGAGTTAGGATTTTCGGGGTGTTACAGTATTCGAGGTCGCTTCTTCTTGTGTGTGTGTGGGGGGGAGGTACCGACAATAACAGGAATATTGATTGGGTTGCATGGGACAAAGTTTTAAACAGCAAACAAAAGGGGGCTAGGTATCGGCAGCCAACAAGCGCTCAACATAGCTATGTTGGGGAAATGATGGTGGAGATTTCGAACAGAGACAGAAGCAATGTGGAGAAGGATAGTTATAAATTGTCATGGAAATACAGGAGGCCTATTAGATAGGAACAACAATAGAGCCAAAAACAACGTAGGGAGGTCAATTACGGGGCTGAAAAATGATATGGAGAAGCTGGGAATAATCTGGACAACCTAATTCAATGGGATTCGACCAACAATCGTTGGAAATGGAGACTGGATTCGGAAGACAGGTACACGGTGACTTCCCTTCGAAGACTAGTGGATAGTAAACTGCTCTTGGCAGACGATATGGAGACGTACTGGAGCAAATGGGTTCCGGGAAAAATCAACGTGCATTTATGGCGGGTGCTTCGGGAAAGACTAGCCACAAAAGCCAACCTGATCAAGCGTGGCATTCACATCCAAGGGTGGAGCCAGGAATTTTGCCAAGGGTGGTCCTCTTTAACAAACGAAAAATAGATGTACGATAATACGACGATATTATATTCATGCCAAATTTCGATCAAAAAGTAAACATACCTTTTAAGAGATACGATCTTCGAACTTCATCTCTAATATTAGGATTATAATCCAAAATCGTAATCCACATTCCAGGGTCTGAGGGAAGATCTGCTAAGTTGACTTCCACACGAGTTTGTTTAGAATTATTAACATTACTCGGCTCCGAATCAACGGTTGCTTTTCTTTTTGTTAAACACTTATCCATAGTAGTTAAATATCCTAAACAATTTGCAAATACAACAAGTATCAATAGAAAGTTAAAGACTACAGATTTTTGTTTCTCATAAACTCAATAATCAAATACCAATTTTGTATTTCTCATAAACTCAAGTATCAAATACCAATATACCATTATACCAAATTTCTATTTCTCATAAACTCAATAATCAAATACAATTAAACAACAGATTCAGTTGTGGAAAGTGAAACCCTACATAAACAAAATCAATAGAAAACATATTGTATTTCAATACAGAAACATCAAAACAGAATGCCAAATTATGGAAAGTGAAACCCTATGTAACACCCCAAAAATCAGGACTAATTTGAACCTCAAATTATAACAAGTTATGATAGAACAACATCCAAACTTTTAAATAAGAAGAGAATCAACTAAGAGGTTTCATATATACAAACGTGGACTTCTCCCAATAACCTAATAATCGAATCATGTCAACTATAATCAGATTAACTAGGTTATCTAAACAATCCATCAAAAGACCTCAATGCGTTAGATAACTCCTCCGCTTATCTCAAAAGTTGATTCCTTCCAAAAGCTCTCGTCCCATATCCCACTTACTTCCCTGAGCCTGTACCTGGTAAGAACATTTAATTTGAACAATTAGGCTTACGCCTAGTGAAAACATCCAAATTCAAATTAAAACACTAACAGCTTGAAAATATCCAACCATATAAGCAAACCTGTTCTCTACCATTCTTACCGTACACGTGCTCATCTCAATGACGGGAACATACCCGAACTCATGAATATGACTAACATTCAGTAAGTCACATTATCAAAATCAAGAGTCTACTACGAATCATTACAGATTCTAGATTATGCTCTTATCCAAGAAATTACAAGTTCCTTTATGTCTATTTCTTGGACTGGAAGTAGAGATTACAATTTACTTTATGCCTATCTCTGACCTTCCCATAGAAATCAGGAATTACAATTTACTTTATGCCTATTCCTCGATTCCTATACCACGAAATGAGAATTACAACTTACTTTATGCATATTCTCCATTTCCATGTGAAAGGGAATTACAAGTTCCTTTATGCCTATCCCGCAATTCACATCACACTATGAAATAGAAATTACAAGTTCCTTTATGCCTATTTCTCCTTTCATAACACCTCTACAAAATGGGAATTTCAATTTACTTTATGCCTATTCCACATTTCAGGTCAACGGGAATTACAAATTACTTTATGCCTATTCCTCGTTACAATACATAACTGTGCCTATGGATCCATTACACATACTAACATAAGTATAGTATTATCCTAAGCCAAGCCCTTTAGCCTAACACACTAACATTCAACCGTAAGTATGTTCAAGCTACTAGGATTGTATTTCAATTTCTCCATTATACCCTGTCCAAGAGTTATCAAAACTCTCAAGTTACAGATACTCAAAAGAATCCAGAACATAAAAAATGACTGATGTAACAACCCAGTCTAAAATAAGCATGCAAATCATATAAATTAGAACATCCCAAAAATGGGTCCCAAAATTTCTTACGTAAGTCTCAAAAATAGGTTGGCGGAAACAACCTATACACAACTGAGAATAAACTAGCTACTACAAGTATAAGTGGCACTGTCTCTATCTGCATCTGTCCTCTATCATTCTCTTGCTCACTTACCTGAGCCTCCTACTATCTGCTTACCTGAAAAGGTTTAGTTTGGAAAAAGCGAGGGTTAGACCATGAGGTCTAGTGAGTCCCTCCTGACAGTTCTCAAAATCATTTTAAAACTTTGCATAACTTTCATATATAAAACTTTCAATAATAAACTTTCACATAACTGAACATTAAAAACTTCCACGGATAAATCCGCTCCCGTAAATGGCACCCTGAAGTCACCCGAAAGTGACGACGAGTCAGTATCACGCTGCCTTACTGGGTATCACTTCCCATGGCATAAACGGAACCCCCCCCGACGTGAGTACTGGCGGAACCTCCCCCCGACTTAGTCAATTTACGTCTACACAATGTATGCATACATCTCACATAAAACTTTAAACAACTTTCATGCAATAAAAGCATAAGAACAAAACATGGCATTTCTCATCATGTGTTCACTTTAGAAAAACACGTTAAAAGGCACGTATTTTAGTTAGAAAACTCACCTGATACGTTTGCTTGCTTTTCCCTACTCTGCTCTTTACCTCCAAATTGTCTACCTGAATGAAGGGATAGATTTATAAGCTGACTAGAACCATCCGGACACTTCTCACCTGACTCACAGCTTTCCAGACAGGTTACCGGGTGAACAAAACTTACCGGACAACTTATACTTTCCGGACGTCCAACTTATCCGAACAACACAGTTTTCCGGACGATTTACTTATCCGGACAACACAGTTTTCCGGAAGATTCAACGTCCGGATACCTTCTAATAAACGCCCAAGAAATACTCGGACACTCACCCGGACACCTTCCTACCTGAAGGTTTCCGGACGAACGCTGGATGAGCTTTTTGGTTCGAAAACTTGCTAAACTCTCCGAAAACAGAAAGATAAAGCGACGATTAACTACATACAGTTCCAAAACCAAAACCCCCAAGGTTTTACTGACTAAACACAATCCAAAGGTGCTTAAATCTCCCATAATGGTCTTAAACAATTTTTAGCAAGAAAACTCTCAAAACCACAAATCATCAGACGAATCTTAAGTGAAGTTATGGATTAAGGGTTACCTGATAGATTACTTGCAAGAAACGAAATCCAATCTTATTCCTTCTTCTGATTCAAGACTTGATGATTCCTCTCTTCAATTTCACAAAAACCCTCAAAACTCTAATACCCCTTTCTCTCAACAAAACTCAGCCGACATACACCATAAAAATCAGGAAATTGCAAAGTTGTCTAGGGTTTTGTGCCTTTTTATACCCCAACTCCTATTTACCAACTAGCCCCTCAACTTCTACTTCTGCTTAAAACTCCACACCAAACGCAAAATATTTCAAAAAAGGTCTGGGTCGTTACAACACTCCCCCCTCAAAAGAATTCCGTCCCCGGAATTCCATTCTCGAAAAGGTGAGGGTAACTGAACATCATATCTGATTTTACTTCCCACGTTGCCTCTCGTCCCTTATGATAACTCCACTGAACTTTTACTAGTCAAACTTCTATGTTCCTCGTTTAGCAAACCTTACCGCTCACGATTTATATCGGTCCTTCTACGTAAGTCAACCTCTCATCTATACTGATGTCCCCTCAAAGGAACAGCCACAACGACCTCTGACAAACACTTCTTTAAGTCTAAGACATGAAATGTCGGATGAACACTCTTTAATTCTTCTGACCAGTCTAACCTGTATGTTGTTGCTCTAACTCGCTCACTAATGATAAGGTCAACTTCTTATCGCCTGCATCTCTTGCAAGGTCGCCATCATCTCATTTCTCACATCGGCTCTCCACAAAAGAGACGTGCATCACACTACGAATTTCTTCTCAAATTCACATCGAGTACCTCAAGATCGCGCACTATCTATTCAACTTTCATGCTTCGACGGATCCGCAGACTTAGTCCACCATACTTTTCTCTCAAACTTCAAGGCTCAAAGCCTTATGTTTTTCAATCCAACCACTCATTTCTACCCGGTTGCCTCAGACCGTTCAGATGGGAAACATAATCGCACCCCATACTTTGAAACCGCCCTCGGCGAGACACCACTTGCGATATCGTGCCATCTTGCACTACTTACTTGCACTCTCTTCGATCACTATACTCGCTTAAAACTACCTGATAGAACCAAGGCCAACCGCGCCTCCATTTGCTCGCCTCCGTCCACACATCGGGACTCACGGTTTTAAACACGTCTAAATAAGGTCTCTCATACATTTATACTTCCTTAAGAGAAAGAACTTGGCGGAAATTCCTGCCAGAACACGAGGATCTTCCACCAGGAAAACTCACTTACTGACAACTTGGCACAAGGCCAACCTTGTACATCCCGACAAGCTCACACCTAAGAGTCCCCTCCTCGGGTTACATGTAATTCTAGATCACTTCTTCTAACTGACATATGTCTATGCCGATCATATTCCCTTCCCGATTCACATCGGCTACAGTTCGGCGACTAATTCGTACCTTCTCACCACACCATCATTTCACACTTAACGTGACTAATAGCAGAAAACTCCCATGATTCCTCATTGAAGTATTCACCTATCCGAATTTACTTATCCTGAAGGCTCATCGATTTCTCACTGCTAGCCACAAATGTCCAATCATATAACATAACTTCGGTTTCCCGCCACTCAACTAGGAGAGGTAACCATGATCACACCCTACTGCTTTTAAGAGCTTATACTGAACGATCAGTTCGCTTGAACGTTTCTCACAACATCACCAACTCAACTCATTCAACTGCCCTTTTCCACTTCTTTCTCGCACAAAGACATGCACAAATCCCCTTCCTCAAAACTCTTTCCAGAAGTTCAGACACTTACCGATGGCAATCTATGCACGCTACTCTACCTCTCGGTGTTACTGGCAAGCTTACTACTTCTAACTTCCCCTTTATTCCGACGTACTATCTTCACCTCTCCACAGCAACGTGAAGCACCGCCTCTCAAGCATTACTTGCCTCTCCCTTCCGACCTTTTCACTTGCTGAAACATTCTCTCGTTACTATACGTAATCAAACGGTTGCATCAAAATGCCAACTTAAGGCGTTCAATCAAGTCATCTCGAAATGACACCTGTGATCGAAGTCATTACACGTCCTTTGATCTCTCACTAATACCTCCTCGAATAATTCCTCCATACATAAGAAACAATTCACATTCCTCAAAGGTTTCGCATTTACTACCCCACATCCTCGACCAACCCATCCATTGCCTTCTCTAAAACTTCCAAAGATTTCGACAACATTCTTACTTAGAAACTCACACAATCAAAAACACTTGATTTCTCATTTGGGTAATCACTCTCTTCTGCTCCGACATTCTATTCTGAAACAAGCCAAATCACAACGCCAACTTACAAGCCACGTTCTCCAACAACTTGATTAACCAAATGTACACCTCACCCGAAACCCCCGAAAAGGCTCCCATCTGATGCTTCCTCTTCCTAACGTCACACTACTACAACACTGACTGGCACATTTACCTAGGCAATTGCTGCCACTACTTGACCGTACATTCTCCACCCATAACATCTCGCTGCAGACCAGGTCTCCCATGGTCATTCGTGCATAACTCAAACTTACTCTCATGTTCTCCCGCATAAATAACCGAGTCTATCTCGCTACTTTGTCTCTCCCCAACTCTAGCTGAACCACAACTCACGAATTTCTGATTAACTCTAACATACTCGTTTCTTGCTAGCTCTTTGCGATCTCAAACCAACACATAGACATGGCACATTCCCTCACAGATAGACATAATCTATACACCTACTTTGTTCGTGCTAACTACTACATCTTTTACGAACCATCCACCTCGTAAGTAAAACGTTTATCTAAACAGCATCCTTTCACTAGCTCAACACCCCTACAGGGTGGTCCTTCAACTTTCAACCTTCTGATTCTAGTCTTCGACCTCATACACTTTACACAACTGCCGACTCTGACGTCAATAGTTGACCTGTTGATACTTCATTGGCGGAAACAACCTATACACAACTGAGAATAAACTAGCTACTACAAGTATAAGTGGCACTGTCTCTATCTGCATTTGTCCTCTATCATGCTCTTGCTCACTTACCTGAGCCTCCTACTATCTGCTTACCTGAAAAGGTTTAGTTTGGAAAAAGCGAGGGTTAGACCATGAGGTCTAGTGAGTCCCTCCTGACAGTTCTCAAAATCATTTTAAAACTTTGCATAACTTTCATATATAAAACTTTCAATAATAAACTTTCACATAACTGAACATTAAAAACTTCCACGGATAAATCCGCTCCCGTAAATGGCACCCTGAAGTCACCCGAAAGTGACGACGAGTCAGTATCACGCTGCCTTACTGGGTATCACTTCCCATGGCATAAACGGAACCTCCCCCCGACGTGAGTACTGGCGGAACCTCCCCCCGACTTAGTCAATTTACGTCTACACAATGTATGCATACATCTCACATAAAACTTTAAACAACTTTCATGCAATAAAAGCATAAGAACAAAACATGGCATTTCTCATCATGTGTTCACTTTAGAAAAACACGTTAAAAGGCACGTATTTTAGTTAGAAAACTCACCTGATACGTTTGCTTGCTTTTCCCTACTCTGCTCTTTACCTCCAAATTGTCTACCTGAATGAAGGGATAGATTTATAAGCTGACTAGAACCATCCGGACACTTCTCACCTGACTCACAGCTTTCCAGACTGGTTACCGGGTGAACAAAACTTACCGGACAACTTCTACTTTCCGGACGTCCAACTTATTCGAACAACACAGTTTTCCGAAAGATTTACTTATCCGGACAACACAGTTTTCCGGAAGATTCAACGTCCGGATACCTTCTAATAAACGCCCAAGAAATACCCGGACACTCACCTGGACACCTTCCTACCTGAAGGTTTCTCACAACATCACCAACTCAACTCATTCAACTGCCCTTTTCCACTTCTTTCTCGCACAAAGACATGCACAAATCCCCTTCCTCAAAACTCTTTCCAGAAGTTCAGACACTTACCGATGGCAATCTATGCACGCTACTCTACCTCTCGGTGTTACTGGCAAGCTTACTACTTCTAACTTCCCCTTTATTCCGACGTACTATCTTCACCTCTCCACAGCAACGTGAAGCACCGCCTCTCAAGCATTACTTGCCTCTCCCTTCCGACCTTTTCACTTGCTGAAACATTCTCTCGTTACTATACGTAATCAAACGGTTGCATCAAAATGCCAACTTAAGGCGTTCAATCAAGTCATCTCGAAATGACACCTGTGATCGAAGTCATTACACGTCCTTTGATCTCTCACTAATACCTCCTCGAATAATTCCTCCATACATAAGAAACAATTCACATTCCTCAAAGTTTTCGCATTTACTACCCCACATCCTCGACTAACCCATCCATTGCCTTCTCTAAAACTTCCAAAGATTTCGACAACATTCTTACTTAGCAACTCACACAATCAAAAACACTTGATTTCTCATTTGGGTAATCACTCTCTTCTGCTCCGACATTCTATTCTGAAACAAGCCAAATCACAACGCCAACTTACAAGCCACGTTCTCCAACAACTTGATTAACCAAATGTACACCTCACCCGAAACCCCCGAAAAGGCTCCCATCTGATGCTTCCTCTTCCTAACGTCACACTACTACAACACTGACTGGCACATTTACCTAGGCAATTGCTGCCACTACTTGACCGTACATTCTCCACCCATAACATCTCGCTGCAGACCAGGTCTCCCATGGTCATTCGTGCATAACTCAAACTTACTCTCATGTTCTCCCGCATAAATAACCGAGTCTATCTCGCTACTTTGTCTCTCCCCAACTCTAGCTGAACCACAACTCACGAATTTCTGATTAACTCTAACATACTCGTTTCTTGCTAGCTCTTTGCGATCTCAAACCAACACATAGACATGGCACATTCCCTCACAGATAGACATAATCTATACACCTACTTTGTTCGTGCTAACTACTACATCATTTACGAACCATCCACCTCGTAAGTAAAACGTTTATCTAAACAGCATCCTTTCACTAGCTCAACACCCCTACAGGGTGGTCCTTCAACTTTCAACCTTCTGATTCTAGTCTTCGACCTCATACACTTTACACAACTGCCGACTCTGACGTCAATAGTTGACCTGTTGATACTTCGTTGATACTTCCTTAACCTACTCTTCAACAAGGGTCCCCTACAGGACCTAATCTCTCCTACACCTCATAATCAACTTCACATCCTGTCGTCCTCATTTCAAACTAACTCGCGTAATGTCAATATTACAGGATCACCTTAAACTCTTATTCAACGTCGCGGATATTTCATCTCTACTTCACCACACTACTCATAACGAGTTGCTATACCAACACCTCGATGACTTCTAGTCCTTCCCTGACCACAACCGTCCCTCGGCAACTGTATTTCCAGTCACCGCAAGAGGGTACAGACCCTCATACAACCGACATTAAAGTCCAATTCCGACTCTTCCACTGCTCACCTCTCCTCTAGAACGTAATTACCAAAGCTACAAACATTCTCTCCTGATTTGTCCAACACCTCTCCACTCTAGGAGTTCTTCCTTAGCTTAAAATGTAATACTCTACGACCTATTGAGTTCATAGCCTTCATGCCTGACAACGCGATAAATGAATCATTTCACACTTTTGATCATTTTAAAGAAACAACACTTGAAAACAACTTGGGTACACACGACCCCAACATTCTCACAACTCTAATGCCCTGCACAACGATCTTGAGGATCGTTTGCATGCAATCTTTCTGTAAAACTTAATCTTACTCAACCAAAAATGTGTTGTTACGACAGAAATAAATATTGGATGAAAATCTTCCCATACGACAAAATTTTGAAAGAAATTTACTGACACGAAGTAGGCCAGTCGGTCCTCACACTCATTTATATAACTTCGACATGTCAATACTCATTTTGGTTATAAAAGTTGTGCATTCAAACGTTTTCTTGGCTTATCATGAAAAGAGTGGAATATTTTGTAAATCGTAAACCTCAAGACTTCATTGTACGATGTAAATGGATTTGTATTTTTCTTTAAACATACGCGTGCACCCGTCGACTCATATCCGATCAAATTTGATATTTACACGTTTACTTTTCTTATGAAAAATCTCATGTACACATATACGAACTCAATGCATGAAACTTTACTTGCAATTGAAGGTTACTCACTCAAACAAGGTCAATCGCTTTACTCACGCAACTTATCATTGACACTCAACTTTCGACCAGTGGTCGCCCTCTCGACTTGCAACGATTTGCTATACATACATTCAACAGTCTACTTACTCAACCATTTCATACTATTTCCTTTAGATCAACTATCTCACTTTCCACTTCTACATGGTTTCATTTCACTATAGGTATCTTATTTTATTTATCCTGCTAATGGAAAGCTCGACCAAGAACCCAGGGCTCCATTGATACCTTCAAGGTTTTGACACTGACTTTCCTTACCATCCTGACTGATCTATCCCATGATTTCTAGAAATGGGACTCTCCCGAAATTGGAGTCTTACTCAAACTCAAGAATTCTTCCTCTCCGAATCCACGAAGTGCTACCTCTAGACGACTCGTAATACTCTATACAACATTTCTTCTCTACGATGTATACGTACATCACATCACCATGACTTCTCATGAAACTTCCCCAACAAGGGGTCTCAGTCTACCCCTCAGGGATCTTGCTGACATTCTAAAGTACTGGAACACGACATAAACACTAGCTTCTGACTACCACTTCGGAATAATAAGACAGGTTAAGCACATACATGTACCTGTAAGTTCGCAATTACACTGGCCAGGTGGAATTTCAAACTTACCTTACATGACAGTCCTCAGTACCCTATTAGTCCTATCTCTATTATAGTGTCCTTCTAACGCATTTCCTGATCCTCAGTTGTGATTTCTACTCCCAAGTTTAAGTTTAGGCCCGTCCGGTCACCTAAATCCCTTAAACTATGGCTCTGATACCAATTGTAACAACCCAGTCTAAAATAAGCATGCAAATCATATAAATTAGAACATCCCAAAAATGGGTCCCAAAACTTCTTACGTAAGTCTCAAAAATAGGTTGGCGGAAACAACCTATACACAACTGAGAATGAACTAGCTACTACAAGTATAAGTGGCACTGTCTCTATCTGCATCTGTCCTCTATCATGCTGTTGCTCACTTACCTGAGCCTCCAACTATCTGCTTACCTGAAAAGGTTTAGTTTGGAAAAAGCGAGGGTTAGACCATGAGGTCTAGTGAGTCCCTCCTGACAGTTCTCAAAATCATTTTAAAACTTTGCATAACTTTCATATATAAAACTTTCAATAATAAACTTTCACATAACTGAACATTAAAAACTTCCACGGATAAATCCGCTCCCGTAAATGGCACCCTGAAGTCACCCGAAAGTGACGACGAGTCAGTATCACGCTGCCTTACTGGGTATCACTTCCCATGGCATAAACGGAACCTCCCCCCGACGTGAGTACTGGCGGAACCTCCCCCCGACTTAGTCAATTTACGTCTACACAATGTATGCATACATCTCACATAAAACTTTAAACAACTTTCATGCAATAAAAGCATAAGAACAAAACATGGCATTTCTCATCATGTGTTCACTTTAGAAAAACACGTTAAAAGGCACGTATTTTAGTTAGAAAACTCACCTGATACGTTTGCTTGCTTTTCCCTACTCTGCTCTTTACCTCCAAACTGTCTACCTGAATGAAGGGATAGATTTATAAGCTGACTAGAACCATCCGGACACTTCTCACCTGACTCACAGCTTTCCGGACAGGTTACCAGATGAACAAAACTTACCGGACAACTTCAACTTTCTGGACGTCCAACTTATCCGAACAACACAGTTTTCCGGAAGATTTACTTATCCGGACAACACCGTTTTCCGGACGATTCAACGTCTGGATACCTTCTAATAAACGCCCAAGAAATACCCGGACACTCACCTGGACACCTTCCTACCTGAAGGTTTCCGGACGAACGCTGGATGAGCTTTTTGGTTCGAAAACTTGCTAAACTCTCCGAAAACATAAAGATAAAGCGACGATTAACTACATACAGTTCCAAAACCAAAACCCCCAAGGTTTTACTGACTAAACACAATCCAAAGGTGCTTAAATCTCCCATAATGGTCTTAAACAACTTTTGGCAAGAAAACTCTCAAAACCACAAATCATCAGACGAATCTTAAGTGAAGTTATGGATTAAGGGTTACCTGATAGATTACTTGCAAGAAACGAAATCCAATCTTATTCCTTCTTCTGATTCAAGACTTGATGATTCCTCTCTTCAATTTCACAAAAACCCTCAAAACTCTAATACCCCTTTCTCTCAACAAAACTCAGCCGACATACACCA
The DNA here is from genome assembly GCA_033807775.1 of Saussurea involucrata. Classification (NCBI taxonomy): domain Eukaryota; kingdom Viridiplantae; phylum Streptophyta; class Magnoliopsida; order Asterales; family Asteraceae; genus Saussurea; species Saussurea involucrata. The sequence goes on from CM066320.1 coordinate 9,414,090, forward strand.
TAAAAATCAGGAAATTGCAAAGTTGTCTAGGGTTTTGTGCCTTTTTATACCCCAACTCCTATTTACCAACTCCACACCAAACGCAAAATATTTCGAAAAAGGCCTGGGTCGTTACAACTGAACAGCTAGAGTTTCCGGACACCATAAAAACTATTCGGGCCTCGTATCTTACCGAATACACAAAACTTACCAGATATCTCTGTTGGGTCATCAAAGATTTGAAATTGATTCACCGATGTTTTCCCTATATTCCTACTTAGAATATTTTGACAAGGTTCTTTAAATAACTTGTACAAGATAGCAACTATTCGGTGAAGTCGAAGATCAACCGAAACCAAGCTTGAAGAGATTCTCTGTGCGGAATCAAGAAGACTCTTCTCAAGATATATACAAGTTATTGTCCATCGATCACACATCGATGGACTTCCTCACCACCGATGGTGTCTTCAAGAATCGGTGGATATATTCCCACCGATGGTGTCTTCAAGAATCGGTGGATATAATCCCACCGATGTTGTCCTAAGGAATCGGTGGACTTCATCCTACCGATGAAGATACTCAAAATCGGTGGACTTCTTCCCACCGATGAGGATCTTGCAGTTGATTTTTAAAGACCAATGACAGTTATATCGGTGGAACATCATCGATAAAATTGTCTTGGAAAACACATCAAGAAGATCCTCCAGGTCTGGCAATAATCCAGTGGTTGGTAAAAATGTCAACTTAGTACTCTCCACTTTTAGATACGTCTAAATCAGCATGGGCATTCTTCCTGGTTCCAAGGGAAAAGGTGTTTTGGAAACATCAACTTTTCAGAGTACTACACCTTCTATCCAATCTACTTATGACAAGTGTCCTGAGCATTTAATGCACAATACTTGTATCTTCTCTATAAAAGGAAGTAGAAGGCTCCATGCAAACTACGCTTTCTGGACTTCTCTCTCAGTGCAAGAAATTTCCATATTGCTTAAAAACTTTATAGCTTTGTTCTAAGTGTTCTTAGTTGTTTTGTTAGTATACTTTGTGTAAGATTGTTAGAATAGTTTATCTGTCCTTTTCCGCAACAGTCTTAAGTTTTCTATCTGTAATTCTTGTTGAAATATTTTCAATAATAGAATTAAAATTGTGAAAATTTTGAGTATTGTATTCAACCCCCCCCCCCTTCTACAATACTTGTTATAGCCATCTGGGACTAACAAGTGGTATCAGAGCAGAAAAGTTTAACTCATAAACTTGATCTGCGATGGCTGCCTCATCATCTTCAACTGTTGAAAACTCTTCTCAAAACAACTTTGCTGAAAATGGTTACATCACCAAACCTCCTAAGTTTAACCCTAACAACTTTTCTCTTTGGAAAAGCCGTATGATGCTATTCATGGAAGGAGTGGATACTAGATATCCAACCATTCTCAAAGAGGGACCCATTATCCCTAGAGTCTGGGCTCGCTATGAAACGCAGAGGTCTGGTAAGGAAACCGCTGAAAAGGAAGTCTCTAGTGACTCCGATGATTCTGAGCCTTCCGACAAAGAGAAAGCTAAAGGTACTGGACGTTATATTCTAAAAAATCCAAAGAAATATACTGATGAAGAAAAACGTCTTGTTACTCTTGATTCAAAGCTTAGAGCAATCATTGCCCTCTCACTTCCTGATGAAGTCTATCATTCTCTAGTTAACTTTGAAACTGCTAAAGAGATGTGGACCACACTATGTGTCCTGTACGAAGGTACAGAGGAAGTGAATAAATGCAAAAAGATTTCCCTCATAAGAAAGTATGAACTTTTCACTCATGAAAAAGGCGAATCTCTTCCTAGCTATTATAATCGTTTTAACTCTCTTCTGAATGATCTGAAGTTACTAGGCAGAGTCTATGATAATGAGTAAGTTTTAAACAAGTTCATGGATTGTCTCCCAGACTTTTGGGAAAACATGTGTACTTGTATCAAAACTTCCAAGGACCTTGAGTACATGCCTTTAACTGTTTTATATGGAACTCTCTTCAACTTTGAACAAACCAAGTTACAAAGGAAATCTTTCATCAAAGATATAAAGGGCACTTCTATTGCTCTTGTTAGTGAAGATTCCAAGAAATCTCAAAGTATTCCACGCATCACCTATCCGTCATCAGATTCTGAAAATGAAAGCCAGAGCAACTCTTCTCACCAATCGGAGGCATATCTAAGTGATGCCGATGATGAAGGTGAAGAAATGTCTGTCAAAAGGTTGTCTGATAAATTAGCCATGTTAGCTGGTTTCAAAAACAAATATCGATTTTCGAACAAATCCAAATCTTTCAGAAAACCCTTCTCCTCTACAAAAGCTTCCTCAACTGATAAAACAAATGAGGAATGTTTTAATTGTGGAAAGAAAGGACATTTTGCAGCTGAGTGTAGAAGTAAGCGTGTGATGAACTCTAGAAATTCATCGTCAGACAAGTTCTCTTCCAAGTATGAAAAATCCAAAAATAACTCTTTCAAATCAAATCTTGCCAAGAAAGATAACCAATCCTCTTCCAAAGATCTTCAAGAAAGAGTTGAGAAGTACAAAGCCAAATACAAGAAAGAAAAGGAAAGAAATGAAGGTCTCCTTAAGAAAGGAAAGGGTCTCATGGCCGAAATACATGATTGGGAAGAAGAGACTTCTGACAGTGACAACAACTCTCCCAACAAGTGCTTCATGGCCATCTCAGAAGATGTGGAAGATTCTGAAAAAGCGACCTCTCCAATGGCTTTGGTGTCAACTGGGTGCTCGACATCATACTCTCAGGTACATCCCTTTAATGATATGACTGACATTGAAAAGATTAATGCTTATGAATCCTTAACTAAAGATCTTTACTCCATGAATGATGGCAAGAAAAGAAAATCTGAACTAGTCAAAAATCTCACATCTCAACTTGAAATATGCTTGTCTAAACTTGAAAAGTTTGAAGAAATCAAAGCTGAGCTTGAAGACTTGAAAACCATAAATCATGTGATTTCAAAAGAGAAAAACAAACTTTTTAAGAAACTAAAAAGAGAACAAGAGACGATTGAGAAATGGACAAGTTCGTCAAAGAATCTTGAGCAAATCTTTAAAGATCAAATTTATGTTAACAATAAATTTGGCTTAGGCTATGGAAAGATCATCTCTGACGCCTCTTCTCAAACTCTGGAGCCTACCTCTAGTGTATGGGATGATGCTTCAGACTCAAGTTCTTTCGACTCTATTTCTTTAAACTCTTTAGATCTAGGTGAAGCTTTAAAGTTTGGAATGTTCATAAAAGCTAAAGAATCTTCGTCTGTCCAAAACAAGGAAAAAGAGGACTCCAAGGATTTTTCAAAACCCATCCATGATCTTTTAAAAGATTTAGCGATTGATGAATATGTCCCTCCGTCTGATCTTTCAAAATCAACGTCTGTCAAAAGAGTTAAATCCAATTCCACCGAAGTGAATTCTCCACCGATATGTAACTCTCCCACCGATTTTCTTCCCAGATCTGTGAGACTTACAAACTCAAAAGGGAAATCGGTGGAGCTTAGGAAAAATCATTTCAAAAATTCTTCAAGAGATCTTTCCAAGTTTGCCTCCACCTCAAGTGATGGGACTTTAGGATTTCCTTCTCACTCCTCATCCTTTGGTCCTAAAAACGTTCAAGTTAATGTCATGAGAAAAGGAAAAGAAGATGTTGATCCAAACCCTCAGTGATTTGATAATGACCCTCTCTTATATACTTAGTGAAAATTGTAAGTAAACAATATGTATCAGAGTTTCACTATCGCTGATAAGTACTAAGATCTTACAGTACCGCTGATAGGAACTCTCACTCTTTAGATTAAACATTCAGCGAAACTGTTCACCATAATACTCTGAGTCTGTTCAGTACTTATGGTGATCGCTGATAAGTTAGTTGTTTACTTATGATCCATGAAGACAAGTTTCACGTTAACATAGGTTCTACGCTGAAGTCGAAGATCAAGCTCAAAGAACCAGCGACAAGTCTCCTAATAAACTGATGCGGATCAGCGAAGACTCAGATTTGTCCACTCAACGTGAAGTATCAAGTACAAGACTTTAGATATCGCTGAAATTCTATCATTCGCTGATAAAGAATGATAGATCGCTGAATCAACGAAATGCTGATCATAAAGTCCTCCGTACAAAGTACTTTGTCTTAACCACCCTTGCACGTCTCCGTACGATATGTCAGAAAAAGAACCTCCTTATTGTCTGAAATCGTACAACCACTCTGATACTACATTGTTCAAACATGCGGCTACTAAGGTTGTCAACAAAGGTCAATGACATGCAACCAATTAGTTGCTGCCATGTGTAAAGTGTAAACTGCAATGCATTAAATGCATGCAGTATATAAGAAGATGAACTCACTTCATTTTGAAGTAACTTGCTAACTCTGGACAAGTTCATCCTTCTTATCTTGAGATAGGTTATTATTAGTAATTTCCTTCTCTTTCTTAGTGCAAGAAACTTAGTGTTCCAACTTGTTTAGATTTAGGTTTATCCTTAATCTTGTTTCCGCAACAAGCTGTAATATGTTAATGATTTATCAATAAATAATTTAGAAAAGTAAAATCTGTGTGTTTGTATTCAACCCCCCCTTCTACAAACTTGTATAACCCTTTGGGACCAACAAGTGGTATAAGAGCGGATTTGTTTAATCTCATAAACAAGATCTAAACAATACTAAGATTTCTCTTCCTTGCTATTTCTGAAAATGGCTACCAACACAAACACAAATTATATCGACAATGGTTCTCTTGCAAAACCCCCTAGATTCTCCAAAGATAATTTTAATCTATGGAAAAATAGGATGACTCTCTTCCTAGAAGGTGTAGACCCTATTATGCCTTATTATCTTGAAAACGGCCCATTTATTCCTGTAAGAATTGATGCCGCAGTACCAGCCGCTGAGAATAGACCTGCTATTCCAGAAAGGCTGGTACCCAAATAAGTTCAAACATGGACTGACGAAGATAAGAAGAAAGTGGCTATCGACACCAAAGCCAGATCCATACTATCCATGGCTCTTCCTGACGAAGTCTACCATTCCGTCATGAACCTGAAATCCTCAAAAGCCATGTGGGACACAATCTGTGTTCAGTATGAAGATACTGCTGAAGTCCAGGACTCTCGAAAGATCAACCTGGTAAGACAGTATGAAAGTTTCATTTGTGGTAAGAATGATACTCTCTCTGAAGTTCACCAACGTTTTAATTGCTTAATAATAGATCTAAAAACTGTTGGTAAGGAATATTCTAACTTTGAAGTGCTGACAAAGTTTCTAGAATGTTTACCTGAAAGCTGGGACAGTTATTCTATGTGTCTCAAGCTGTCAAAGGATCTAAGATCAATGACCCTTGCTACCTTATATGGCACGATGCTGAATCATGAGAAATCAAGCCATCTTAAGAAGAATCTTGTGAAAGATTCCAAAAGCACCCCTGTTGCTTTAATCTCAGAGGAACCCTCTACTCAGCGACCCTCGGTCACTATCACTGAGTTAGAGAGTAACTCTGAAAGGTCATCAGATTCTGACTCTTCAGATGATGAATCTTTGGCTCTCCTAACTAAAAAGTTCAGGAGATTCGCCAAAAAAAATGTTCAGAAAGAACAAACCTCTTTCTATAACTGATAAGCCAAGATCATCAACTCCTGTTGATAAGGCTACTGCTACTTGTTTTAACTGCGAAAAGACTGGACATTTCGCTAACGAGTGCAGGTCTAAGAAAGTATCGAGAAACTCTGCGTTTCCCAAGAAATCCTTTATTCCCAGGAATAAAGATGACAAATATGCTAAGCTGAAAGAAAAATATGCGAAGCTGAAAAGCTTCAAGAAGAAAGGCAAAGGCCTGATGGTTTACGATTGGGCTGCTTCTGAAGAAGAAGAATCATCATCTGACTCTGAAGATGATGAAGCCAATCTCTGTCTTATGGCAAAGATTGAAGATGAGGAAGAAAGTTCAGACATTCCCTCTACTTCAACCTCTGCAATTCAGGTATCACCTTCCTTCTTTATAAATATTGCAAATATTGATGAAGCTGATAGTCTCCGTAAAATCGATCTCTTGACTAGAAGTTTATATGAAGCCATGAATGGCAAAACTATAGTTGAAAACCAAAACCTTGATCTCGCTGAACAGCTTAAAAACTGTCACCTTCAAATAGAAAAGATTTCTAAAATTGAAGAAGATTTTAAAGATCAAGTGCATTTAAATCAGCTAGTCAAAATCGAACGAGCAGAAGCTATAGCTGCATTGAAAGCTGAAAAAGCTACTGTTGAAGGATGGTGTAATTCCTCAACAAAGATCACTGAGATAATTAAGTCTCAGATACCCCTGAGTGATAAACGTGGTCTCGGTTACAAATATGAAACTCAAGAATCAACCACTGATCGTTCCATGCTCTTATTTGGAACTTTCGTATCCTCAGTCGCCGATACTTCATCCTCTCAGTGTTCCTCGTCCAGACCAACTATCCCTGAGGAAATTTCTACCTCTTCAAAAGGTAAAGAGAAAATGGTTTATCCAAAACCTACCTCTGTCTTTAAAGATAAAGGTAAAGGAATTGCTTTTAACCAAAATCCTCAGAAGGGTACTTTTGTACCAAAGCTGAATGCTTCTAAAGCTTTAGTGATTTATTCCTCTGGATCAAGGAATCAGATCTCTGGATCTACTCAGCGTGGGTCTATTCAGCGATCTACTCCTAGACTCAGAGTGGATGTCCTTAGTAAGAAATCTGAAGAACTAAACGTTCCTCCCATTTCAAAAGCCAAAAGCTTATTTGGTGTTGGTCCTTCTAATTCTAAATCAAAAGCTCAGCATTCAAATAGTCCTAGAACTACTTTTAGTTATAGGAAACGTTATCACTGTGGACTGACTGATCATATTGCTAGTAAGTGCCCCACAGCCACCAAAGCTGAAAAGATAGCTAAGGTGAAGATTGCCCCCAAGGCAAAGAAGACCACTGAGGTTAAGAAATTAACCAAAGTGAAGACTGACAAAGCTAAATCTTCAAATGTTGCGAAGATTGCTGAACCTTCCATTCCAACTACTTCCACTGACAAACGTGTACACATGGTTAAGTGGGTACCCAAGAAAAACTGATCTTCCTTTGTGATGCAGGTTAAGAAGGGTATCTGGTATCTCGATAGCGGATGCTCTAGACACATGACTGGAAAGAAAAGCCTACTCGCTGAATACAAGGAAGAGAAGGGCCCCTCTGTGACTTTTGGAGGAAATGGAAAAGGACATACCCGAGGGTTTGGTGTACTCTCAAATGGTACAACAACCTTCAGAAGAGTCGCATATGTTGAAGGGCTGAAGCATAATCTGTTAAGCATCAGTCAGCTTTGCGACAAGGATAACAAGGTAATCTTTACCAAGGAATCCTGCTTTGTCACTGACAAAAAGGAGAAGATAGCTCTCAGCGGTTATCGTTTGGAAAATGTTTATGTAATAAACATGGACTCAACAACCACTGAGAACTCTTGTTTCTTCTCAAAAGCCTCATCTGATGTCAACTGGCTATGGCATAAGAGGCTCTCTCATCTGAATTTCAAGACACTGAACACTCTTTCTTCAAAAGAGTTAGTCACTGGTCTACCTCAACACTCATACGTCAAAGAGTCTTTATGTCCAGCGTGTGAAAAAGGGAAGCAGACCAAAGCAAGCTTTAAGTCAAAGCAAGTCTCCTCAGTGTCATCTCCTCTACAACTACTCCATATGGATTTGTTTGGCCCTGTTAACAAACAATCCATCGCTGGAAAGAAATATACACTGGTCATAGTTGATGAATTCTCTCGTTATACATGGGTTATGTTTCTCCGTTCCAAGAGTGACACCCCTGAAGAACTCATCACCTTTGTTCGGAAGATGGAAACCCTGAATAATTTGACCGTTCGCTCAATAAGGAGTGATCATGGGACTGAATTCAAAAACAATTCTCTTGATTCCTTCTTTGAGAGTAAGGGTATTTCTCACAACTTTTCTTCAGTGAGAACACCGCAACAAAATGGAGTCGCTGAAAGAAGAAATAGAACAATTATTGAAGCTGCACGTTCAATGCTCAGCGATTCTCACCTGCCTACTCAGTTTTGGGCAGAAGCTGTCAACACCGCTTGTTTTATGCAAAACAGGTCGCTGATAGTCAAAAGATTCAATAAAACAGCCTATGAACTTTTTCATGGGAGAAAGCCTTCAATCAACTTTCTTCACATCTTTGGATGTCTGTGTTTCATACTGAACAACAGAGATGCCCTTGGAAAGTTTGATCCTAAGGCTGATGATGGAATCTTTCTTGGATACTCCTCAGTCTCCAAAGCCTTCAGAGTCTTCAATCGAAGAAGACAAACTGTTGAAGAAACAATTCACGTCACGTTTGACGAATCCCGTTCAGCGAACTTTAAACCGTCCGCTGATACCGAAGAACTGAATCAATGGATGTTTTCTCATCTTGGTGATTCAGAAGAAATTCCCACTCCTCGTGCTCATACAGTTGAAGATGATGGTCCTACTATCATTCCAAATATGCAGAATAGTGAAGCTGAAACATCATGGGTCTCAGTTGTTCCTATAAACACTATACCTGCTTCTGAACCCAATGTCTCAGACATTCCATCTACTTCTCAGCAATCAGTGAATATACTGACAACTGCATCCATTCCTCTCTTGGCTCATACTCCAGACGTCGCTGAAGCTTCATCTTCAGCTCCTCCAGTTCAAGTTGAGTCAGCGTCTCACGCCCCGGCTCAACGATGGACTGTAAATCACACAATTGATCAAATTCTTGGTGATCCAAATGCTGGTATTCAGACTCGACGAAGTGCAGGTAATATTTGTTTATTTGTTAATTTTATTTCTCTAACTGAACCAAAGAAATTAGATGATGCCCTCAAAGATCCAAACTGGGTCAGCGCCATGCAAGAAGATCTGACTGAATTCGAAAGAAACAAAGTTTGGAAACTTGTTCGAAGACCAACTGACAAAACAGTGATATGCACTAAATGGGTCTATCGAAACAAGTTGGACGAACATGGAACTGTAACCCACAACAAGGCTCGACTTGTTGCTCAGGGATACAGACAAGAGGGAGGTATAGACTACGACGAAACATTTGCTCCAGTAGCAAGATTAGAATATATTCGTCTATTCTTAGCATACGCTGTACACAAAGACTTCAAAGTATATCATATGGATGTTAAGTCTGCGTTTCTAAATGGAAAGCTGAATGAAGAAGTCTATGTGGAACAACCTCCAGGATTCTCATATCCTAAGCGTCCAGGTTATGTTTATAAACTGGATAAGGCACTTTATGGCTTAAAGCAAGCTCCACGTGCATGGTATGACACACTTTCTACTTATCTCCATATTGAACAATTTGAGCGAGGTAAAATTGACAAAACTCTATTTTTCAGGAAAGTAAAAGGTCATATCATTCTTGTTCAGATATATGTTGATGACATTATATTTGGCTCTACTAACCCTGATCTTTGTACTCGTTTCGCTGATAGAATGAAAGATGAGTATAAGATGAGCATGATGGGTGAACTAACATATTTCCTTGGTCTTCAGATAAAGCAAAATGAGAAAGGAACTTTCATTAATCTGGGAAAATATGTTAAAGATATGCTGAAGAAATTCGACTTAACTGAAAGTTCAGCTATGAAAACCCCTATGGCACCACCGCTGACACTTGATAAGGATACTAAGGGTATTCCTGTTAATGTCACGATGTACCGTGGGATGATCGGCTCTCTTTTGTATCTTACAGCAAGCCGACCCGATATTATGTATGCAACATGTTTGTGTGCACGATATCAAGATGAACCTAAGATATCTCATATGAAAGCTGTAAAGCGAATTTTTCGATACCTTAAGGGTACAGCGAATCTAGGTCTTTGGTATCCCAAAGACTCAGGATTCGATCTAATCGCCTATTCAGATAGTGATTTTGCAGGTTGCAAAATGGATAGGAAAAGCACCACAGGAGGATGTCAGGTCCTGGGTGGAAAGCTGGTGAGTTGGACAAGTAAAAAGCAAAACTCAGTGTCCACCTCCACAGCTGAAGCTGAGTATGTAGCCGCTGGAAGCTGTTGTTCTCAGGTCTTGTGGATGAGAAATCAACTACTGGACTATGACCTTCAGCTCTCAAATATTCCAATCTATTGTGACAGAACAAGTGCCATCGCTATAGCAAATAATCCAGTGCTACACTCAAAGACAAAACACATCGAAATCAGGTATCACTTTATCAGAGATCATGTGATGAATGGTGATATAGAACTTCATTTTATCCCAACTGATTATCAGTTAGCTGATCTGTTCACCAAACCTCTAGATGAGACAAGGTTCAACTTTCTCATCAGCGAGCTTGGAATGCTGAACTTTGAAGAGTAAAATCTTCAGCGATTCACATTTGATCAGCAATAGGATAAAATCAGCTTGTATAACCCATTCTATCAATCTTCTCTGAATAAACTTGATTCGCTGACATCAAGGTATGTTTTCTCTCTCTGACAAATCGCATGTAAATGCAAGATTTCAAAATAAATTACATCGCTGAATATCTTTTCCTTATCAGCGATACTTTGAAATTTCTAAAACCAACACTGATATTTCTATTCAGTGCTTCATGTTTTCAAATGCAAACACGTGTCCGTGTCATGATGAAAATCTTTTCCCGCTCAAGATTTTCTCTCACTCTAATCTCTATATAAACATTTGTGCTCTCGAATTTTTCAAGAACTTCATCTTCTTCAACGAACCAGGTTAATAATTCTTTTATTTTACATGTTTCTTCAAACTTGTTAATAATCTTCTCTTTGTTTTCACAAGATCAAACAAAAGAACTTTTTAAAATAAAATCATTTCTTTCATGGTTTTATGAACACAACCTTTCATGGTTGTTCTTCAAGTTTAAAACGCAAAATCTTAAACTTGTTCTTCATACGTTTTTGCAGAATCCCAATCTTCAAAGGAAACTGGAAAACAAAAAAAAAATTGGGTTTGCATTTCGTTTTTCAAAAACAAGAAAAACCCTAATCTTCATTAAGACATTTTGTCTGAATGAAATGGACAAAATTCGAACCATCTTATTAGAAAATCTTTCCACATTAAGATTATTCTTATTTGTTAATCTTTGGTTGAACTGCTAATACAGAAAATGGCAACCTCTGACATTTCCAAGAACACCAACGCTGAGAATACTGCTGCTGATAACACTGTTGAGGAAGTGGAAATCCTCAAGGCTCCTCAGGTCAAGTTCTCTCTTGACAAACTGGATTGGACCAAAGTAAATAACCTCTATGCGCTTCTCGAGTTTCCTCCTCGAAAGCAAGTCACACATCTAGATGATGCTGTGAAATTCCTGAAGAACTGTTCCATCTCCACAGCCCTGACCATAACACCTCCTGCACATCAGCTACTGCTATCCCAATTCTGGTACTCTGCCAGACACTCTCAGCTACCTTCAGCCAAAGACCCCTAAAAAACAATTGACTGCATCCTCTGCGACACTGACTATGGCACAATGAAGATTACACCTGCCATCATTCACAAAGACCTCAGTCTTCCCATCGCAACCAAAGAAAAACCCTTCGTTCCCCTCCCTGACCACAAGAAAAACTCAGACAGGGAAGCCATCATTGCATTCTTCGATGCAATGGGCTATGTATGGGAAACTGGGAGGGACAAGAAGCCCGAGAAGAAGCTGACCCTCATCAAGAAATCCAAAATGCCCAGCGAGATGAATTTCATCTTCGCTCATTTAATCAGTTGCATGACTGCCAAATCCGGCTCCTCTGACCAAGTCGCTCAGCCTCAGCAAGAAATGGGATATGCATTGCTGAAAGGTCTACATATAGACTGGGCATCGATTATCTATGATGACCTGGTACTCAGAGTGGACTCCGTCGCTGACAGATCTCCATGGGTTCCCTATCCTCGGTTCATCAGCGTTGTATTCCAAAAAGGCATGAAGGACAGCTACCCAACAGAGGGTGACCTGAAACTTTCTCAGGTTGGCCCTAAGGTACTCGACTTCAAACCGGTGGAAAACGAGGTACGTCTTTCTACTCTTTTAACTCTTCTAAACCCTACTTCTTCTACTTCTTTAGCTACTTCAGCGGACAAACCCACCGCTGATACCCCAGCTGCAACCTCCATTCCTTCTCTAAAAAGGAAACACTCTGAAACCCAACTTGGTTCCAAAAGAACTAAGAAAACCATGGAGCAACCCCAGCAATCTATTGCTAAAGACTCCTAAGCTCCTCTTGATGGGCTGAAGGAAAGTTCAGTGGTACGCTCTGCCACAGCTGAACAAGCCACCCATTCAATCCCAACTTCAGCGTCTCTAAACGCTGAGGTTACAAACTTGGAATCTACCCAACCTCCTTCAGTCTCTCAAAAGACTGACGAAGCGATTCTCAGCGAATCCAACGCTGAACTCCGCACCCAACCTCCATTCTTATCATTCGCTTCTCCCTCTACTCATTTGGACTCTACTCCAGTTATCACTGAAGCACCTGTCATTCCTCCAGAAGCTAAAGAAATTACTCTTCAAGGAGTGATGGGCATAGGACCTGCAGAGATGACCATACATCCACGCACTTTAGCTGACGACATGGAACTTTTCTTAGGAACCCGAGATTTTGATGAATTCACCAATCCTCCTGCAGGTATACACCAACCCCTATACACTGTTACTAAACCCCAAACTTCTGAGCTTTCCTCTGTTCACAAGCTCTTATATGTTACAGGTCCTAATTTGAGAGACATCAACGCCTCTCTGAAGACAATAGAGATGACGCTGACAGGTCTCACTACTACTCTTTCCGACAACTCTTCAGCTGTAACAAACACTGGAGAGAATCTTACAAAGCTGACAATTGTGGTTGAAAAGAATGCCTCCAAAGCTGACTTGGAGAAGGTTGATAAATCACTCACCGACTTTGCCAAAGTTCTCTCTGATATCTACACAGACTACCTCGACATCAAGAAATCAGTTGACACCATGTCCAACGAGGTCACAACGCTGAAGACATCGGTTGGCACACTCGAAGGTGATATGTCTGCTGTAAAGGCTGATGTCAGTTCAGTAAAAACTGACATGAGTTCTGTGAAGACCGATGTCAATACGATGAAGAATGACATCACTTCCATTCAGACTTTGTTGCAGCAGATCCTGACCAACACGACCGCCCCTGCACCTCCATCTTTTACTACGGCGGATCGTGCTGAACTCGTGAAAATCAATCCTGGTATTTCTGGTATAGAAAACAGATTATCAGCGATTGAAATCTGTGTGGGGATCCCTGGCCAAGAAGACAGGGAAACAACACAAGCTGCTGAATCATCACATTCCTCCCCCACTCATCATGAAAAAGATGGGGAGAAGAGCGCTGAAGACCTTTCCAAGAGCGCTGAAGACCTTTCCCATGATGAATCTATCAGGGGAGAGAAGACTGAAGACCTCACCTTTACTGAAGAAGGTGAGAAGACAATTGAAGAACCAGCAGCTGCTGGACCTCAGGGAGATGAACACCCTGAGGGAACCAAGAAGCTTACCTCTATATCTAAGGGGGAGCAACTCGAAGAAGAAGCTGAAGAAACTGAGTCTGAAGCTGAAGATGAAGAAGCCATCGACTTGTCTGATGATGAACCATCCTCTTCTCCAAAGAATGATGATGATGAAGATGACGATGATGATGACTCTTTTATCGTCAAGCCTGCTCAGAGAACTAAAGCTCTTCAAGGGATTCTGATAAATGAACCTACAGGGGAGCGGACAAAGACAAAGCCATCAGCATCTGAAGCTGACAAGGGCAAAGGAAAAAGTGTCGCTGAAGATGAAAATTTGATGATCTTGCTTAAAAAGCCGGTTTGTCAGGTACATTAACCTCTTCATTACTCCACATCCCTCATCTATACACTTTATCAGTTCTACACACTAAAACCTCCATACACTATCCCATTCTTTCTCTCTCTGTTCTACCCAAGTTCTTACTCGTAAGATCGTTGTGTTTCAGCTAGTCCTCTCCCCTGTTTGAGGATATCGCTGAAGTTCCTACAGCTGCGACTTCATCAATAATCCCAGCTCCCAACGCTGAAGAAATAATCCCAGTCTTGGATTTGATCTCTGAGATTGATGAACCTGAAGAACAGATGCTCTCTCACAAAAACAACCTTCCTTGGCTCCTCAAAAGCTAAGTGAAGAGGATCAAGAAAAGAGAGATGAAATGATCAAGAGACTCGAAGATCAGCGAATCATTCTGAAGTGTGATCAACTTCCTTCGGTTCCTCCAAAGTTCAGAGTTTCCCAAAAGGAATACAAGGAACACCTCAGAGCTGAACGCCTAATCGCTGAAAGAAGGGAAGCTGAAGAAAAAGACAGAGAATACGCCATCCAGCTTACTCAACGATCAGTAAAAGACCCCAAGCTGAAAAGAGCTCCCATTAATGTTCAACGTCAGCTATGGGATAATGCTCAAAAGATCGTTAGAGAAAAGACTAAGGTCTCTGATACGACTTTGGAATGGTCTAAAGAAATGCTGATGTTAGGGTAGAATTTATGTTGATTTTAAGTTTGAATTGTAATTGTTTAAAGTTAGTCTATAGTGAACGGGCCGTGGGCTTGTTAACCACGGGCCCGAGGTATATAATGTTGTATTAGCCTAGAAAAATAGGTTAATCATCCTTTTAGCTTTCTAAACTCATTGTAATATTCTCTCTGAAAGCATAATACAGGGATGACCAGTTGAAATCATTCTCTTTCATTGTTTGATATTTTCGATTTCATTATTGTTGCACGGATCTGGATTCTACAATTGGTATCAGAGCGGACAGACGGATTCGATTCAAAGTCTAATTCATTGATTTCTGGTTAGTTTGACTTTTCCACGTCTGACTTTTCTTGATTTTTCAAATCTGTGATTCTGCGTAAATTGTTCAAATTTTCTTGTTGGGTTGTGTTAGCATCATAATTATAAGTAATTCTGCAAATTTTCACACCCTAATTCGTTCGTTTGGTTGTTCAATTTAGCAAAATAAGTTCAAAAGTTTTTGATAGTGTTCTTAATCAAAAATCGAATTTTTATCTTCAAAACGTGCTCTTGTTGCTCCAAAATAGATTGGATTAGTGTTGTTTTGTGCTTGGTATTGTTTCTAACCTTTCAGGAACACATTAGAGTAACCCCAGTTGAGTTTTCGATCGATTTTAGCAAAACAGCCGCGGTGTCCGGATAAAACAGCCGCGTTTTCCGGACAGATCAAGGTGTCCAGACGTTTGTGGTTCCATCCGGACTAGTTCAATTCTTCCGGACAAGTCCATCATCCGGGTAAGTCAGTCATCCGGGTAAGTTCTCCTTTAATCTCAATCTTTCCGGGTAATTTTGTTCCGGATAATTCAAAGTATCCGGAATTCATTTTATCCGGAAATCCTCGTTTACCCGGAATCTTCGTAGTATCCGGACACCTCAAAGTTTCCGGAAACTTCAAAGTACCCGGAAATCTCATACTTTCTGGAATCTATTGCATCCGGTAAACTTTGTTTATCCTGTTGATTATATCCGGTATCTTTAGTCCATCCGGTAACCTTGGTTATCCGGACAACTCAAGTTATCCGGACTCTCTTACCTATCCGGACAACTCTGCAATTTTGAACTGTTTTTCATAATTCTGGTCCGGACACTTCCAGATCAGATCACTTATTTGGATTTCTTTCCAGTAAGCTAAGTTATTGTCTGACCACTCATAGAACCTGCGTTAGGACTCCACTCTTAGTGCCTTGCGTTAGGTTTTACACTTTGAATCAATCTACACGTCTGACGATCACTCCGTTGCAACCGAAGATGTCTACTTCTCGTGATGCTCTCGCAATTGGAACGGACACCAAGCCACCATGTATCTACCCGAACGAGTACAGCCAATGGCGAGATAGGTTTATGATCTTCATAGAGTCCAAGGACAACTATGAGTACATCAAGGGAGCCCTGGATAATGGCCCGATTGACGCACCGATGAAGGTAATAGCTACAACTGCAACTACAGAAGCTCGACGTGAGAAGAAAACTCTTGCTGAGATGACAGAATTTGAAAGAGGCATGACTGAAGGAGAAAAACATGCAAAGAGATATCTTATACAAGCCCTTCCTAATTCTATTTACACTGCCATAGACAGTTACAAAGACACGGCTAAGGGCATGTGGGACCAAGTAGCCAAAATGATGCGATGGAGTGTTGTAGGAAATCAGCTGAAGATAAATAGTGCAATAACCAAGTTCGATGGGTTCAAGCAGTGTAACGGTGAATCCCTTACCCAGACCTATGAACGTTTTTGTCTACTTCTCAATGAACTGAACAAGAATAAAATTGTTCGTTCCAATACTGAGAACGCACTAAAGTTCCTCAACAACTTGCTACCTGAATGGAAAGTGTATGCTTCTCATGTCAAACACAACAACTTGATAGAGAACATCAGCATCAATGAACTATATGAGACACTTCTCCAAGATGAAGATGAAGTAAATGAGCTTTTGGGAGAGAAGAAGAATGAGCCAAAACAATCTGCGGATCCTATTGCCCTCATGACTTCCAAAATGGGGAAATCTTCAAGCAACCAATCCAGACGCGGTCCACAGCATAGTTCTTCCGAGTCAGAATCTGAGGACAAGAAAGACGGTGACGATGATGATGATGAAGCATCGGAATTAATGAAAGCTATTGCCCTTCTGACTAAATCCTTTCAACAACAAAAGTTCTACAAGAAGCCGTCCTCCAATAGTCAAAGCTTCTCCACCGCCTCCAATAAGCGTCACGACTATAAGGATCGGTATGAAGGAAAGAAGAAGGTAGAAGAGCAAGATAGATCTGAGAAGAAGGAGAAGACAGAGAAAAGTGACCGTAAGAAGAGAGATGAACCTGTGAAATGCTACAACTGCGGGAAACTCGGTCACTTCGCTAAAGACTGCCGTCAACCCACAGTGAAGAACTCTCACTATTATGAGGCCAAACTTGCACTGGCCAGACAGAAAGAGGCTGGAGAGGTAATGTTCGCTGAAAATGAGTACTGGCTAGGGAGATCTGATGATGAGGACGATTATGAAGGTGCTGATGCTTTCATGGGATATCAATCGTCTACTGATGAAGACAAGACAAAAACAAATCAGGAATGTGACTCTTGCCTACAAAACTTCATACTTCAATTGCAAACCATCACTGAAAAGGCAAACTCCCTCACGGCCACGAATGCAGAACAAAAGCTTGAAATTAGTTCAATAACTGAAAAGCTTAATGTTCAAATGAAATTAACTGAGAAATATAAGTCTGAAAATGCTAATCTAAAAGACAAATGCAAAAATCTTTCATTAGCACCTAAAGACTTAAGGGCCAGATTATCTGATCTTCAACGTCAGTTTGATCAGTGCTTGAATGAGAAAGAAGACATTACTTATCAATGCTCTTCTCTTCAAATTCAACACAAGGAGTATGTGGCTAAAATTCTAGATCTAGAAACCAAACTCCACAAACGGGGTCAAACTGATCAAACCATTTTTTTGAACAAACCCAAAGAGTTCACGTATTTTAACAAAGAATGGGGAATCGGATATGATAACCCACATTATTTGAAAAAAGGAAGATGGCATACACCCACCTTGTATGATTTTGCTTGTTTTGGGTTAGACAAAAAGTATCCGGAATATGCAATCCAATGGACTGGTCCTCTTGAACCTGAGAAGGAAGAGGAAACCGAGGAATATAAACGCAAATACAAGCGAGGAATACAACTTCCATTTTGTTATGAGCCTTTAAATTATTCTTATAAAAAGGACAAAAAGTACCTCTCCAATGACTACTTCGACCCTTACAAGGTTGCTACGCCCAAGGATTCCTCCAAGAAGGATGAGGACCAAGCAACCGCAACCAAGTCTGAGACGGGTGAGTTTAAACTCTATGTTCCCCCTCTCATCTTGGAAGCAAAGATAGTCGAGTTGGAGGAGTCATTAGAAAAAGAAAGGTCCAATTTTCAAATGGAAAAGAAAGCTTT
This sequence comes from Saussurea involucrata, assembly GCA_033807775.1. NCBI lineage: Eukaryota > Viridiplantae > Streptophyta > Magnoliopsida > Asterales > Asteraceae > Saussurea > Saussurea involucrata. The sequence goes on from CM066320.1 coordinate 9,432,127, forward strand.
ACTTGAAAAACTTGAGAATCAACAACCGGTCAAAACCGAAGTTGTGTCTGATGAAGGACAAGAGATTCTTCTGTCTGAAATCAATCGACTCACATCACAACTGTCTGCTTTGGCAACAGAAGTGATGCAAGAGAAAGTGAGTAATGGTCAGCTTCAAGAGCAGATTGACCAACTCCAAACTGAAAAGCAGATTTCACCCAAACTTTCCTCAAGTTCATCTGATACGTCTTCGTGTAAAGCGTTTATAGGCAAGATCTCTACTTTACAAGACGGTCAAGATTCTCAAGACGAGAGTGTGTTAAGGAATTTGAACTCTGATTTTTCAAACGCTTCCGCACCGAATTCCTCAAAGCACATAAGCACAGTGTGTTCCTCGCCTTCCTCAACCAATCCAAGTCCTGTAATTCCGGATGTTGATTTTTCTGAATACATGAACTCCGAAGGTAATTCTGATAGAGAGTTTGAGTCGTTCCCTTTCGACAAACCTCTTCCAAGTCATTCTGATTTTTTGTCTCCAGTGGTTAATCGTCCGGTCAACTTTCTAAAGGGCGACTGTTCACAATCAAAGACTCCGGCTGTGAACAAGATTCTTAAAAATGCTTCAAATGTTCAAAAACAATCACAGCCGAAGCAAAAGACCGAACAATCGACCACTAAGACACCTGTTTCCTCAAAAGTCATTGATCATTCTGTCCCTGCTGTTTCAGATAAACATGGTCGAGCTAATAAAGAAAAACCAAAGTGGCTAACGAGGGATCCTGTCAGGAAGGATGCGTCAAAGTCTTCCCCACCTGTTTTCATTTCTAGAATAGACAAAGACAATAATGCTTGGAATAATTGGAACCATTTTGATGTTTCTTTTCCTGTTAAAGTTAACTCTCTTCATCAATTGATTCAGTTATCGCATGATTGTTTATGTTGTTCTAATTGTGGTTGGAATGATTTTGATGACATTCATAATAATGCTTGGTATGCGCCTTACTTTGTCGAAAACCTATTCCATAAGCGCAAACCCCAAAATAAAAGGCAACAACATCATTTAAAACGGGGTTTCAATCAAACGGTTAATCCACAGCGGGAGACCCGACCCATTCCTACACGGGCTGCTCCTACTGAGGTTAAACCGGCACCCAGGTGGAAATCTGCCCAACAATCTGTTCCTCCAAAAGGTGTACATTCTGCACCCAAGAAGAAACAAGTGCCAAAACCAGTTCCCTCCAACGGTGTGAAATCTGCACCTAAAGGGAAGGCTGTGTCAAAGCAAATTTCCCCAGGCAGTGCCAACTCTAACCCCCAAGGACCCAAACAAATTTGGGTACCTAAACGTCCCTAATCTTGTTTTGCAGAACGGTCATGTGTGGTACTTAGACTCTGGATGCTCCAAGCACAAGACCGGAAGAAGGGAGCTTCTCACGAATTACAAGGAAGAATACTGCGGAGACGTGAGATTTGGAAATAACGAGAAGTCGCCGATCGTGGGCTACGGCGACATCGTACAATACAAGATAACAATCAAGAAGGTATCCCACGTTGCAGGATTAGGACACAACCTCTTCAGCATCGGTCAATTCTGCGACAAGGATCTCGAGGTCAGCTTTAAAGCCACACGGTGTCGAATCCTCAACAACAACGGAGACGAGCTACTGGTTGGGACTCGGAAGACCAATCTCTACACCATCGACCTCGCCGCAATCAAAACCGACAAACCTGTCTGCCTCTTGTCCAAAGCAGATTCTGACCAAGTTTGGCTCTGGCATAGACGTCTTTCGCACCTCAACTTCAGAAGTATCAATCAACTGGTGCTAGGCAAACATGTCAGAGGCGTGCCACAACTTCCGTTCGTGAAAGACCGTCTCTGTGGAGCATGCGAAAAGGGAAAGATGACGCGTGCATCACATCCGCCGAAGGCAACTCCGAGCACGACCCGGACCCTCGAACTCATTCATATGGATTTGTATGGTCCAATGCGTGTTCCGAGCATCAACAAACGCAAACACGTGCTCGTGATGGTGGACGACTACTCACGCTACACTTGGGTGACACGTGCTCGTGATGGTGGACGACTACTCACGCTACACTTGGGTGATGTTCTTACGCTCGAAGGACGAAACTCCGGAGCTCATCATTGATCACCTGAAGACTGCCCAGCAGAACAAGCTTCAACACGTTCAGTCCATCAGAACTGATAACGGGACGGAGTTCAAGAATCAGAAGGTGGATGACTATCTGCGATCAGTGGGCATCACACACACTTTCTCTGCAGCACGCACTCCTCAACAAAACGGAGTGGTGGAAAGACGAAATCGTACCCTAGTTGAAGCTGCACGAACAATGCTATCCCAGGCAAATCTACCGCTATATCTATGGGCTGAGGCGGTATCTACGGCTTGCTACACGCAAAACCGCTCTATCCTTCTCAAGCGGTTCAACAAGACACCGTTCGAGATCATGAATAATCACGTTCCAACCGTTGGCTACTTCCATGCATTTGGATGCACTTGCTATGTACTAAACGACAAGGATGATCTCAGGAAATTCAGCCCCAAAGCGGACGAAGGAGTTTTTATTGGATACTTCATGCAGGCTAAGGCGTATCGCGTTTACAACAAACGGACCAAAACCGTTGTTGAAAGCATAAACGTGACATTCGACGAAGCCGCAGATTTGGCTTCTGAACACCTCAGTTCAGAACCTGGATTAACTGGCGTATTAGCTTCCGGACCTCCAAGTTCGGGATCTACACAAGCATTAGTAAATCCGAATTATGCATCTTCATCGAATGATAATCTTTCTGATTTAGATTTATTATTTGAATTCTTTTATGATGACACTGCTCACTCTTCCACACCTGTCTCAGCGCACCCGCGACTTGAAGCTGCTCGCAATGCGGATTCAGACGACTTAACTGGTCCGCCACCGTCTACGAGTACGCCGTCAACATCTGTGGAGACAGCTCAACCATCCTCATCTGCTACAAGTACACCTGGCAATGTAACCCCCCGGAGGAACCTATGCTCTCAGAGATCGCTCCTAATGATTCGTCTTCTGCTACAACCGATGTTCAACCTCTGAACTCCTCGGAACCAGAGGATGTTCAACCATCGACGAATCCTCCCCCACTTCCTCCAAGAAACACGACTGCTACACTTGAACAAGTTCAAGACCTTCCATCTGGTGCATATGTGGATCCGGACGCCTCTCACTCTACTCAACAGCCGCTTCCGCACACCACCAAATGGACAAAGGCACATCCCCTGCATCAGATCATCGGTGATCCTTCCACTCCTGTACGTACACGAGGCGCTTCTGCCAACTTCTGCCTATTTTCTGGATTCTTAAGCAAGATCGAGCCGACGAACGTTCGCGAAGCACTCGAAGATCCAGACTGGATCATAGCCATGCAAGAGGAGTTGAATCAATTCGAAGCTCTAAAAGTATGGCGACTGGTTCCACGTCCTACGCACAAGACGGTAATCGGCACCAAATGGATTTTTAAGAATAAGAAGGACGAAGACGGCATCGTTGTTCGCAACAAGGCGCGACTCGTGGCCAAAGGATACCGACAACAAGAGGGGATCGACTATGATGAGACCTATGCTCCGTGTTGGACAACCTAAGGGGGGGGGGGGGGGGTAAGGTTGTATTTAAAATCTTTTTCTTTCAAAAATTCTTTGAACAAATAAATACAGTACAAACAATACAGTAAAAATAAAGCAGAGTATAAACAAGTAAATATACAACAATTATATAAACAGATATAATTTAAATGCACAGCGGAAATGTAAATAGATAAGGGAAAGAGAATACTTGACAACGGTGTTTTTAAAGTGGTTCACCAAACACAAAGTTGGCTAGTCCACCTCGAGAAAATAACACTTCTCGGAGATCCAATACGAAACGTGTTCTTTACGGTAGAAACACAAACCTTAATACAACAAACGCGAATCACTCTTCTTTGAGAGATTAATGTGGATCACTCACTCTAATTCAAACACTTACAAGAGGGTATAAATTTTAATATGAATAATCACTCTTGAATAAGGTTTATCACTTGGATATTTTTAGAGAGTTTGATCACTTGAGTTGTGTTGTTGATTCAACTAATCGTGAGATTTTAATCTGCTATCAACTCAAGATTTCTTGCTCAAAAAAATTAATTTATCAGTTTAAGTGATTTAGTGTGAGTAAGAAAGCAGCAGAATAATAATCAAATGCTGAGGGAGAACTTAATGCTGAAGTTGGTGTAGAGTTGAATGCTGCTGGAGGCTTGTATTTATACTGCATGAAAATCTGACTTGAGAATTTCGCGGTATACCGCCGAACCTTCGCGGTATACCTGCGTCAGAAAAAAGGTACTGCAGGGAGAAGGTCAACCTGCAAAACTCAACGGCATAATGTACCCGCGGTATACCGCGTTGCACATGGCGGTATACCGCCTGAAGAAATTTCCTGACAAAAGAAGCTTCTCATGCAGAACAGTTGATGGGAAACAGTACCCGCGGTATACCGCGAATACCTTGGCGGTATACCGCCTAAAATTCTGTCCAATGAGAGCATGGCAACGCAGGTAACTTCGGCTGATCACAAACTTGCAACAGTAACAGTAGCAGACAGCATATATATATCAGAGATTTATATATAAAAGATATTATATATATATTTGATTCAAATATATTTATATAGATACGAAATATCCAAGTGATAAAATATTTTAGGGTGTTTATCATTTTAAAATAAAATGACGAAACTCTTCAGACTTGGATTCTTCAGATAAAAAATTTATCGAGATCATTTAAATATCTGCACACTCAGATAAAATATTAGATAACAAAATAATGCGGTGTGTTTTGTAATCATCAAAATAAATATGGAGATGTGATTTTATGTGTACCAAAAATATATCACAATATTTAAAGCTGGGTACACTTGCACCAACAATCTCCCCCTTTTTGATGATGACAAACACAACGCTAAACACGAGAGCATACTCGGTTTCTCTCCCCCTTTTGTCGAAGCAAAAAGGGTTTAAGAAAACCGCTTATGCTCCCCCTCGAAAGATGCTCCCCCTCAAAATATGAAATATTTGAGAGTTAGTATTTATCAAGGGTTATACTCAAGCATGCCTAAACCAAGTCTTAATTTAAAGAACGCCTTTTTGTTTAGAGCTTTAGTAAAAATATCGGCCAAATTATCTTCCGAATCAACCTTTTCAAGCACGATTTTGCCTTTTTGAACATTATCTCGTAAAAAGTGATGTCTCAATTCAATATGTTTGGTACGAGAATGTAAAACGGGATTTTTACTTAAGTTTATGGCACTTGAGTTATCACACATAATTGGAATTTTGGTTAGGTGTACCTCAAAATCGGTAAGTGTGTGTTTCATCCATAGGACTTGAGCACATGCTCTTGCGGCGGCTACATATTCCGCTTCGGTGGTAGACAAAGCTACGGATTGTTGTTTCTTAGAGAACCAAGATACAAGTGAGAGACCTATAAAGGCACATACCCCACTAGTACTTTTTCGGTCAACAATAGATCCACCAAGATCGGAATCGGCGAAGCATGTTACTTCTAACTCGGGTTGCTTTGCGTACCATAAGCCAAGATTAGTAGTACCTCGTAAATATCGAAAAATACGCTTGACAGCTTCATAGTGAGATTGTTTAGGTGAAGATTGAAAACGAGCACATAAACATACACTAAACATAATATCAGGTCTACTAGCAGTTAAATATAATAAACTACCAATCATACCACGATAAATCTTTTCATTAAAATCGTTTCCCTCCTCGTCACGCGATAATTGCAAATTTGTGGTCATTGGAGTTTCAACGGGTTTGACATTTTCAAAGTTAAACTTTTTCAACATATCTTTACAATATTTAGATTGACTAATAAAAATACCAGTTTCACATTGTTTTATTTGCAATCCTAAGAAGTATTTTAACTCTCCCATCATGCTCATTTCAAATTCGCTAGTCATTTTCGCAGAAAATTCATTACACAATTTTTCATTAGTGGAACCAAAAATAATATCATCAACATATACTTGCACAACCACAATATCATTTTGAACATATTTCACAAATAAAGTATTATCTATTTTACCCATAATATAACCACTAACAATTAAAAAGGTTTTTAATCTATCATACCAAGCACGCGGAGCCTGCTTTAAACCATAAAGCGCCTTTTTCAATTTATAAACATGTGTCGGGTTTTCAAAACTTTCAAAACCGGGAGGTTGAGAAACGTATACCTCCTCATTTATAATACCATTTAAGAAAGCACTTTTAACATCCATTTGAAATAACTTAAAATCTTTAGCATTTGCAAAAGCGAGAAGCATTCGAATAGACTCCAACCTAGCAACCGGTGCAAAGGTTTCGTCATAATCTATACCTTCTTGTTGACTGTACCCCTTGGCAACTAAACGTGCCTTGTTTCGTGTGACTCCACCGTTCTCGTCTACCTTGTTTCGGAAGACCCATCTTGTGCCAATAATGGTTTGACTACTAGGGCTAGGCACTAAGTCCCATACATCATTCCTAGTAAATTGGTTTAACTCATCTTGCATGGCCAATATCCAATCCTCATCGCCTAAAGCTTCATCTATGGTTTTAGGTTCTATGGTTGAGATAAAGGCATGGAAAGCACAATGGGTAAGGATTTGTGATCTAGTTGTCCTTTGGTTTAGGTCACCTATAATTTGATCTACGGGATGTCCTCGAGCGGTTCTAAGGTTAGGATCATCTATACCTTGTGGAATAAAGCACGGAGGGGCATCACTAGATTCAATATTATTTGTGGAAGGTTGGGTACCTAAATCCAAGGTACTAAGTTGTTGGGCTAAGACGTCTCCTTCACAAACATTGTCATTTGCTAAGGGTGCACTCGGTTTGGGAGGACTCTCGTCAAAACTAACATTAAGGGATTCTTCCACTACCATGGTCTCCTTATTTAGGATTCTATAGGCTTTGCTATTCCAAGAGTAACCTAGGAAAACTCCTTCATAGGCTTTGGGGTCAAATTTGGTTAGGTAGGATTTGGTGTTTAAAATGAAACATTTACAACCAAAAACTTTTAGGTGAGCTAGGGAAGGTTTTCTACCTCGGTAAAGTTCATAGGGTGTCTTATTTAGGATACCTCTAATTAGGACACGGTTAAGCACATAGGTCGCGGTAGCAACGGCATCACACCAAAACTTTTGGGGAACTTGATGTTCGTTTAGCATAGTTCTACTCATTTCTTGCAACGTTCGATTTTTCCTTTCAACAACCCCGTTTGACTGAGGAGTTCGAGGAGCCGAAAAGTTATGAGTTATACCATGTTTATCACAAAAGGCACCAAATTGTACATCATTATCGAATTCTCGTCCATGGTCCGTACGTATGGAAACAATCGTACAACCTTGTTGGTTTTGAATTCTTTTTCCCAAAATTTTAAACTTTTCAAAAGCCTCATTTTTATGTCTCAAAAATAAAGTCCAAGTATAACGGGAATAATCATCCACAATAACCAAAGTATAAAAATTTCCTCCAAAACTTTGAACAGCCATCGGGCCAAAAAGATCCATATGTAAAAGTTCTAAAACTCTTTGAGTAGAAATAACATTTTTTGATTTATGAGAAACGTGATGTTGTTTGCCGACACGACAAGCATCACAAAAATGATTATCAAACTTTAATTTTGGCAGGTCACTCACAAGCTCCTTATTTTTTAAGTTTTGCATTAATCTTAGATTAGCGTGACCTAAACGCCTATGCCATAAAGTAGAAACATCATTAATAGAAGATAAGCATACATTATCAGATACAACAGTTTTACAAATATATAAATTTCCTTTTACAAAGCCATTTAAAAGAACTTTGCCATTTTTTATGATTTTGCACGAGTCTTCTTCGAAGACAACAGTTGTATTATTTTTACACAATTGGCGAACACTTAACAAATTAAAATGTAAATTATCAACATGATTAACATTTAGAAATTGAACATTATTGCAAGAGACTGTACCTCTACCAATTATATTTCCTTTGGAGTTTCCTCCAAAGATTACCTGTCCACCATCACATGACTTATATGATGAAAAGAGATTATTGTTTCCGGTCATGTGACGTGTGCAACCACTATCGAGTATCCAGTCCATATCAAGATCAATCTACAATAATGAAGATATAACTTTTATGGTCCCCATTTCTCGTGGGTCCTTGACAATTAGTTTCAAAAGTCAACCAACATACATATATATAATGTCAAACAGAATATATATATATATAATACATTACACAATATATAATACATCAAACCATATTAATAAATATATATAACACATTAAACAAACATAATATATATATAAGAATTAAAAGAATTAAATAAAATGTATATATATATGTGCAGTACGTATGTATATATATATATATGAATAGTATTATATATTACTTATATATATAACATATACAACAGAATATATTTAAACTATATATATATATATAACACATTTAAAACCATAAACGCATACCACCGGGATTATCATTACTAAACATTCCTTTTGGAATCCATTTATTTACCATTTTAATTTTGCGATTATATTTATCATATACATAAAAACAAGCATTTACATTCGCATTATTATTAGGTTTAGAATATTTATCATGGTACATGCGAGCATACGGTTTTCTCGTATTATAATTTACATTATTTATTTTACGCACATACGGAGGTTTTTGCACATATTGATTTCTTGTATTTACTTTAGGTGATTCATAAAATCTTTTGATGGGTATACAAGAACATTTATCAACACAAGTATTGGAACCAATGCCTTTTCTACATTTTATACGGTTAGGCATATTAAGCATGTTAAGAACCTTTTTATTACTACTTTCAAAAGCTTTAGCTAGCATGTTATCTTTTTCATATGAAGCACATTTAGCCTTTAAGCATGTAATCTCATTCTCAAGAATATCACATTTTGTACAAATAATATTTTCATGTGATTTTTTATTTAAGCATGCAATTTCTTTATTTAAAGCATCACAAGATTTACAAAAATCTTTTTCTCCTAATTTAGTTTCTAATTTAGCAATTATATCCATATCATTTTCAGATTTTTGTTTAACATTTTTTATTTCCTTTTTACATGCATTTACAGTTTCTTTTAACATAGCATTCTCATCTTGGTAACGATTTGCAAGAGCGGCCATTTTATGAAAAGATTCATATAATTCTTCAAGATTATTTTCACTATCACTTTCATAATCACTATCGTAATCCGAGTAAGAAGATTTTACCTCGTCGTCGCTATCGGCCATAAGACAAATGGCTTGATAGTCATCTTCTTCTTCACTCTCGCTCCACGCGCCTCCAATGAAGGCTTTCTCCTTCTTCTTTTGGAACTTGTTCTTTTTCGGACATTCATTGGCGTAGTGGTCTTTGTCACCACATGAGTAGCAAAAGCCTCTCTTTGGCTTAGCTTTATCGTCTTCACTCGAGTCGCCATTTTTCTTAACTTTTTCGTCTCGTTTATGGAACTTACGACTTCGATTATCACCACCACGACGGTAGTTACCGTTTCTTTGAAATCTGCCATTGTTAGAAAATTTATTATTATTATTAAGAAATTTGGAAAAGTTTCTTACCAACATGGCGACTTCATCGAGAGTTTCGGAAGGATCTTTCGAGGAGCTAGCTTTCTCCTTTTTCTTCTCATCTTTTGGTGTTGAGACATTGAGAGCGATTGATTTCTTTTTAACTTGCTCCCGATCTTTGTTTCTTTTAAGTGCAATTTCATGCACTTTAAGATTACCGATTAAGTCATCTATCTTCATTATGGAGAGGTCACGGGAGTCTTCTAAGGATGTTATCTTTTGCATCCACTCCGAAGGGAGAGCTCGTAGGATTTTCCTTATATAGTCCTCATTAGGATAAGTGCGATCCAAACCTTTCAAAGTAGTCACAATAAGGTTAAATCTTTTAAACATTGAGTCAATTGACTCATCTTGTTTCATTTCGAATAGTTCATAATCGTGAACTAAAATATTTACTTTACTAGATTTAACCTCCGTGTTTCCACGATGAGTATTATTTAAACTTTCCCATATTTGATTTGCAGTTTTATAAGTATATACTCTTTCAATTTCGTCAGATGTTAAAGCAGCATATAATATATTCTTAGCTTCAAAGTTTAAACAAAAATGGGCTTCATCAGAAGTAGTCCAGTCATCTAGGGGTTTATCAATATAAACATCATCTTTCACAATGGTGGGTTTAAAATTCCCTTTTTCTATGATGTTCCAAATCTTTTGATTTTTGCCACGCACGTGACATTCAAATAGCTCGGCCCAAATGCCAAACTTTTCAGTATCTATCAAAGGAGGTTTTGAAAACACGATATTAGTTTGTTGAGCCATTTAGAAGAATAAGAGAAAAATATGCAGAATATTTTTTGAAAGACCTGCTCTGATACCAAATGTTGGACAACCTAAGGGGGGGGTAAGGTTGTATTTAAAATCTTTTTCTTTCAAAAATTCTTTGAACAAATAAATACAGTACAAACAATACAGTAAAAATAAAGCAGAGTATAAACAAGTAAATATACAACAATTATATAAACAGATATAATTTAAATGCACAGCGGAAATGTAAATAGATAAGGGAAAGAGAATACTTGACAACGGTGTTTTTAAAGTGGTTCACCAAACACAAAGTTGGCTAGTCCACCTCGAGAAAATAACACTTCTCGGAGATCCAATACGAAACGTGTTCTTTACGGTAGAAACACAAACCTTAATACAACAAACGCGAATCACTCTTCTTTGAGAGATTAATGTGGATCACTCACTCTAATTCAAACACTTACAAGAGGGTATAAATTTTAATATGAATAATCACTCTTGAATAAGGTTTATCACTTGGATATTTTTAGAGAGTTTGATCACTTGAGTTGTGTTGTTGATTCAACTAATCGTGAGATTTTAATCTGCTATCAACTCAAGATTTCTTGCTCAAAAAAATTAATTTATCAGTTTAAGTGATTTAGTGTGAGTAAGAAAGCAGCAGAATAATAATCAAATGCTGAGGGAGAACTTAATGCTGAAGTTGGTGTAGAGTTGAATGCTGCTGGAGGCTTGTATTTATACTGCATGAAAATCTGACTTGAGAATTTCGCGGTATACCGCCGAACCTTCGCGGTATACCTGCGTCAGAAAAAAGGTACTGCAGGGAGAAGGTCAACCTGCAAAACTCAACGGCATAATGTACCCGCGGTATACCGCGTTGCACATGGCGGTATACCGCCTGAAGAAATTTCCTGACAAAAGAAGCTTCTCATGCAGAACAGTTGATGGGAAACAGTACCCGCGGTATACCGCGAATACCTTGGCGGTATACCGCCTAAAATTCTGTCCAATGAGAGCATGGCAACGCAGGTAACTTCGGCTGATCACAAACTTGCAACAGTAACAGTAGCAGACAGCATATATATATCAGAGATTTATATATAAAAGATATTATATATATATTTGATTCAAATATATTTATATAGATACGAAATATCCAAGTGATAAAATATTTTAGGGTGTTTATCATTTTAAAATAAAATGACGAAACTCTTCAGACTTGGATTCTTCAGATAAAAAATTTATCGAGATCATTTAAATATCTGCACACTCAGATAAAATATTAGATAACAAAATAATGCGGTGTGTTTTGTAATCATCAAAATAAATATGGAGATGTGATTTTATGTGTACCAAAAATATATCACAATATTTAAAGCTGGGTACACTTGCACCAACACTCCGGTCGCTCGCATTGAAGCAATCCGTATGTTTCTCGCTTATGCAGCGCACAAGAACTTCACAGTCTTCCAGATGGATGTGAAGACAGCCTTTCTTTACGGTGATCTCCAAGAATAAGTTTACGTATCGCAACCCGACGGATTTGTGGATGACTCAAAACCTGATCATGTCTACATCTTGGACAAGGCACTATACGGTCTAAAGCAGGCCCCGCGAGCATGGTACAACACCCTATCAAAGTTCCTGTTAGAATCCAAATTTACACGAGGTACTATTGATTCTACTCTATTTATAAAGAACGAAAAGGGTCACATCATTCTAGTCCAGATATATGTCGATGACATCATTTTTGGTTCTACTAATCCTATATATGCAAAGAACTTTGCCAAACTCATGGGAAAATTTTTTAAAATGAGTATGCTGTGTGAGATGAATTTTTTCCTTGGTCTTCAAGTTAAACAACTGTCGACCGGAATCTTCATTAACCAGTCCAAATACATTAGGGATATTCTTCGGAAATTCCAATTGGACCAGTCCTCACCAATGAAAACTCCCATGGCAACCAATACAAAGCTTGACACTGATCCTAACGGAAAGGCTGTCAACGCCAAATTGTATCGGGGAATGATCGGTTCTTTAATGTACCTAACTGCCAGTAGACCAGACATCATGTTCTCGACATTTCTCTGCGCCCGTTATCAGTCCAACCCTAAAGAGTCTCATTACAATGCTGTTAAACGTATTTTTCGTTATTTACGTGGTACTGCTGATCTTGGCCTTTGGTACCCGAAAGAGACAGGTTTTGGACTTTCCGCTTACTCAGATACGGATCACGCGGGATGCATGTTGGACCGCAAGAGCACCTCGGCACACATTCAGTTCTTGGGAGACAGCCTGGTAAGCTGGGCATCAAAGAAACAACAGTGCGTGTCAACGTCAACTGCCAAAGCGAAGTATGTGGCCGCCGCAAGCTGCTGTTCCCAGGTAATCTGGATGCGGACACAACTCAAAGACTACGGATTCACCTATGTCAAAGTCCCAATCTACTGTGACTCAAAGAGCGCAATTGCCATATCCAGCAATCCGGTCCAACATACCAAGACGAAGCACATCGACGTTCGGTATCATTTCATTAAGGATCACGTCGAAAGAGGTACAGTCGAGCTCTACTTCGTCAATACAGAACATCAGCTAGCAGACCTCTTTACCAAAGCCTTGGACGAAAAACGCTTTAAAACTCTTGTGTTCAAGCTCGGTATGCTAAATCTGAAGACTTAATCCGACTGTGTACCTTTACAAGTTCCATACCTCTACGAGTAATTGTCCACTCATCATCCGGAGTTAACACTCTTGATGATTGAGCATACACTTCCTCGCACTGGTATTCTACTTGTCTCGGTTACTTAGTTAGATTTAGTCTCTGTATTGTTTAGGTAGATTTCGTTTGTTTCTCTGGTTAACTCTTTCTTCGTGTGTTTCCTTTACTTCATACCATCGTTTGTTTTGATTACTTCATTATCTCTGTGCTTTCATCATTTACCATTATGTTCAGGGGGAGCACACTGCGACATCAGGTAAGTTTACTCATACTTTGAGGGGGAGCGTCACACACACTTTTTTCTTACGTATCAAAAGTTTTTGTGTGTGTGGGCACTCCTAAATTGGTCATCACTTGAGGGGGAGCGACATCGGTATTCTCTCAAAAGCTTAAAGTTTTTTGTGTCGGACCCCTCCACTGCACCCTAATACACGATTCGAGGGGGAGCAATGGCATTCCCATGCTCAGTTTGAGGGGGAGCGAGAGAAAGGTCTCTTAATAAGTTCCGTTTTTCTGAAAATCACGAAAAAGGACTCACCAGAGTTATCCGGACAGTATCCGGACTCTCCTGTTATCCGGGCAGTATCCGGGTCGGGTGTATCTGGGTCGGACATGAACCCGGACAACACCCGGGCTATAAAAGTCACCTGGGCCCCTTATTTTTCCCCATCCGGACTTCTTGACCTAAACCCTAAACCCCACGCTCTCTCTCTCTCGCTCAGACAACTCACGAACTCCCGATCTGCACTCGTGTTCACTCCCAAGTTCAGGTATGATGCTCGACTCTCTTTCTCGAACACGGTCAATCGAATTTTGTTCACATTGCATTACCTACAGACCCTGATTTGGTCGATTTACCTTTAACCCGAAACCCAGTTTCGGGTTCACAAGATTTGTGGTTTTTCAGTCGTAATATTGATAGGAAATACTATCCTTGTAGTCTAGAATGATACTTGTCACTTCTAGCTGCACTCACACTAGCATTGAATCACAGTCTGCTCGATTAGTCGCTAAAGGGGTTCGTCCGGACACATTCATCGTGTCCGGACACATTCAAGCCTATGACGTTATATTCGGACACATTCAAGCCTATGACATTTCATCCGGACATACTCAACTCCCGGAAACCTAGTTGTCCGAAAACCTTAGGGTTTCCGGTAAGTTCAACTACCGGTAGTTTTGAGGGTCCGGACACAATCCTATCCGGTAAACTAGCGTATCAGGGAACCTCTGTCCGGATAATCCTTTTTATCCGGACACTTGCATATGTTTATCCGGACAACCCTGTTATCCGGACACTTTGAGCTGTCCGGACACCCTGCATATGTTTATCCGGATTCCCCTGCTGTTGTGTCCATTCTGTACCTGTTTTCTCCCTAGCTGTCCTTAATTTGTCTCAGATTGAGCCATTCCACGCAAAGGTACGCACCGACACTTGTTCTTCTGGTTAAGTTCCTAACTGTGTGCCATTTTGACAGATTTATACATGGCGGAACAACAAAATCCGGAAGACCAAATTCCTCAGGAGGAGGAAATCATCGACGAAGTAGCAGATGCTGCCTTGGTTGATCCTAACCATGGCATCGAGTTGGAGGCCAACAATCATTACTTGGACCCGGCGCTGTTCAGACCTAACCCGCAACATCAGGTCATTCTAGACATTCTGTTGCACCATCCCATACGCGAGGCACTCACTCGCACCGCCGACGTTCCTTTGATCTACGTTCTACAAGTCTGGCTGACGGCACAAGTCCGTACAATTGGCAATACACAAACCATCACGGCGCAGATTGACAACCACCCATTTACTCTGACGCCCGACTCCTTTTGCAGACTACTGTCTCTACCGGAAGCCACTGCCAACAACCATGAACGGTACGATCCTGCCGTTAACGATGCCACACTATGCGCACAAATGCGTGCTCTTGGTTACAACTCCGACCTTCAATGACCCTCAGTCTTCAATCGCAAGTTCCTGGCGCCAATTTGGTACACGCTCTTCACCATACTCAACCGCTGCCTATCCGCCCAATGGAAAGGTATTGATCAATGTACCGGCGACTTTCTGCGACTTGTTCACGCCGTGTGCTACCACCGCCACGTCGACTTCGCCATGATAATCTGGCGTGAACTTGTGACCACTATTCGACACATCGGCGGAACCAAACAGAAGAAGTTCCTCCCATACCCGCGTTTCCTATCGCTTGCAGTTCGTCAGCACATGGATGCGAATCCAGCCATTCCAAGACGTATTACACATCCGGTATGCCCCATCAGACACCTCCAATTCATGGTGATCCGCAACCCATCCGATGCGGTCGCCTCGCCCATTCCTGCCGCCCTACTAGCCATCGCCGATCCCGCTGCACCAGGGGTAGTTGCTTATAGGGGAGAGTTAGGAATTCCCATGGTCCAGCCAGAGCCGGAGGGACCTGCCCAAAGAAATAGGCCTGAGGGACGTGAGGGCCCTAGGACGAGAGGAGGAAGGGCCCGACAAGCGGGTGCTGTCGGGCGGGGAACGTTAGTTGTGAGAGGAAGGGGACCGAGAGTAGGTGGTGCAGTGGAATCGCGACCCGGTTCCAGCTCAGCCCAAGCCGGTCAATCCTCCAGACCAATTCTACATCACTCGACCGAGCCTTATATCACCGAACCCCCTGTCACCATCTCATGATGTTGAAGACGTGGAATCTGACTCCACGGACTCCGATACCGATCGAAACGTACGCCTGAGGCAAATACCTCCCGCTATTGGACCCAACCCTGATTTTACCTTTGGAATCCCACTTGACTCACCTCCACATACTGGAACCGAACCTATTAGGACATCTGAGGGAGAACAAGTAGAGGAGTTAGGACATGCGAGCAGGAGAGAACTGCGTTAAAGTTGAACCAGGAAAGATTGAGCCGTAAAGATAACGAGGCTCCTGAGCGACCCCAAACGAGGGATATCCGGGTAGCCACATCTACTACACCGTCTCATCTGTTGGGACGGGGTATTGAAGAAGACTCCGTGGACCCAGCGGAGCAATTGCACGACCCCCTTATCCACTCATCCATCTCACGACAGACGGATGTTTCAATATTACACGGGGAACAAGCACAACTTTCACCGGTCTCTCATTCGGAGAGTGTTGGTGTTGAAATAAGAGACCAGGAGCCCCCGGTCTCGCCTTCATTTCGTGCACCATCGAGTCTAGCGCCTTTTGACATTGAACATTCTTCGGCTAGGACACTCGAAGCTGAGCAACACCAAGTCGAGACTCTTCGTGACTCGACCGGAACCACCGTAGTGTCTTCACCTCTTGGTGGAACACAAGGATCGGCGGGAAATCCTACCACAGCTAACATCACGCCAACTGTGAACGTAGGTGGCTCTACCCCCATGGTAGACGCCTCAACGGGTAACCTAAGTGGTCCCGGAGTTATTCACCCCGACTATGTGTCGCAAGGGTCCCTGGACATCACCCTCAAGGCTGTCCGCGAGGCACTGGAACAGCATGTCACCAACGAGATCGCCAAAGCCATCAAAGGCAAAGCAAAGTCTGTTGACGCCGAAACCGCACCACCACATCCACCGACATTTGCTCAACCTATCTATTCGGTGGATACCTTAAAGACGATGCTCCTGGCCCAACTGCTCCAGGAATCCGACACAACCGCATCTACCGAAGCAGACCTGATCTCAGTTCTTCGATCCCAGGTCACTGCTCCATCTTCGTCCATCACCTCACGCCTTGACGCCATTGACTCGACCCTCAACGACTACAACAAAGTGCTTGCCACGCTGTCTGAGAGGGTCCGCTCACTAGAAGACACTTGCAAGAGTCAAGTCGGCGGTCTCAAACGCAAGCACGATGACCAGGATGATCTTGATCACCGTGAGGGGGAGAAGCGTCTACGCCAAACCGAGACCGTCCAGATCGTGACTGCCGAAACCACAACAGTGGTTCAACAGGAACCCCCAACTGCGGCAACTTCAACAGCAACACCCAAAGCCGAGTTGCCATTAGCACAGATGGTCATCGACATGGATATTTCGGATGACGAAGCCCCAACGGTTGAAAAGCCCGAGGGTAAAACACAGGAATTGGTCGCACAAGAACCATCAGACATGCCAATGCTCACCATGATTGATCCAGCATGTGAAACCAACCCGGAAACCGAAGACGCATGGTACGAAAAAGCTGCCAGAGCCGTAAACTTCGAGGTAAACTTGGTGTTTCCCACTGATGAAGACGACAACGTTGATTACGACCAGTTTCTGCTTCAGAATTTCTATGGTACGCCTCCCGTTCACTCGACTCAACCCGCTACGACTTCAGATCAACCCGAAAGATCAAATACAGAAATCCCGACATCTCCTCAGCAAACGACAGCTCCTGATCTTCCTCCCCCTCCTCAGCAACAAAACCGTTGGGAGAAGATCAAGGTCCTCATTCCTCATCTGGAGGAATCTCTGAAGAAGCTGTTTGTACACAGAATTCGCCTGATTGAGCCGACCTTCTGTCTTGGCATCTACAGTCCTGATCCAGCACGCCAACTCCGATACGTAGAAGCCATGAAGCGGTGTCTCCCGAGAGACCAGGTTCGAACCAAACTTAAAATTTCAGAGGTGTTAAAGATTCAGTCAAACCGAATTATGAAGATCGTCTTTCCCGTGTTCACTGTTCAACGTGAAGACGGAAAAGAATGGATTTTTTCTGAAGCTGACTTTAAGCATCTCCATCCGTTCGACCTCCTGTTATTCTGAGAGACCTTCGCACCAGAACCATCCGACCGCTTGCTGTAACAAAGGCGCCCGAAGTGGTTCGTCGATTCCTCGTCCGTTCTATTATGATCTCTTATCTTACGGACTTTCAAATGGCAATCGAGAACCGAGCGAAGAAGGTAAATCTGCTCAAACCGAATCTGAAAACTCCTGAACAGACAATGTATCCCGAGAATGCAATGCTGCTTCAACCGGAATTTGGGATCGTCTTCCTCAACGCTCAGAAAGAAAAGAAGTTTATGAGGTTCAGTCAGGTAGATCGATTTTGCGACGGCACACTGCTCAAAGTTCAAGACGCTCTTCGGAAGATCATCAAGCACGAATCCGAAAATCCAAAGGTATCCTATGTACCCAATCTGAATGAAAGAACTGCTCAGACTGCTTTGGATATGGTTGAAGAACGTCTCGACTACCGCCGCGCCATCAGATTCTTCGAGGTTCACTTCGCGTTGCGCAAACGATACGTATTCAACTGGCAAGAGATCGAGCGCGAACTCGAACTTCAAATCAAAGGGGGAGATTGTTAGGGTAGAATTTATGTTGATTTTAAGTTCAAGGGTTTGAATTGTAATTGTTTAAAGTTAGTCCATAGTGAACGGGCCGTGGGCTTGTTAACCACGGGCCCGAGGTATATAATGTTGTATTAGCCTAGAAAAATAGGTTAATCATCCTTTTAGCTTTCTAAACTCATTGTAATATTCTCTCTGAAAGCATAATACAGGGATGACCAGTTGAAATCATTCTCTTTCATTGTTTGATATTTTCGATTTCATTATTGTTGCACGGATCTGGATTCTACAGTTGAACTATCGATCTAGACCATCCAAAATCATCAAAGTAAACATCAGAGGAAGACTGTACGCAGACGTTCCTGTTGTTGAAGTGGATGTCTACAGAGAAGACAAAACCAAGCAAACCTTATATGCTGCTACCTTAGAAAAGTTTGGTCTCTCTGAATGGTTAGAAACGAAATTAGCCATTCAGAGATCACGCTCAAAGTTCAAAAGCCATGTCGAGAAGATCTTGAACAAACAGATCGACCTGGTTTCTTCTGCTGTGGATATTCCTCCTTCTACTCTTCTTCCTCCTCAACAAAGAAAAGTCTCTGCTAAGGAAAAGAAAGTCTCAGATTCAGGTCCTCCTATACGGAATGAAACAGGTATTGGTTTCTCTCGTGCTGAAGTTCTTGGCCCTGATGCTGATCTCTCAGCGCTTGACACCTCCCTACCACCTGGAGAAACTTTCATTCCTGGCACAGTTGTAAGTGATCCTTATGGTATATTCTTTCTAGACTACGAAGGAAACCATCACTTTCAACGTATCTCTGAGCTCCACATCGCTCCCATCGAACAACTCAGAGATCTCATATACTGGTGTGAAGTCAGACGCGACATTAAAGCTAGACACCTGAAGCCCTTGATTTTTGAAGAAGCTCTGAAGAAAAAGAATCAAGGAGTAGATGTCCCTGACTGGATGATTCCCACATCAAAGACCCTCGATGAACTTCTCATCAAGGAAGAACCTTTTGACGGATAGGATCGCCTTGTAATTCTTTCTATCCTTATCTGTCTACATCTTTTGTACTTGTAATTTTATTCGTTGTACTTGTAATTTTTCTACTTGCCTCTGTAATCTTTACAAAGTTTAAAGAAAAATTTCAGCGAACGTACTTTACTCCATCAGTACAGAAAAGATCCCAGAAAACAGTAAAAGGGACAAATATTTTATGAGTTCTTTTTATCCTTATATTTTCATTAAATAGCAATTTTCTCTGTTGCTATGTCATAATCAAATAGGGGGAGATTGTTGATCCAAACCCTCAGTGATTTGATAATGACCCTCTCTTATATACTTAGTGAAAATTGTAAGTAAACAATATGTATCAGAGTTTCACTATCGCTGATAAGTACTAAGATCTTACAGTACCGCTGATAGGAACTCTCACTCTTTAGATTAAACATTCAGCGAAACTGTTCACCATAATACTCTGAGTCTGTTCAGTACTTATGGTGATCGCTGATAAGTTAGTTGTTTACTTATGATCCCTGAAGACAAGTTTCACGTTAACATAGGTTCTACGCTGAAGTCGAAGATCAAGCTCAAAGAACCAGCGACAAGTCTCCTAATGAACTGATGCGGATCAGCGAAGACTCATATTTGTCCACTCAACGTGAAGTATCAAGTACAAGACTTTAGCTATCGCTGAAATTCTATCATTCGCTGATAAAGAATGATAGATCACTGAATCAACGAAAAGCTGATCATAAAGTCCTCCGTACAAAGTACTTTTTGTCTTAACCACCCTTGCACGTCTCCGTACGATATGTCAGAAAAAGAACCTCCTTATTGTCTGAAATCGTACAACCACTCTGATACTACACTGTTCAAACATGCGGCTACTAAGGTTGTCAACAAAGGTCAATGACATGCAACCAATCAGCTGCTGCCACGTGTAAAGTGTAAACTGCAATGCATTAAATGCATGCAGTATATAAGAAGATGAACTCACTTCATTTTGAAGTAACTTGCTAACTCTGGACAAGTTCATCCTTCTTATCTTGAGATAGGTTATTATTAGTAATTTCCTTCTCTTTCTTAGTGCAAGAAACTTAGTGTTCCAACTTGTTTAGATTTAGGTTTATCCTTAATCTTGTTTCCGCAACAAGCTGTAAATTGTTAATGATTTATCAATAAACAATTTAGAAAAGTAAAATCTGTGTGTTTGTATTCAACCCCCCCCCCCCCCCTTCTACAAACTTGTATAACCCTTTGGGACCAACAGAAGAATTGCAGAAACCCAAAAAGATTTTTGTTTACAAAAAGTGTTATAACTGTGGTGACACTTTTCATCTTGCAAAGGATTGTCCAAAGGAAAGAATTGAAAGAATCAAACCTAAGGACTCTTCCTCTTCTAACCCAAAAGGACCCACCACCAAATGGGTACCTAAGACCTAATCTGTGTGTGCATGCAGGCTTTTGAGCACCATCAAATTTGGTATCTGGATAGTGGGTGCTCACACCACATGACGGGGAATAAATCTCTTCTCATCAACTATGTGTCTGGAAAAGGTCCATCTGTAACTTTTGGTGACAACTCTAAAGGTTACACCAAAGGATACGGAACTCTCACAAATGGATCTGTCACTTTCAACAAAGTGGCACTTGTTGAAGGTCTCATGCATAATCTTCTCAGCATTAGCCAACTGTGTGATCTTGGATATAAAGTTATCTTTGAACTTTGTATCTGTACTGTTGTGGACAAGAACTTCAATGTGGTGTTATCTGGAAAAAGGATGGAAAATGTCTATATCATTGATATGGGACTAAGTAACAATTCATCCAATGTCTGCTTTGTGTCAGATGACACAGCCAAAAGGAACTGGCTGTGGCATAAACGTCTATCTCATCTGAACTTCAAAACACTCCATAAAATCTCAAACAAAGAACTGGTGACTGGCATGCCAAAGTTGAATTTTGTCAAAGAAAAGCTGTGTGATGCATGTGAAAAAGGGAAGCTTACCAATACATCATTCAAGACCAAGCAATCCTCCTCCATCACTCTCCCTCTCCAGATGTTACACATGGATCTATGTGGACCAGTCAGCACTCCTAGTCTTGGTGGCAAAAGGTACATTCTTGTTATTGTTGATGAATTTACTAGATACACTTGGGTATTTTTTCTCAGGTATAAAAGTGATGCAACTGAAGATATCATCAATTTTGTCAAGAAAAATGAAGTTCTAAATGGGCAGCTTGTAAGATCGGTGAGAAGTAACAATGGTACTGAATTCAGAAACAGTGCTCTTGAAGACTTCTTTAATGAGAAAGAAATTTCTCAAAATTTCTCTGCTGTTAGAACTCCTCAGCAAAATGGTGTGGTGGAAAGGAAAAACAGAACTCTATGTGAGGCTGCTAGATCTATGCTAAGTGAATCAAATCTTCCCACCTATTTTTGGGCTGAAGTTGTTAATACTGCTTGTTTTACCTAAAATAGGTCTGTGATTTCCAAAAGACATGATAAGACCCCATATGAAGTTTTCCATGGCAGAAAACCAAATATTGGCTTTCTTCATGTTTTTGGATGTGTATGCTTTATTCTAAATGATCGTGACAATCTTGGGAAGTTTGATCCCAAAGCTGATGAAGGTATTTTTGTTGGATACTCTTTATCCTCCAAAGCATATCGTGTGTTCAATCTCAGGAGAAAATGCATTGATGAGTCTATCAATGTCAAATTTGATGACCTAAGATCATCATCTCTTTCAAATGATGATGATGAATTGCACAGGTGGATTTCCTCATGCATAGGTGATGCTCCCATAGTTAACTCCACCGACGCTTCTTTCATTCCTTTGAACCCATCAAATAACCAAGTTGGGTCATCTTTGATAGTGCATCCTTCCACCGATATTCATTCTCCCACCGACTTAAATCCTACTGCCACTATGCACTTTTCCATCGATCCCATACCCTCTACCGATCCTATGCCCTCCACCGATAATACTGCTCTCCACTGATCCTCTGATTCCACTCCACCTATTCCTTCCACACAAAATGTTCCACTGGTTCTACCTCCTGCCACTAAATGGACCAAAGATCACCCCATAGATCAAATCATTGGTGATCAACAAATAGGTGTCCAAACTCGCAGAGGAGTTGGAAATATTTGTCTCAATGTGAACTTTCTTTCTCTTATTGAGCCCAAGAAGATTGATGAAGCTTTTGCAGATCCTTGTTGGATCACTGCCATGCAAGAAGAGCTTTCTCAATTTGAGAGAAACAAAGTTTGGAGATTGGTTCCTAGACCCCGAAAGAAAACAAATATTGGAACCAAATGGATCTTCAGGAACAAGATGGATGAAGATGGTACAGTTATCAGAAATAAGGCCAGATTGGTTGCTCAAGGATACCGGCAGGAAGAAGGCATTGATTATGATGAAACTTTTGCCCCTGTTGCAAGACTTGAAGCCATAAGAATCTTCTTGGCTCATGCTGCCCACCGAAATTTTAGGGTCTTTCAGATGGATGTCAAAAGTGTTTTCCTCAATGGGGAACTTGCAGAGGAAGTCTATGTGAAACAGCCACCTGGCTTTGAAGACCCAGCTCATCCAGACTATGTGTACAGACTTGACAAAGCTCTATATGGGCTCAAGCAAGCTCCTCGTGCTTGGTATGATACACTTGCTGTCTTTCTCTTGAAAAATGGATACTCTAGAGGTACTATTGACAACACTCTTTTTCTCAAGCACACCTCTGGTAATCTTATTCTTGTTCAAATCTATGTGGATGACATCATCTTTGGTGCCACTGATGAATCACTTTGTGATGAATTTGCTTCTCTCATGATGAGTGAATATGAGATGAGCATGATGGGAGAGCTTACATTCTTTTTGGGCCTTCAGGTCAAACAATCTTCAGAAGAAATTTTTATAAATCAAAGTAAATATATTCGTGACCTTCTGAAGAAATTCAACTTTTTAGACAGCTCTCCTATGAAAACTCCCATGGCACCACCTTTGAAACTTGATACGGATTTAAATGGTGAATCTGTGGATGTTACCCATTATCGGGGTATGATTGGTTCTCTCCTTTACTTAACTGCTAGCAGACCGGATATTATGTTTGCTACCTGTCTTTGTGCCCGTTATCAAGCCAATCCAAAGAAATCTCATTTGGATGCTGTTAAACGGATTTTCAGGTATCTAAAAGGTACTATGCTCCTGGGTCTTTGGTATCCCAAAGACTCAGGCTTTGAACTAATTGGGTATTCAGATTCAGATTATGCAGGTTCCAAGATTGATAGAAAAAGTACCACATGTAGCTGTCAACTCCTTGGTGGCAAATTAGTAAGTTGGTCCAGCAAGAAACAAAACTCTGTGTCAACCTCTACTGCTGAGGCTGAATATGTAGCTGCTGGAAGCTGCTGTGCTCAGATCCTGTGGATGAAAAATCAGTTGAAGGACTACAATCAAAACTACTCCAAAGTTCCCATTCTATGTGATAACTCTAGTGCAATTGCCATTGCAAATAATCCTGTCTTGCACTCAAGGTCAAAGCACATAGAAATCAGATATCATTTCATCAGGGATCACATTTCCAAAGGTGACATTGAGCTGCACTTCATTCCTACAGATCTTCAGCTTGCAGACTTGTTCACCAAACCCTTGGATGAAGCCATGTTCAATTTTCTGATAAGTGAACTTGGAATGTGCAACCTTTAATAGGTGATTCCTCCTCCTATAAAAAAAACCTCTCATCGGTGGTAATGACCTTCGGTGTTAATTGCTTTCGGTGATAAACCTCTTCACCGACAACAACCTTCTAGGTCAATCTTCATCGGTGACCTTGCTCTTCACCAAAATTCACCTGAATCATCAGTGATCAACCTCTTTTCCACCGATGTCACCGATCTCCGTGGTAATTCTCTTTCATCGGTGAGGTTTCTTTCACCGACACCTCTTGGATTTCCCCATCGGTGGCTATGTGTTACACCGATTCTCTCTAAATTCTCTTCGGTAGAACATCTTCATCGGTGGCCCTGCTCAACACCGAAATCCTATTCGGTAATCTCCACCGACGATTGGTTCCTCATCTCACCACCGACATATACACCGGTCTCCGTTGAAATTCATCGGTAAGATTTCTACCACCGATGTCTCTTGATTATATATCGTCGGTGAGTAATGTTCCACCGAAATATTTACCGAATAACTTTAAGCTTATCTCGTACGTTTCCCTATGCAACCATGAGCCTAAAAGAAACCCTAAGTGTCAGTGTGATGGCTGACCCTTCCCATTCCAAGCCGTTTTTGACCACACATCCCCAAAATCCCTCATCATTATTTTTTTAAATTTGTTTATTTTATTTAACCCTCCCTCATAACCGTTCCCTCTCCTTTTTGAATCCATAACCCTATTCCTTTCCCCTATAAATAAAACCCATCGCCTTCCTCATTCGAACCCTAATCATCCTCTCTCTTCTCACCTGCAACAATGGCACCCACCAAGATACCCACATGCTTTGAAGACCTCATATTCAACCCTTGCAACCACGTCGCACGGTTCAAATCCGATCCCGCACATCCCGAGTTCGACACCATCATCAACTTCTTAACTCGATCTCCTCTCCTCCATACTTTTTCTTGCAATCCAAAAATGAGCAAGCTGCTCATTGGCAACTTTTGGCTCACCTGTGTGTACGACCCATCTAACGAAGCCATCCATGCATCCATTCTCACTGACGAGGAAGGTGATCACGATCTCACATTTGGTGTTGATGACGTTCGTCGGGCCCTCAAGATTGATGCCTTCTCCTCTTATGTAGACATGCACGTCAATAACTTTCTTGAACAAGTTATTAGTGCCATTGGCTATGTGCACCAATCTGATGACAAAGTAACCAAATCCTCAAAAGGTCCAGGTACTCTCACTCGCAACAAAATGGGTGGTGTTTGGAACTTCTTCTTTGCTCATGTGATCCATTGTCTCTCTAGAAAGACAAGTGGGTACGATCAATCCCCGTCCTACATCACTAAGCTAGTTCATGCACTAATCTTCCAAAGACATGTGGACTTTGCGCAATACTTCTTCACTGAACTCACTGAAGTGATTAAGCACCCCAAGAAGTGTTACGTTGCCTACCCGCGCTTCATCTCCATGATCATTCAGCACAAGCTTGGAAAGGCTTTGGAGGTCGACCGAAAATCTCCTTCTCCCCGATTTACCTATGATTGGACTTCTCCAATAGTCGGGGTCAAAACTCTCAATGTTGGACCTCTCGCCACCGATCGCCCTTTAAGACAAGGTATGATCACTTTTGCTCTATCTCTCCCGATCTACATTGGGGTGATGCGGAAATCCCCGGATTTCAACACCCGGAAATTCCCGAAATCACTCCAACTGTAGTGGTCCCTTCTCCCCGTTCCCGAGTTAAGTCGGGTGGCACTCAAAAGAAAAAACGTAAGGCCACCGACACCTCCGCACCCGCTTCTCGAACCACGCCACCGAGAGATCCCTCGGAGGCTTCCCCGGTTCACATCCCATCTCACAAGCGGAAGCACTCATCATCCCCTTTGAGATCTCCTTTAAAGAGGTCTCGAAAGCTTTCGGCCCCACCGACTAAGCCAACTGACGATTCTAAAAAATCGCCAGTTGTTGAACTTCAACCCTCCGGGCCAAGGGAATCCGTTATTAACCCCACCGACTCCTCCGTTGTCTCTCTACAGACCTCGGTTGTACATTTGGAGGAACCACACTTTACCTCCCCACGCACTTCTTTGGGTGGAGGAGATGACTTCGGGGTCTCTCCCCTCGAAGGCTCTGATTTTTCACTACACAGCCTTTCACCCGATCAGTTTATGATCGATGACATCTCACAACCCGATCAGGGTTCCCCCCCCCCACATGACTTCTTTGATTTTCTTTTGGGTGACATTGGTTCTCCCCGAACCATCCCGTCCACCGAAGAAAACCCCGCCGAATCCCCAAAGCAAGATACACCCCGACGATCTCCATCTCCACCGAAAGAACCCACACCCCGACGATCTCCATCTCCACCGAAAGAACCCACACCTCGACGATCTCCATCTCCACTGAAAGAACCCACACCCCGACGTTCTCCCACACCGATACGTGAGGCTTCTCCTCTCCGAAACCCCCATCCACCGAAAATTCTATATCCCGATGTGTTGTCGAATTTTCTCCCCACTATCACTCCCGAAGAAGATCGACTATGACTACCATTCTGTATCCCGGAATTCGGTGGTGTTACCTCTTCAAGTACTAAGCCTCGCTCTGCATTCCATGCTGATATTCAGGAATGTGCTCATCAATGTCGGCTCGTCAGCACTAAGCTTGAATCCCTCAAGGAATCAACTCTTTCCATAACTACACAGGTAAACTCAAGAATCTCCGTGATCGAGTCTCAATTGCCACAGAAACTCGCCGATGCACTTGCAGCTGCTCTTCAGCTTGTCCATAATTCCATTGTTTCCTTATCTTCAAAGGTGGAATCCTTGACAACTTCTCATGGGGATCTTGCTATATCGTTTGGTACCTTCAAGGCATCCTCTCTCGTCAAGGATATTGAACTCCAGAAACTCATTCAAGAAGCCAAGTCTCATCAAGATCTTAAACAGAGCATAGTCGATTCTCTCAACTCTCTTCACACCAAATCTGACAACATGCAGTAGAAAGCCCAATGGGAAATGGACTTGGGTGATTTTACACTGATCTCCGATTCCACCAGTCAGAGCTTGGCTCATCTTCACTCCAAGTTTGACAGTGTGTTCACTCAGTTGTGTTCACTCAGTTGGGTTCACCAAAATTGCCCTCTATTAAAAGAACTATCAGCAACATGCCTCCACCTTCCACCGAAAAATCATCACAAGCCACCGAAGCTTCAGGAATGCCTTCACCGAAAACCTCTCCTCCGAAACATACAGGTACCACCGATTTTATCTTCACACCACCGAAATCACCATCGGTGGAAATCGCACATGCAGCTGTTGAGGGGGAGAAAATCCATGCATCTTCCAAGGGGGAGCAAAAATCCAAAACTC
The DNA here is from genome assembly GCA_033807775.1 of Saussurea involucrata. Lineage (NCBI taxonomy): Eukaryota > Viridiplantae > Streptophyta > Magnoliopsida > Asterales > Asteraceae > Saussurea > Saussurea involucrata. The sequence goes on from CM066320.1 coordinate 9,459,576, forward strand.
CCAAAGACAAAGGTAAGGAAACTCTCACAGCTGAACAGTTGGCCGAAGAAGAAAAGAAAAGCAAAGAATTGGCAAAATATGGAACTCGACCTGCCGATGCACAAACCTTGAAGCTAAAACCTCCTTCTCAATAATCTCAGGAATCCAACCTCGGGCTGACTCCTCAGGAGATCGAGGAAGCCAGATTAGCTCAAAAAGCCTTAGATGATTCCAAGGCTCTCTCTTTGGAAGTTGCAAAAGAAGAGGCACTCAAAGTCAAATCTACCGATGCACTCTCCACCCAAAAATCGGTGCTAAGTGAAATTGAAAAGGAAAGGAATGAAGAGATCAGTTGGTACAAAAAGACCATGTACCACCGAATCAACAGCTCCCCGATCTCAAACGTCAAAATTGCTCCCTCCAGAACCAACCCAAAGGATATCAGGTTGATCATCGATAGAGAAGATGGCTCAATGAAAAGCGTGAGAGATGTTCACCTCAAACATTTCGGTCTCCCCGAATGGTATGAGATCTCTCGACACTTGGTCAGAAGTGCAAACCCAAAGAAAGACATCTTTGTCAAATACATTGATGGATTGATGAAAAAGATGAAAGAGATTAAAAGAAAACACAACATGACTCTGTCCACCGATGAAAGATCAAAACTTCAATCGATGAAAGAAGAAATCATTCTTCCCAAAGTTAAGAATCCTATAGACAAGGTGTTCAAGGAAATGGCAACTGAAGGGAAAATTCCAAACATAAGCAACCTAAATTTGTCCATCCCTACATCTGTGTCTTATCCCACTACGACTTTGAGCCTCTCACTGATTCCAGGATTATTCTTCAATGATGGTTTTGGTCATCGGGCCTTTTTCAGATTTGCACAAATCCCCATCGCCGATACTTTGTTCCTTGAAGGTATCTCCAATCTTTTTCCCTACATCACCGAAGCTCAACCTTTCTACCGAAATGTGTTAGATGAGATCAAGCGCCGACAAACTTCCAAGAAATAGATCTTCATCTTTCTATGTGGTACTTGTAAAAGTTTGTTTCTCCTTTGTCAAATGTACGAGAAAAACTTATCCAAATACAAGTACTTGTCCTTTTGAATTTTCTTTCTGCACATAACTTCACTTTACTTTTACTTGTAATTACTGTAAATAGCATACATACTCATACAAAAGAAAAATAGATCAAAATAACAAAAAGAATGGTCTATGTGAAAAGAACCCAAAAAAGAGTAAAAAGGGTCAAAATTAATTTTACACTTTATTACTCTTAAATATTCTAAGGATAAAGCTCAAATTCAAATAGGGGGAGATTGTTGGGTCATCAAAGACTTGAAATTGACTCACCGATGTTTTCCCTATATTCCTACTTAGAATATTTTGACAAGGTTCTTTAAATAACTTGTACAAGATAGCAACTGTTCGGTGAAGTCGAAGATCAACCGAAACCAAGCTTGAAGAGATTCTCTGTGCGGAATCAAGAAGACTCTTCTCAAGATATATATACAAGTTATTGTCCATCGATCACACATCGGTGGACTTCCTCACCACCGATGGTGTCTTCAAGAATCGGTGGATATAATCCCACCGATGGTGTCTTAAAGAATCGGTGGATATAATCCCACCGATGTTGTCCTAAGGAATAGGTGGACTTCATCCTACCGATGAAGATACTCAAAATCGGTGGACTTCTTCCCACCGATGAGGATACTCAAATCGGTGGGATCTTCGTGTAAATAGATTTTCTTGCAGTTGATTTTTAAAGACCAATGACAGTTATATCGGTGGAACATCATCGATAAAATTGTCTTGGAAAACACATCAAGAAGATCCTCCAGGTCTGGCAATAATCCAGTGGTTGGTAAAAATGTCAACTTAGTACTCTCCACTTTTAGATGACGTCTAAATCAGCATGGGCATTCTTCCTGGTTCCAAGGAAAAAGGTGTTTTGGAAACATCAACTTTTCAGAGTACTACACCTTCTATCCAATCTCCTTATGACAAGTGTCCTGAGCATTTAATGCACAATACTTGTATCTTCACTATAAAAGGAAGTAGAAGGCTCCATGCAAACTACGCTTTCTGGACTTCTCTCCCAGTGCAAGAAATTTCAATATTGCTTAAAAACTTTATAGCTTTGTTCTAAGTGTTCTTAGTTGTTTTGTTAGTATACTTTGTGTAAGATTGTTAGAATAGTTTATCTGTTCTTTTCCGCAACATTCTTAAGTTTTCTATGTGTAATTCTTGTTGAAAGATTTTCAATAATAGAATTAAAATTGTGAAAATTTTGAGTATTGTATTCAACCCCCCCCCCCCCCCCCTTTCTAAATGCATGTTATAGCCATCTGGGACTAACAATCTCAAACTTACCGGATACTAATCCCATCCGGGTATTTACCGGAAACCTAAACAATCCGGACAACATAACCAATCCGGACAATACAACTTTCCGAACAACTATCACTTTCCGGCTACACATACTTTCTGGATACATAAGCTTTCCGGATACATAAGCTTTCCGAATATACAAACTTTCCGGATACAATTCTTACCGGATACCTATTTAATCCGGATACTGTCCGGTAACTAATTCATCCGGGAACTACCAAAATAAACAACTTACCGGATAATTTTGCCTTGTCCGGAAACCTTCATACTGTGGTTTCCGGATACTCTCATTTTATCCAGAAACTACGACCTGCAGCTTAAAAATTCATCCTAAAACCATGTCTGTTCCATTCAGCTTGTTTTAAACACAACCATACAGTCCCAATACAGTTTATACACATGTCTTAACATTTAATTTGGCAGAAAACAAGGTTTTAAGCAAAAATGAATGAACTCACCTTTGTTTGTAAAAACCCACTTCTCTGCACAATCTGATTCCAAATCAAACAACACCTAAATGAAATTAGATTGTTTTATGTACATCATCTTGCTACTGGAATCGAATTTACAAAAAAACACTTTGATTTCTTACCAAAGTTTTCAACTTGATTCCTCTTCTTTCTCTTCCTTTTTCTCTCTTTTCTCTCTTCTTTCTCTCTCTTTTCTTTCTGCCTTCTTTTGCCGACTCAAACACTGGATTGAGATAATATCTCAATTCAGTTTAACCTCTTTTCTTAAGTAACCCTCCAATTTTCCAAAATAACCAAACACACCTTCTCATTTCATATTATCAATAATAGCTCCCACTTTGGTTTCTCACATTTTCAACCCAACATGAATTATAAACTTACAAAGTGACTCAAATCTTAACTCGAATTACAAGAATTCTCCATTCATATTAAATATAATATAATGAAAATTCGAGATGTTACAATACTCCCCAACTTGAAAATGATTTCGTCCCCGAAATCAAAGTCAGGTAAACAAGTGTGGATATCTAATCTTCATATCCTCTTCCGACTCTAAAGTCACATTAGCACCTCAATGATGCTTCCATTGTACCTTTAACATAACCACTTCCTTATTATTACGTAACTTTCTAACAGGTCTTCCCAAAATCGCCTCAGGCTCTTCCACACAACGACTCTTTTCATTTACTCTTACGTCAATAAGTGTAATCATATCGTCCTCTTCGGCTAAACATTTCTGAAGATAGCAAACATGAAAAGTATTGTAGATTCCTTCCAATTCAGGTGGAAGATCCAACCGATATGCCTGCAATCCAACTCTTTTAATGATAGTGAAAGGTCCTAGAAAACGAGGACTCAACTTCTCACGTTGCCAAACCTTATCACAATTAAAAGTCCAGGAAGAATAGGGACTCAACTTTCCACATTTTCTGAACCTTACATCTTTCAACATTACCAGCTCCCCAACTTAGATTTGCAATCCTCCTTAAAGCAACTATTATCATCCAATCTTTATCCCACTATTGTTTGATCTTCTTTAATTATTTCAATAATTAAAGCGTCTTTCAATTATAACAACCGATATAGCTAACTTTTGATATCACCAAAATACAAAAAGATAAGTTAGCATTACTTACATAATATACATACACCTATGCATAGAATAAACAAGGACAGTATTAAAACTTATCCATCCATTCCTTAACGTCTTCTATCATCACATAAAAGTTTCAACTCTTTGACGTTAAAATGTTGGGTTTCTTCCCTTGATCCCTGCTATTTTCAGCGTTGTACAATCTCTACTCATTGCATTTCTTTACATCCTCAGAATACTCCAACGCTCCTGACTAAACTTCAAAATGAAGCACCACAGCTTAACGGTTACAGTATCCTCTTTGACAATCAAATGAAGTATGAAAACTCACTCCAAAAAATCCAATGGAATCGAGAAGAACAAGGGTTCTCCTTTCATTCCGTCACTAACCGCAACTTAATCTCCTGATCTCTAAATAGCATTACGTACATTGCCGGAAAAATCCATACGCTTCAATCAAGCATACCCGCCTACCCTTGAATACTTCAATATTACGGCAAACCAACTTTACATCTATGACTTACACGTTTCTTCGGTACAAAGTGCTACCACTTCCTCACACCACTATCGCACCACGCGACCACATTGCAAACAAGCTTTCATGGTGCCTTCACCCCACAAAAGATACTACTTCCTTCATGTTACCCATAACACCATTTCATTTGAAGTAAAATCATTTCCTCACTTTGTCTTTCCCGGCCTAGACGCACCACATATGAAGGTCAACTATTCAAAGCACACCCGCTTCGATTACCCCAACATTTCGTTCTTATATGGATAATCAAACCCCATAAAAATCACTTATGCAACCACGATCTTTCACTTTTGTAACACTCACACAAGGTGATCCAGCGTCATGCCGGATACATACCTTTCTTCGAACAACTTCTTACATCTTTGCAAGAGAGAAACAACAAGATAACTACACTATAGTTACTTCTCCAATACCAGCCTCCTGACAACCATCTAACAGAACGACCATTGATTTCAACATCGACAATCGACATACAAATGTCCAGCCGCCTCACAACAGACAAGGATTCCCGAAGGAATCTACTTCTCCTAACTCCTCGAGCAAGTTCTCGTTTCTCGCCAACTCCTCGCGGTCAAACTCCGATGTGCTAAAGGCTTCACGCATAAGCGAATCATCAAAACCTCAATGGACATCACATCCACATTAAAAATCTTCCGTTCTCCTCATGTCCTCACTAGATGTTCCTGCACCATATCGTTTACACACTGTCGGACGACCTCATCCGTTCACACACAACGGGTTCATTTCTCAAATTTCAATCTCCTGACAAAACCTCCATCTTGGGACATGTTAAACAGTCGCAAACGTCTATATTAATGGGCTACATGATGATTCCATTTCTTCCCAAAAATCCAGGATTCCTTACGGAACCCACTTCGTCCAACGCATCATAATCCACTTATATCCTACCGTTCTCATTTGGGGAAACACAAGACCTTTCTTAGCGCAAAATCTAATCACCACACCATCTCAGCACTCAGACTCACAGCCGATAACATTACATCAAGTAACATAACGCTACTTATTACCATTCCACCAATAGAAACACTTTGACCATTTCAAATTCCACCGCAATTAAAACTATTCTCACATAACCAAGCAATAGTTCAAACTACAATCATACCGACATTCCGAATTCACTGCTCGAGGCTCTCGGTATTCACCCACCTCCTCTAACGGAAACACTAAGATCATAACTCGACCATATCTTATTCAACTGACAACTCAACTCCCAAAGCCTTTCCTTAACTTCAATCATAATACTTTCCTAGACCTAACGAGATCATAGCCTTCATGCACGATGACACAACGATTGAAATCATTTTGCACATTTTAAAAAAAATGCAATAGATACAAAATCATGAAACAAGCTTGAGTATGCATGATGCAACACCATTCAAGATGAATAGTAAAACACAACGATCGCAAGGATCGCTCACAGGTACTCTTATGATAATTCGTAACCTTGTTCATCCAAAACGATGCCGACACTACGGTTGTCTCCAATGAAACCCTTTCACATACGACTGGAAAAATTTTGAACGAAATCACTTACCCAAAGTGGGTCTGTCAATTCCAACACTCGTTCATATAATAATAACGAGTCAATGCTCATTTGGTTTATAAAACAAAATCTCGCATTAAAACGTTTTCAATATTTTCGTAACGAAGGTTCTCTTCTACAAATAAAAGCGTGAAATAATTCGTAGATCACTAATTTCAAAGCTTTATCGTATAATAAAAACAAGTTTGTCTTTTACTTCTTAGAAATACACGCTTGCGAGTGTCAACTTATTTCCCAAAACAAGAAAAAAATTTGTGCACGTACATGCTCTCAACGTGAAAGAACTTGTGTAACCCGTTTAATGACATACTACATGAACTCAACATGCAATAGAAGGCTATTTGCTCTAACCAGGGCAACCGTTGTACTCATCCCAACTCATCATTGACACTATACCATGACCAACACCCGCTTTCTTACCCTTGCTACAACTTATTGTACAAGTATTTCACAACCCACCTGATCGACCACTCTACATGGTTTTCCAAATATAATGCAATTCATGCAATTCAAACCCCAAGCCCACGTCGAGCTTATTAAAACCGGGTGAATGTCCTCGAAACTCAACAGAGTCCAAAACCGAGCCCTCTGCTCAAAAGATCTAACGATCGTCTATCAACATCAATTTATGCAAATTAAATGCATCTAACTCACATCATGCAACACACGCTCCGAGGCATGATAATCTCACAACCCCTTCATTGCCACCTTCCCAATGAAGACAAATCATATATGCATCTACATGTACACGTATATGTAACTCTTTCATAACTCAACAATGCATATAACTCACCAAGGTTCATTAGTCCCAAAGGTACTAAGAATACAAAATCATCAAACGGTCTTCACACACAAGGCCAACACTTAAACCGGCACGTATTCAAATAAAATGAAATTAAGCATATAACACACCCAAGACTCCACCTCGAGTCACGGTCTTATCCTTCGAAGAAATAGAGGACATTGGTGGGGTATTCACCATTGTTCTGATATAACACAAGGAAATAACCTATAAGAATTGGTTACACATAACCAGATACACAACACGTACTTTACCGTTCATTAGTCACTGTAACAACTTAGAAACAAGTATGTTGGTGTAACAATTATGTTCATAATAACAGTAGCTAATTGGAAATATGAACATAACATACATGAGAATCCTCATTACCATCGTTACAGTACTAATTTTACGTATTTCCGTCGACTCTAAGGCTATCCCGTCTTAGTACTTCTACCCATATCTCACGAATCATAACTTAATTCATCTCAGCTTAAGTCTAAGTATCTCGTTAGCATACTTAGTTCACTTAAACTAATGCTCTGATACCATATTGTAACACCCAAAAAATCAGGGCTAATTTGAACCTCAAATTATAACAAGATATGATAGAACAACATCCAAACTTTTATATAAGAAGAGAATCAACTAAGAGGTTTCGTATATACAAACGTGGACTTCTTCTAATAACCTAATAATCGAATCATGTCAACTATAATCAGATTAACTAGGTTATCTAAACAATCCATCAAAAGACCTCAATGCGTTAGATAACTCTTCCGCTTATCTCAAAAGTTGATTCCTTCCAAAAGCTCTCGTCCCATATCCCACTTACTTCCCTGAGCCTGTACCTGGTAAGAACATTTAATTTGAACAATTAGGCTTACTCCTAGTGAGAACATCCAAATTCATATTAAAACACTAACAGCTTGAAAATATCCAACCATATAAGCAAACTTGTTCTCCACCATTCTTATCGTACACGTGCTCATCTCAATGACGGGAACATACCCGAACTCATGAATATGACTAACATGCAGTAAGTCACATTATCAAAATCAAGAGTCTACTACGAATCATTACAAATTCTAGATTATGCTCTTATCCAAGAAATTACAAGTTCCTTTATGCCTATTTCTTGGACTGGAAGTAGAGATTACAATTTACTTTATGCCTATCTCTGACCTTCCCATAGAAATCAGGAATTACAATTTACTTTATGCCTATTCCTCGATTCCTAAACCACGAAATAAGAATTACAACTTACTTTATGCCTATTCTCCATTTCCATGTGAAAGGGAATTACAAGTTCCTTTATGCCTATCCCGCAATTCACATCACACTATGAAATAGAAATTACAAGTTCCTTTATGCCTATTTCTCCTTTCATAACACCTCTACGAAATGGGAATTTCAATTTACTTTATGCCTATTCCACATTTTAGGTCAACGGGAATTACAAATTACTTTATGCCTATTCCTCGTTACAATACATAACCGTGCCTATGGATCCATTACACATACTAACATAAGTATAGTATTATCCTAAGCCAAACCCTTTAGCCTAACACACTAACATTCAACCGTAAGTATGTTCAAGCTACAGGGATTGTATTTCAATTTCTCCATTATACCATGTCCAAGAGTTATCAAAACTCTCAAGTTACCAGATACTCAAAAGAATCCAGAACATCAAAAATGACTGAACAGCTAGAGTTTCCGGACACCATAAAAACTATCCGGACCTCGTATCTTACCGAATACACAAAACTTACCAGATATCTCAAACTTACCGGATATCTCAAACTTATCGGATACTAATCCCATCCGGGTATTTACCGGAAACCTAAACAATCCGGACAACATAACCAATCCGGACAATACAACTTTCCGGACAACTATCACTGTCCGGCTACACATACTTTCCGGATACATAAGCTTTCCGGATACATAAGCTTTCCGAATATACAAACTTTTCGGATACAATTCTTACCGGATACCTATTTAATCCGGATATTGCCCGTTAACTAATTCATCCGGGAACTACCAAAATAAACAACTTACCGAATAATTTTTCCTTGTCCGGAAACCTTCATACAGTGGTTTCCGGATACTTTCATTTTATCCGGAAACTACGACCTGCAGCTTAAAAATTCATCCTAAAACCATGTATGTTCCATTCAACTTGTTTTAAACACAACCATACAGTCCCAATACAGTTTATACACATGTCTTAACATATAATTTGGCAGAAAACAAGGTTTTAAGCAAAAATGAATGAACTCACCTTTGTTTGTAAAAACCCACTTCTCTGCACAATCTGATTCCAAATCAAACAGCACCTAAATGAAATTAGATTGTTTTATGTACATCATCTTGCTACTGGAATCGAATTTACAAAAAAACACTTTGATTTCTTACCAAAGTTTTCAACTTGATTCCTCTTCTTTCTCTTCCTTTTTCTCTCTTTTCTCTCTTCTTTCTCTCTCTTTTCTTTCTGCCTTCTTTTGCCGACTCAAACACTGGATTGAGATAATATCTCAATTCAGTTTAACCTCTTTTCTTAAGTAACCCTCCAATATTCCAAAATAACCAAACACACCTTCTCATTTCATATTATCAATAATAGCTCCCACTTTGGTTTCTCACATTTTCAACCCAACATGAATTATAAACTTACAAAGTGACTCAAATCTTAACTCGAATTACAAGAATGCTCCATTCATATTAAATATAATATAATGAAAATTCGAGATGTTACACCCTAGGCTAGAAATAAGAAACTAACAGGCCACAACAACCATGATTTGATTTTTGAGTTGATGATTCATGATCAGTGATCGATCACTGATCAGTAAACAAGACTGATAACTGATAGTGTCATAGTGATAAGTCGTGTTACGTACAGAAGCAAAGTCGAGAGTCCCAATCGAGAAATCCAATCCGGTCCAGATTCTGAACTCCAGAAGGCAGAAGTGAAGTAAGTCGAGCGGGAATTCTAAATTGGAATCGGAAGTCTGAGACGAGTCGTAACTAAGCAGAAGCGAAGTATGAGGGTCAGAGGGTGGGCCGATGCTTATGTTTGGATTAGTGATTTGGGCTGTAAAAAAATTAACAAAAAAACATTGAACTTGAGGGTGGGTTGGTGCTTATTCTGGGCCAGGCCAGCTCTGCCCCTGTTCACATCGACTCGGACGTTTTCCCATGTTGTGTGTCACACCCGGAGAACTCCAATCACCTCTTTATGCGATGTTCGACCGCCCGGGAGGTGTGTGCGAGTGTGGTTCAATGGTGGAAGGAATGGCCCATCGCTGCTGAAAGTATTAATGCACAGAAGCGTTCGAAGGAGGCTGCAGATGTGATTGCCATGCACGGACGGACCTGTAGGTGGGCACGTGCCACCGTAGTAATTCTCCGGCAAAGGGTGAAAATTTCCGTTTTCGTGAAGGTGCCACCGTACGATTTAGGAGGTGCTACCGTATTATTTTGGAAACTACAAGGGGTGCACCTAAACTGAAAAAAGACCCAAATCTTATACCCATTCAACCAAAAAAACCGAAAAAACCTCTTGAAATTAACAAAAAATACCGAAAAAATCTCTCGAAATCGATAAAAAAAAACTTAAAAATCCCCTGAAAACAAGCAAAAAAACTTTTAAATCTCTCGAAACGCCGGAATTTGGCTAAAAACACATCGGACGATATTGAACGTTGATAAAAAGATAAAAGACACTTCGATAAAAACTGTATGAAAAAATATGGTGCCACCGTATGAAAATTTGTCTAGGTTCGTCCCTGTTGCCATGGCCTATTTTTGGGTCATGTGGAACCAAAGGAACGAGAAACTCTACAAGAGGAGGATGAAGAACGCTAAGGAGATAGTCAACTTAATTAAATTCTATGCTTTCCATTGGATTAGAATGAGATCTAAGTTCGGTAGAAGACTTTGTTGGAAAGATTGGCGCAGCGATCCTTTAATTTATGTTAGTCATTGTACCTCTCTAACCGCTTGCTAGTTTTGGTCTAATAAAATTTTCCTTTTGTTGTCCAAAAAAAACAAATTTAATTTGTAATCAAATTATTTTCTAAAAATATATGTAGTCTTTCTCCTGTATAACATATCTTTAATTATCACTTATGAATTTTTTTATGGTTTTGTGGCATGGGCCATTAGTTTAGGTAAAAACCCAATATAAGCCCAGTGAAAAATTTTGGGGAACTTGACTTAAATAGTTATTTTACACAGTAAAATTGGTCTCTAAATAATTTCTCTCTTACTTTTGTACAAGTGTCACTACTTCCAAAATATACAGATCCGTAATTGCGGACCTAGCTTCAAAACACACAAAAAAATACGAATTTGATCAATTTTTTTCTTAATAAAACGACCTAGATCCGCAAAATTTTGCTATGGTGTTGTGGCACTGACAGTTAATCTACCAGTAAAAACCAATGTAAGTCGTTTTATTTTCAATCAACTCCTTAACAAGCAAGCTTTTAAACTTAATCCGATTTTAAACTTTTCATCAAAATGCTAGATTTGAAACATTTCATTCTACGGATATTTCATAACTCGTTCTCATAATGTCACGGTACTATATACCTGAAATTTGGACTCGCGTTGTTAATCTAATCAAATCATTTAATCCGAAAGCCAAATATCACATGCAAACCATCGTAATTAAAAGGTGAATACGTCACTAAGAAAAACATGTACACAATCAGGGGCGGATGTATATGAAGCTTAGTGGGGGGATGCGCCCCCATGAAAAAAGAAAAAACTAGGAAATTTTAGGATTAAAGTTTGGTTTTTTTAGTTTTCTACCTTAACGTCCCCCCAGTAAATTTTCGTCCGGGGCCCCATTAACCAAAAAAATGTCTCGAAATCCACCAGAAAACCAAAATTAACTTTCAAAATCGACCAAAAACCAAAAAAGTCCTTCGACATCGACAAAAAAAACTTAAAAATCTCTTAAAATCAACCAAAAAAACTTTAAAAAGCTCTCGAAACGTTGGATTTAGGCTAAACATACATTGGACAACTTTACGAAAATTTAAGCTATCTTAAAAATGCCACCATCAGGAAAAAATAATAGATCCACCACTGAACACAATAGCCCAAAAACATAAAATATTGACACATTGTCCCAATTATGGTTTAAAAGCTCGATTATATCAAATTAAACTCAACATGGATATGTTAAGCTTAATTATTTATGTTGTACAATGTACACAAATTAATATTTAACTGTCAATGACGTGTAGCTCAGTTGATAATGGGTGGAGGCATCTTTGTAAAAAAAAATTAATATTTAACTAATTTATATTTATGTGCAACTACAAACCGTGAAATAACGCACTGCAAAATAAGGTGCAGTGTGGGATAATTTGTACCTAAACATAATCCCTATAAAATGACATTAAATTAGTTTCTTAATACTCCATAAAATACAAAATTTATTAGTTTTTTGAGTTAATTGCGTTTTTTGTCCCTGTGGTATGTTGATTTTCGCACTTTTGGTCCCCAGAAAATTTTTATTGCAAGAATGACCATCTAATATGCAGAAGTGCTCGGTTTTGGTCCCTCGAGACTAACACCGTTAGGTGTCCTCTATTAAAGCCCCTCAGGTGCCTTGCACATGAGGGTAAAATGGTCATTTTACTCACTTTTTTTTTTTACTGTTCATTACAATTTCTTTTTACTTGAATTTCCATTTAAAATTAAACATATATATATATATATATATCATCATCATCTCCACCAACCCCCATACCAACCACCACCACCTGAACTAGTACCCTCCTCCTCCATGAGAGACCCATTTTGTCTGTTTCTGGTTGTGGTGATGGAGGCGACACCATCTGTTCGTGAACCACTGCCCTCCTTCTCCATCCTCCATTTTTTTCGATCGCCCCTCCTCTCTTCTTCTCCGGCCATCCCCTTCGTCTCCGGTCGCCCCCTCCTCTCTTCGTCTCCGGCATCCTAGCTAAAAAAATATGTCTCTGTTTTTGGACGAGAAGATCTGTGCAAAATAAATTTGGGTTTTATTTGGATTTGGGTGTTGGTTGCAGATCTGTGCAAATAAAATATCGGTTTTATTTAGAGAGAGACGACAGAGATAGAGAGAGAGAGGGCGATGTGGTTTCTGCAGGTGGAAGGGCGGCGATCTGAGGTGGTGGTTGCAGGTCTGGTCGCCGGCGGCGGCTTGCTGCTTGTGGTGGTAGGCGACGGTATATATATATATATACACCCACCAGTCTTCATCTCCAAAAAACCCACTTGCAGCGCCACCACCATCTCCTTCCCATCGAACACCACCTGCAGCGCCACCACCGTAACCACCCACCATCTGCTGCCACCACCGTAACCTCCCACCGTTCTCTCTGTCGAGCACCACTCCTGTCGCCATACCCAGCCCCTGCCGCCATAACCACCACCGTAACCACCCACCATCTGCTGCCACCACCGTAACCACCCACCATCGCACACCACCTGCTCCTCCCGTTTACCCACGACGATACAACAAAGGGTAAAGACAAAAAAAACGTTGGTGGCGGCTGTCGGCGGTTGTGTAGGTCGAGAGATAGCGAGAGAGGGAGATACGAGAGTGGGAGAGGATGTGAGTGGCAATCAACGATGGTGGCGGCTGTCGGCGGTTGTGGATGGCATAAATCAACGATGGTGGCGGCTGTCGGCGGTTAATCGGAGCACCAAACATAGCAGAAATCAACCCGGTTCGTTTCTCCGGCTGTCTCCAACTCCATAAACATATTAATTAATTAATTACCATTATCACTTACCATTTCATTCAGCAAAAATGTTTCCCCTTTTCCACTTACATACACAGACACACACACACATATATATATATAGATATATATATATTATATACAGAGAGAGAGAGGGTGGTGGAGAGTGGTGGTTGTTGATGGAGGTGGTGCGGATAGTGGTGGTTGTATTCAAGAAGATGGGTTTAGGATACTGTGTTATATATATATATATATATATATATATATATATATATATATATATATATATATATATATATATATATATATATATATATATATATATATATATATATATATATATATATATAATGTTTTGTCTTTAGTGAAAAAAAAAATGAAATAAAGGAAAATGACTAAAATGCCCTCATGTGACTTGCACATGAGGGGCTTTAACAGAGGACAGTTAACGGTGTTAGTTTGGAGGGACTAAAATCGAGCACTTCTGCATATTAGAAGGTCATTCTTGCAATAAAAATTTTATGGGGACCAAAAGTGCAAAAATCAACATACCACAGGGACCAAAAATGCAATTAACTCTAGTTTTTTTTAAAGAGTATCATAGGCTTTGCCTAGACTAATCTCTGTCACTAATTGACCGCTAAGCATGCATCCCTGAGATAATTCCTCAGTGGCCACAAGTTGCCAACGCCTAGATTCGAACCTGGGGTAGATGGGTTTCTGAGCCACATCCCCCCAAGGCCTTAACCAGTACGCCACAAACCTTGTGATTAAAAAATTTATTAGTTCATACAACATAAAATAGAAAATGGAACCATTAGGGGTGGACCCATAATTTTTTTTCAAGCGGTGGCACCATTTGACTATAATAAACAAAAACAGAGATATTTTTCACAAAATTAGCATTGATCTAATGGTTAGCTTTTTGCTTTTCAAATGTGAGGTGTCGTGTTCGAATCTTGTTATTGCAAATTTTTTAGAAACATAATAAATATGAAATTAAAAGCTAAAAACTAAGAAAATGATTCTAACAAGACTCAAACCCTGGTCTAAAGTGTAGGAAAAGTCTTGCAAACCAACTCTACCAACGAAATTTTGCATTCTTTTTGTAGTTTCAAAATATATATGGTGACACAAAACAAATTGATACGGTTGCACCATTTATAAACCTAAATTTTTTACCGTTCACCGGAGAAGTGCCACCGTAACCGCTATACTAGGTCCGCCCATGGGAACTACACATAGTAATAATGTCCAAATGCATAAAAAATGTTAATTAAGAAATCTAAAACAAATAAAGCAAACCCCCAAAGAGAACAGCCAAGCTCCATATTTCAACTTCTATCAAACTCCAAATCATGATAGTTTATTCAAGATTCATATTAAGTTAAATACTGAGAAATTTAGGTATATAACCACTAAGTTCAAATAAAAAGGGTTAAATATCGTGGTCATGTAAGAAGTGAAGATGCATATATGAATATTTAAAAAAATCTTTTTGACGATGCATATATGTATCATATGAATAAACCAGGGACGGACCTTGACAATTTTTCATACGGTGGCACCATATTTTTTCATACGGTTTTATCGAAGTGTCTTTCATCTTTTTATCAACGTTCAATATCGTTTGATGTGTTTTTAGCCAAATTTTGGCGTTTTGAGATATTTTTAACGTTTTTTGCTTGATTTCGAGGGATTTTTAAGTTTTTTTTATCAATTTCGAGAGATTTTTTCGGCATTTTTTTGTTGATTTCAAGAGATTTTTTCGTTTTTTTTTTGTTGATGGGTATAAGATTTGGGTCTTTTTTCTAGTTTAGGTGCACCCCTTGTAGTTTCCAAATGAATATGATAGCACCTCCGAAATCGATACGGTGGCACCTTCACAAAAACAATTTTTTTTACCTTTTGTCGGAAAATTCTTACGGTGGCACGTGCCACCACGTGCCCCTCATGGGGTCCGTCCCTGGAATAAACTATAACATGGATTCACATGTGCATCTTCAAATAGATTTTTTTTAATAATTTACATATGAACTCCGTTCTTGCATTATTACGATTTAGGGGCTGTTTGGCCGTTGCTGAATGGTTTGGTGCAGGATGATTAAGTGGTCAGAATGATTAAGAGGCTCTTATGATATAGTGTAAAATAAAATAGGGTTGTCTGGTACTTGTTAAATGAAAATACAGCTCTGAATTGTTATGGGAGGCCCAAAATACAAAATTATTCAGAGGGTTTTAGAACCATTAAGAGGTAGACTTTTTTTTGCCAAACAAGATTTACCTCTTAACGATTCAGATGTTTCCTCTTAATGGAACTATTAAGAGGTAAACAAACAGCCCCTTAGCCTTTTTATTTGAACCTCTCCCACTATAACCTTGTATGGGATTTTAACGGATTCACCTGTATAATTCAACACCTGAATCAATAGAACATGTTAGTTTACACTTTACTCAGCAAACACAAAAAATAAAATTCAAAATAGTAAACATTTTAAGTTATTATTGCAACCAAATCAAACCAAACAAATTCAATATATTCATATAGTTCTAAGTTATAAGAAGATAGGATGTACACAAACCTTAACTCATTATTACTGAAAACAAATAAACCACAAGGGTTGTGGCCTGTGGCGTACTGATTAAGGCCCTAGGGGATGTGGTGCAATATCTCATCTGCTCAGGGTTCTAATCCATGCGTACACAACAATTGTGGCCACCGAGGTTTAATCATGGCTGATGTCCTGCAGTCATAATTTACCAAAGGATTAGTCCAGGCATAGCCTAGGACACCCTTCCCAAAAAAACAAATAACAACAAAAATGTGCATCTAAACATATAACCCCACAGATGAAAGAAACAGTCACTTTTTTATGAATAAATCATTATGAAACACTATGTTTTGAATTCCTTGTGGTTTTGTTCATTCCCTCTAAATAATATTGGTTTCAGACTTATATATCACCTCTCTTTATAGATAACAAGTGAAATAAGACTTCAGAGTTCAAACACCTTTTTAATAGTCCATAGTGACACTAACTGAATAATATTCTTAGCTGTACATACAACAATGCCGATTTCTAGTCGAATTCGTCTGAAAACGCATTCGATTGAACGCCATTCACTTCAGGCTGCGGCTCCGTGATGATGCTGTAAATGATGTTATCGACCTCATCGTCGTCATCTTCGTCTTGGTGCTTCGATTGCAGCATTTCCGCAGCTTCTGTTTCTGCCGTTCTCTTCATTGCATCTTCGTAGGACGTTTCGTACCACACCATTCCTCTCCCGATAATGCCCTTGTTGTGAAAGTCTCTCATTCGTTCTTGCTTGCTCTTCTCGGAACTCTTCGGCTCACCCCAGTAATCGTATCGATACAGAGGGTTTTCAGGGTCGTATTTGTCTTTTGCTACGCTGTTTGGATCATGGTAACTTCCCGGCTCTTCTAATGGCAGACCAAGAGCTCTACGGCTGCCACAAATTTATCGAAGATAAACCAACATCGTTAAGACAATTGCTACAAGTTCTTGATCAACTATCACTCATAGAAAGAAGAGATAATCACAAAAATAGACAAAATTGGAGTCGAACTGTCATAAAATGACCATCTTTTTTCAAATTTGCACAAACTAACCACCTATTTTATAAAAATCATGAAGAAAAAACAATCTTTCGCAACATGGCCTTTTATGATTTTTTTTGCCCACTTCGCAAAAAGGGTTAGCAAAACCCTCTTTTATGGGATTATTTGGCTAGCTAAACCGAATAATGCTATAATCCTGGAGCAATTGACGTTTTAAACCATCATACTTGACAATGTTGCCTAATGAAACCAAATAAGCCCAGTATACCCCACTCGAAAGTAGGGCTCATGTATCATTCACCCCCAAAAGGTAGAGCAGTTGTTTTAGTGAAACCTAAAAAATATAAAACAGCCTAAAAAACATGTTGAAAAATTAAATAGAAAAATAAAAGAGGCTTAAATGAAGAAAAAAAAAAAGAACTCCTGAAGCCAACTGAAATGCACTTCTAAAAGCTAACCAAATGGGTTTTCTCAATAAACTCAAAAAATAAGCTAACCAAACGGGGGTTTTTTCAATAAACTCAAAAAATAAGCTAGCTTATGGCCGCCAAACATGGCCTAAAGTATTATATTAGATAAGTAATTATACTTTTCGAATTTAAGCAACATGTGAACTTTTGTTATAGAAAGCAATAAGATAACCCCAAGTTCAAATATTTACACTAAATGGAATAATGCTATAATCCTACTAGAGCGATTGCTGTTTTAAACCATCATGCTTGACTTTGTTGCCAAGGCAAACCAAACAAACCCATATATTCCACTCAAAGTGGGGGTCGAGGTGAGATGTATACCTGTTTTTCACCCCAACGGATAGAGTGGTTGTTTCAATGAAGACCCCCCCCCCAAAAAAAAAAAAAACTTGGTTAATATGTTAAAATAAAATAAATTAAGCTAATAAAATGACTATTTTACCCTTAATAATATAGGGATTAATGAATCTCTCTCTCTCTCATTATTAAGGGTAGAAGTGGAAGGTAAACACTTGCTTTTAAAAATAGCCACTTATTTCGGGTTCTTTTTTTTGGGTGGGGGTGGGGGAAGTAATTATACTTTCCGAATTTAAGCATACATGTAAACTTTTGTTATTTTTCGAGTGAAAACTCCATGTAAACACAGGTGAATATATAGCAACTGAAATGAGAGAAGAATACCAGCTTATGTCTCTAAGTAAAGCCTCCCTTTCCTCTAATGACCGACGCCAATGAACCAAATCGTATTCGTCCATTTCATGATTACGCCTCAACTTGTCTATTTTGTACGACGTTGCACCACCTTCCATCGCTTGCCTTTTCAATTCATTATGATGCTGTTGCCCAAAATACGTTAAATTCATATGCAAACTCTTCAAACAATAAAAATACCAATATTGTTGTTCAATGTTAAAAAACCATCAAGCAAACAAATTGAATATATATATATATATAGATCACATCTTTTCTACTATTACTCAATGAATCAATGATATTAAACAATTTAAATTAAGGGGCTGTTTACCAAACTTTCTATTAAGACCTGTATGGATAAATTTGTCTTTCTGGATAAATTTGTCAGTCCAGTTAAATTTGTATTGTTGTTTACTTTTCTTTCTGAATCAACGGGCTGAATGACATAAATTACCATTTTACCCCTGGTATGAAACTTCATCATTTGGTATTTCTAAATGACAGAAAACTGATCAAGATATTATCCTTTCAATTACTGTAAAACAAATTGATTCCTTTACCCTTTTGGGAACACAGTTCTTAAAATTGTTGTTGATTAAAGCTAAACCCAGCATCATTCTCATAAACCTAAAATGCCAAATCAATTGGAACCAGAACAGTCACAGATGGGGATGAGAGAAGCTGGGTTTGGTACTCAGGAAGAGGGAATTAGGGGAGTCGGTGGTCTTGTTGAGTGGCCGGAGGCCTTGGAAGGTTGGTGCAGACAAGAAGGCTGAGGCCATGGTGCACTGCCGGTGGTTGGAATTGAATGGAGAATTGGATTAAAGATGAAGAAAGCAAGAGGATGAGTGGAAACCTATGCTGTTAAAATCGCGATATATTGCCGATATATCGGAAATCGGTGATACTAAAAAAATCGGTGTAAAAAATCGGCCAAAATATCGTCCAGCGATATATCGGCGATATTGACCGATATATCGGCCGATTTTGCCGATTTTTAGGTCAAAAAATCGCCCAAAATCGCGATTTTTAAAAGGGTGTTTTTTTTCTTGTTAGCTTCTTTCTGTTCCAGTTCCAGAAATTTCCAAAAATTGAAACTGGGTCAAAAACGAAAATTAGCAAAACCAAGCCGCGCGAGCTCGAGATTTTGGAGCTGCATTCGTGTCCGCAGGTCGTGCCCACACACAAGTTCGGCACCCCCCCTGCGCGCGGGTAGGTGTTGGAGTAAAACCATTCAAATGAGCTTGTAAACCCCTCACACTTTCATGGTTATAAACCATTAAGGTTTTACTCTTTCTTCCTATGTGGGATACATTCCCACACCCACTTGGTTTTTGCTAATTTCATCTAAGTACTCAACTTTGAGTATCAATATCTCATTCACACATACTCGGTTTTGGACACATTATGCATCGTTTCGAAGCTCTCATATAGGAGAACACAAACCCACTAAGAGTTAATTATATATAATACATATATATGTATTTAAATGTGTCCAAAGTTAGTAAAAACATATATTTTTTACTAAATTTTCCAACATATATATATATATAATTCTAAAAAATATTATATAAACCGATATTCCGATATATCACCGATATTTCCGAGATATCGAATATCGGTCCTTGACCGATATCGCACCGATATCCGATTTTAACAGCATAGGTGGAAACATGAACTGTTACTCCACTGTTGAATTTCTTCTTTGGTATGTTCTCTCTCGAATTGCTAGTTTTCCATTGAAATTGTTGAACTAGGTCTTCACAGCTCGTGGAGTGGAAACATGAATTGTTACTCCGACGACATTTCTGGAAGTGGTTAAAGGTAACAATGGAAGGTGAAGAAGAATGGTTGGTGATGATAAGAGAAGAGAGAGAGATATGTATCTGGTTATAGCGATGAAGTTGCCGTCGTTGGAGGAAGAAGAAACCCAAATCGTTGTCGATGGAGGAAGAAGAAACACAGATCGTTGTCGGTGGAGGAAGAAGAAACCAAATCGGTCACCGTCGTAAAGCAGAGAGGGTGAGGAGAAATTTGCAGAGGAGCCGCTAGGTTTTGTTCTTTCTGAACGAAGCGTGTTTTAAATTTTACAAGGGGTAGGGGAGGTAATTTGGATGGCTGAACCTGGACAAGTTAGCAATCCCATCTGTGCGAATAAGTTGTATTGTTTTTTATTAAGCTCCAAGTAAACAGCTTCAAATAGCTGTGCGAATAAGCCGGAAATGCCATTAAGCCTATTAAGCTGTTAGTAAACACCCCCTAAGTTATATATATTAAAAACTAACAAGTAAGAAATCAAAAGGTTCAAATTGAGAGATTGCTGCGAACCTGGCGCTCCGCAAATGCAGCCTCCAAGTCGAGATCTTTTACACTCACATTCTGATGCATATAACCAGAAATGTAAGTTATGACGATTTTAACAAGAAAAGTGCTGAATGAGCAAAAGGGTACTCACCACAATCCTTTTGGGTAGCAAAGTTTCCTTATAATAAGCTTGGGTATATTCTACACTGTTTTCGTCATTGATTTCCTCCTCATCGGCTAACTCCGACAATTTTTTACCCTCGTATTTATCGGGATTAATCTCCATATCGTCCATAATCATTTGTTCAGCAACATGTATTTGCCATAACTGCATACCAAATTAGAATGCATCTGCTGCTTAATAAACACAAGACCGACACTATAACACAAAAAGGTTGTGTAAAAAAGAGCTAAATCAGGAGTCAACCAAACCAAACTAAACGAACCCGTTACACCCTTTATGGAATGTCGCAAAATAAATACATTATTTCTCTATTTGGTACAGTTTCTATTCAAAATTACCTCTTTACCCAAGTGGTCAGCAAAGTGGGGCGTAATAGTCAAACTAAAAAACGAGATGATACCTTATCAACATAAGGATGATTAGATATCAGCGGCTCCTCCTCGATCTTGATTCCGGGATCATCCTTAGAAATAGGGGGCCTTCGAGCATCGCGCTGATAAAAGGAGTATGGTAAGTGTTGAAACTCCGGAATGGGACTTATTTAGCTTTTTTTAACCATATATGCATAAATATATAATAACAATTAAAATATATATGGACTTCCAAGTATGAAAAATGGAAGGAAAAAAATGAATCCTTTTCTATAAAAGATAGATACTTACACGCAATTCGTCCATATTAGTATCCTCCTCGCGTTGGAAAATCGGTGGGAAGTCGAATCTCTTAAAACTGCAGGTAGAAAGACAATGGTGTGATATCATAGATAACTAAAGGGCCTAAAATGCTACACAACATTTTAATATACTCCTCCGTCCCAAAATAAGTGTCACATTTCTATTTTATTTGTCCCAAAATATGTGTCAACTTTCAAAAGTAAATGTCTACTTTACAATTCTACCATTAATTATGAGATTAAAAGATTCATTACTCCCTCCATTATAAAGAGTAAAATTGTCATTTAGTTAGATAAAAAAATGTAAGAAATACACATATCTAAACTCGGTGCCTTTATCATTGTGGACATTTATTTTAGGACTTTGGGAGTACTTTTTAGCAGATTAACAAACTATAAACAATATTCAAAAAAATCTACATACATGAGGTGGTCAATATTAGGATCAACAAATCGCATCTCAATAGGAAATCGAAAACGGTAAGGATCTCGCTTTGCCTGCAAAATAGACGAATATCTGAACAACGGCACATATAACACGGCATGTTCAGATGCAACGGAAGGAATAAAATGTTGAGCATTTGAAAGGCCGTAGCTCACCAAAATTTCAACAATTACTTGCATACCGACTTTTATGTGATGTCGAATCCAGAACCAATCATTACGTTTAATTGGGACCCACCTGAAATGGCCACAGAGTTTTAGACTTAAGAATCTAAGATGTTGCATCATGATGTAATGCATGATTATACAATAAAATCACATAAAAAAGCAGTTGTATCTTTTGTCTTTGATCATCAAAAATTTGATTACTTTTTTTTATTCCAATAATTTCATAAAAGAAAAGGAAGAATGATACTTACCCATCATGTACACCTCCAATGTCAACGAAAGCTCCTTGATAAAGATGCAAAGTAGTCACTTTTCCGACACAAATCTGCATAAGATAGTCCAAATTAAAAATTGAACTTTGACACATATACGTACACATACACATATGTGTGTATATCTATAGGGTCAGATTCGGGGGAAAACCGCAAAAAATGAAAAACTGAGGAACACCCCATTCATCTGGACGGTATGCACATGTGCATACAAGTAATTTGTAAGCAATTTGTCCGGTATGCACACGTGCATAAAAACCAAAAACAACTCTAATTACTTGTATGCACATGTGCATACCGTCCAGATAAACGGTTACTAGGGTGGTCCTCAGTTTTCCATTTTTTTGGGGTTTCCCCTGAACCTCCCTATGTATCTATGTATAATTAGAGGGGGACAGAGAGAGACGTGTGCATATATATGTATCTTTGTGTGTATAACATGAGCTACGTTTTAGGTTAATATACCAAGTTCATTTGGGTAATAAAATTGATGTAAGTGCATACTGATACAGTAGAACATCTTAAAATCAATACTCAGTAAAGTAATTATCTCTCTAAGATAATGTTTTTCTCCAGTCCTGATTCGGGCAAGTTGAAAAAATCACTGATTTCCACAAGATAATAAGAGGATATATTTTAGGAATCCCCCTATATAAATATATATATATAAAAATTATATATATATATATCCCCTTTAATATCATAAACTAAAATTCTTTAATATAACAACCAAAACTAAGACAATTTAGTTACATATGGTTCTAGTATATATACATTGTTGACTTTGTGGCACCTTTTAAATGAGAAGTCATTGTTGGGTAGGGTTTCAAGCATCATACATTGAATGTTACTAGTAAAATATACAAGGAATTGTATTTGATTATTAAGAAATAATTAGTTATTAATTACATACAATGGAGAATAGTGAAACAATGAACATTACAACGAATCATACATCACACATTGTATTGTATTATTTTCTATTAATATTATGTAAAATGAAATTATTTTTTATCTTAATTCAGTTAATACAATACATAAATAATAAAAATACAACTTTACAATTAGAGCATAGTTTCAATAGCGAGCCATTATAATCGTCACAGAAAGGGAACTTAAGATGGTGTTATCTGCTAAATAAGTGGAATGACAAAGAGAACCATTAAGCAACTAAACTTACTTGTCCTGGATAGTAAAATGGTAGCTCGTACTGCAAAAAGAAAAAGGGTAAAATAGGTAAGAAACTATAAGATGTAATCCATATCAATTGCATTATTCCAAATAGAAACTGCTGATAGAATTTAGCTCAGCAAAATCCATCTTACCATTCCTTCTTTATAATCTTTCCCTCTTTTCCTCCTACCAGGATAAAAATCTTGATCATACTGTATAAACATTATGAATACCATTAGTATATAATATAAATAACTTGAAACCCTAAGTTCATCTTTCGGACTTGTATCCAATTAGCAGACAATATGATCCTCTATAATTTAAACACATTATTTGTAACGAGTTTAAGGCATCTCTAACGGGTAACACCAAATCCATAAAAATTAGCCTAGGACACCCTTCCCAACAAAAAAATTCATAAAAATTGGTGTAAAATTTGGTGCAAACAATAAATCTTCTCCAATGGGTAACACCAAAATCTAAGATTCTAGGTAGTATATTCCTTTTTATTTCTCCAATTGGAATAAAATTTGGTGAAAATGAATAGTGTTGCACCAAATTTGGTTTGTTACTATTCATTTCACTAGATTTGGTGTCCCCATTGGAGTGCTTTCATGTTAAATTTGGTATTTGGTATCCCCATTGGAGATGGTCTTAGAGAAAACCTATAGATCATACTGTTTATTCATTATGAATACCAACATGAATCACTCGAAACTAGTATCTTGGGTGCAGGAATAAATTCATCTTTGGGACTTATATCCAATTAGCAGACAATATGATCCTCTATAATGCTTAGAGAAAATATATTAAAGATATAGTGTTGGAAATGAACCTTATAAGATTCCTCCTCCAATTTATCCCTATTTGCATCCACCCATTCATTATACTGCTTCAAAAACACCTTATATCTATCCAAACACAAATCATCTGTATCGCTCCTTGCTTCATTCTGCACTTTATCAAAATCAACCCTAACTGGTAACTTATGAGCTTCTCTGATGAACTCCAGCTCCTTCTTATCCACTTCCCACCCCCTCGGCGGCCAATCTCGCGGCGGAATATGACGGACCACCAGCGGCCCTGCCCACGTCGTCTTCAATGGCTCTGGAATCTCGCCCTTAATCTCAAACTGTTTCGCATAAAATTCATCCTCTGTTAACCCTAATTCCTCCATTTTCTTCTTCCTGTAGCTAGGTCTCAACATTTTGAACGCTTCAATCGATTCAGGATTTTCCAACGCTACTTCTTCGCCTTCGTTGAGTGATTTTCTCGCGAAATCTCCTTCTGGAGTGAGGATTTCCTCCCATGGCGCCCAACCGCCTTCGATCCAGTTGCGCCGACGAGCTTCGTCTTCTGTTTCCACGTCTTTGGGGCCGAATTTCTCGATGAATTCTTCATCGACCGGAAATTCGTCGGCGGATAAACCTTTAACGGTGAGTTTTCCGGTTAGGGTTCTGGAGACGAAGTGAATTGAGGGGTTTAGGTGAGTACGTGGTTTGCATAGCTTATTAGGGTTTAGGATTTTGGGAGGAAGGAAGGAGATGGGGTGAGGGTTTAAGAGGGTTTGCATATTTCACTTGCAGAGAGTGGATAAAGTTGGTTTGATTAGTTATGTAGTGTATGAAGCTGTACTGACCAGATTGAATAGAAAAATAAAAACAGGGACTGTTTTTGTAAATGCTGTATAATAAGCCATCAATCTTTATGTTAAATTACAAACGGACCACCAAAATCTGATAAATTGTTAAAATAAGGGGTAATTTACTTAACGCTTACTCGGGTAAGCACTTATCAAGTCATGTTATCTTACCAGATGAATATGGTAAAGACCAATAATTTTACCCGGTAAAAACTAAGGCAAGGACCGAGAGTATTTTTCGGTAAGTAATGGTGAAGACTCTTACCACGGTTAGCACTTGCCGGAACAATTGTTGCATTCGTTACCGTTTTGTTGGACTAAAATCTTACCCGGTAAGTAAGTGATAGTGTTGAATTTTACGGGTAAAACCTTACTCGGGTAAGCGTTTGATAAACGGCCTCTTAGTCAAGATGTTCATTGTTGTCACTAAATAATGGCCTCTTGTGAGGCCACAGGGTCAAGTCATTAAAAGATTTTTAGCTTTAAAATTTTGGTATGTATACAATATTTGAAAAAAAATGGTGGAATGGAATAGGGAGAAGGCTCGAACACTTGACCCGTCGGGGAATCCGGTCTACCCGTCCCGATCGGGGATGGGGATTCCCCGCTAAACCGGGGACGGGGACGGGTATCGCACTCCCCGTCCCGTCTCGTCCCCGTTTATATATTAATTAATACTTTTTGATAGTTTTTTTTATGTTAGTATGTATTTTAGATGTCAAATATAAATACAATTACTTGATATGGTTTTTGATATTAGTCGACTTGGTTTTAAATATTACTCGATATGTTTTAGTACGTTTGACGCTAAGTTTTTTTTTATTATTAGATTGATTTTATTTTGGTTTTTGGTTATCATTTGTTATATGATCTTGTGAATTTTTTGTATTAATTTAAATTACTAACTAGATCTAGAATATATAATTGTTATTTTTTGGATGTTATCATGTATTTTGGACGTCAAATCAAAATATAATTACTCGATATGGTTTTGGATATTACTCGATGTGTTTTGGTACGTGTGGCGTTAATTTTTTTTTTGGATTGTGTTGAATTTCTTTTGGTTTTAGGTTATTAATTACTATATAATGTAATTTTTTGTAATAAAATAATATTTTTTGTATTAAAATAAATTTTTATCCATCGGAGAAAAAATTCCCGTTTCCCCGTTAGGGATCCCCGTTCCCCTATGGGTATGGGGATGGGGATATGATCATATTCCCCGGCGGGGACGAGGACGGGGATGGGGATAAAGATGAGGATCGAGATGGGAATGGGGATTGAGATCCCCGTCCCATTCCCATGCCTAAAATCACATAAGGAAAACACCAGCAAGCTAGCTTGAAGGTTGTGCATAACACAAGTTTAGAACTCCTCTAGAAGGCCCCGTAGATCGGTCAACTTGATTTTGTAAGCAACTTGCCTAAAGTCTAGTAGAACATGAAGATTTACAAGACTCGTACCAAATGAAAAGTTGGGGTATAGTAGTATTCATTTTTATTCATGATCGAACATATATTTCCGTCTGATTCAAACATATGAACGTTTTTAGTTTTATACTGCCACGAGTTTAGATGCTTATGGTTTTTCTATTCAACTTTAAGTCACAAATGCCATGACGACCATAAGGAAATGTGGGGTGCCACAAATTAAAAGATACCAAATCATTATAAATGGATGAAAACTAAAGCATGTCAGTAATTTGTGTAAAAATATATATTACCAAAGAGAGTTTTGACATAAAACACATTGTTAGTTTATGTATTTATCTCTTTCTAATACGAGTACGAGCTTCACACATATGCCAACTCGAGTTTCTAAGAAACCAGCTCGAGTTTTTATCTTCAAATATATGTGATTAATGATAGTTATCCTTGAAAGGATGTTCTTGTTGGACTTTATTAATTGTGGTGAGATTCGTCTAAATTGGTTTCAAACTTGCAACCAAAAATTGGTATATATTTTCAGGTCGAACCTTTTTCTTAATACTCCATTCCTCTAAAAATAATTGTTCACAATTTTTATTTTATCCCAAGTGTCTACTTTCCAATTTATCCTTAAATTACCATTTATTTATACAAAGTTATAACAACTACACATTTTTAAAATCATGTATTTTTTAGTAGTTGTAAAAGGAATTTCCCTAGTATTCAAAATTGAGCCAACATTAGGAATTTCTCTACCTCACTAGTCACTAAACCACCAAACCTAAGCTCATTGAGTGGGACTCAACCTCAATATCAACTTGACTCATTAACAACCCGATAAATAACTATTTTAAATTCCATAAATAAATATAAGTATTACAAATTTACAACACAATAATAATAACTAGAGTAATACACATTTGGTCTATGTGGTTTGTCAAAAACAACATTTTTCGTCCCTGCAGTTTCAATATTACAAAGTGGCTTCCATGGTTTGCAAAAATGTCAATGTTTGATCTCTCCCTCTATCGGCCGTTAAAAAGTTATACTAAGTGAAGGGTATTTTCGTTCTTTTATAAAAAAAAATTATCGTTTAGTTAATAAAAAACCATAGTAACCAGAATCAAAAATCAATTTTGATTGAGTACAAGTCAAAAGGGTTGATTAAAAGACCAAAAATTGCCCTTCATTTAACGAACTTTTTAATTGACCATTAGAAGGAAGGGCCAAATTCGGATATTTTTGTAAACCATGATAGTCATCTTATAATTTTAAAACTATGAAAATGAAAAGTTTGTTTTTGACAAACCGCAAGGATCAATTTTGTAATTTACTATAATAATAATAAGAGTTAACTACGGATTTGGTACCTGTGGTATGTCAACCGTAAAAATGGTCTATAAACTTCATTTATTACAGATTATAACTCCTCGTATGTCATTTTGTAATAGATTGACCCCTCCCTCTAACGACCATCCAATTCATCCGTTATCCATGAAGGGCATTTTCGTCCTTTTTTGATTTTGTCTTTACTCGAGGGACTAATTTCATAATAACCACATAAATCACAAGGACCAAATCCATAATTATGTTTGCACGCAAAATAAATGAAAGACCAAAAAATAACGAAAAACAATTGAAAAACTATATCAATACGAATGTCAACTTAACAAGAAAATTTATGATTGTTTCTTTGGTGTAATCCATTGAATCGACTAATCTAATGGTTGATGGAGATGGTTTTTCTCTAAACCTCACTATGTGCGCACACACACGCACACGTATATATATAGGGTTAGGTTCACGTTCAACCTGTTTTCGTGAGACCACAAAATTAACACTAAATCTTCACAGTGATTCATTGTGAAGAAAAGAAAAACAGCAAACCTTCACAGCAAAAACACTGTGAAGGTTTACCATCACAATCTTTTGCTGTGAAGGTTTACCATCACAGTCTTTTGCTGTGAAGGCTTAGTGTTAATTTTGTAGTCTCACGGAAATAACATGGTCTCACACGATCTCAAGTCTCTATATACTAGCTGTCTACCCGCGCGATGCAGCGCGGGTGAATGACAATTCTGAAGCAAATAACTTTTCTGACACTGACGTTTTTTGTTCGTATTATTCTCGTTTTCTCTCAAATGTTTATCAACAAGATATATAGAAAAATAATCGCAAAAGTATCAAGTTCCAAAATTCATAAATTCACAACTCGTTTAAAATTTGAAGATAATGACTAAACAAGAGTGACATTACAATCATATGTAAAAATGCACATCCGGAACTTCATAATATAATAAGACATGTGAAGCATCAATCCGTAAGCATGTTCTGCAAAAAAATAAACATAATTATTTTAAGAGTTTTGCATATATGCTTTTAAATAGAAACATATTGTAGCAGTTGTGTAATAGTAATTAGTTGAGTGTACCTTATTCATCACGTAAAACTTCTTTATAAACGACGTTTGATGTGTAGACTCCAACATGATTGAATTTTTTCATAGGTTTCACTAATACCTTTGTATTGCCCCGTGATATCCCTCTAGACAACGCCACATAAAGTTGTCCGTGCGAGAATACTGATTCAGGTAGATAAACACCTACGTTCGGTATTGTCTGTCCTTGAGCTTTATTTATTGTCATAGAAAAGCTAAGCCGAACTGGAAACTGTTTTCGCTTCAGTTTGAATGGGAACATGTTATCCTCAGACGGACATAAAGGAATTCTCGGCAAAAATACTCTTTTGCCAGCATGTTGACCAATGGCTATTTCTGCATCGATGACATTTTGCTGAAAACCCCTACATATCAATCTGGTGCCATTACATAAGCCATTCGAGGGATCGATATTTCGTAATAGAATAATTGGGCATCCAAGTTTGAGCCGAAGGTAATGAGGGGGCAAACCACTAACAGTTAGCGAATTTAAGAACTCCATCGGATAAAAGTTATTTCTATCATCTTCTGCTTCATCGAAACTGTAGTATACTTTTTCATCTCCGCAAAATTTGTTGATCAACTTATCGTTTATCTCGTCAACATTCTCATTTTTAGTTGATAATATCGCCCTGGAAATGATATAATCTGAATCAACTCCTTTGATTTGCAGAGATGGAAATATTGCATCAATGAGAGCATCTGTTGGATCAACATTGTCAGTATAAGGAATGGTCATGTCATCAGGTATGCGAATAAAGTTTTCGTCCAATGCTTCTTCATTTCCATCGCCGACTCGTAATAGAAATCCTGAAAACCATGGATCAGTCAGTGCTCTCATGTTGAGAGTTAACCGTGTCTTTTTAATCATTGACCATAGTGGTGACATCCGTAAGCTAGAATCTACAATTTGTGCTCGGGTTCCACGCCTCACAACCGGTAAGACTTGTCTAAAATCACCTCCCATAACCATTATCTTTCCACCAAATGGTAACGTCACACCTATGATATCTTGCATTGTTCGATCAAGCGCCTCCACCGCCTGCCTTTTAGCCATTGATGCTTCGTCCCAAATGATATTTTTTGCATTTCGAAGCAATTGAGCCGCCCCACTTTGTTTCTTTATGTTGCACATTGAGTTGTTATCAAGATTGAGGGGAATCTTGAATCGAGAGTGGGCTGTTCTCCCTCCGGGCATATTATTGGCAGCAACACCCGACGAAGCAGTAGCGAGAGCAATAAAACCACGGGAATGAACGTTGGCAAGCAAAGCTTTATATAAAAATGTCTTTCCAGTTCCACCTGGACCATCAATGAAGAACACGCCTGGACAATCAGCATCCACATGCCTCATGATTTCATTATATGCGTATTTCTGGTCGGAATTGAGAGAGTCTCGGGCACGTAGGTGTTCTTCTTCCACAACTATGGAGTACTCCTCTTGTACCTCACGAAAGCCTCCAAATTGGAAATTTACATCTGCATTTATCTTTGGAAGATCGAAATCGACAAGATTTTTACCCATAGATTGTAGAAAGATCGTGATATCGGTTAGAACCATATTCCGGACTTGGTCAACACTTTCGCATTGTCGCCTATAATCTTCAGAAAATGAGTCATAGTGGTCATCCCATAGCTTACGAACATCTCCAGGCTCACAATAAATCAATATTGTCGCAAAAAGCCTTCTAAGAGCACCGGGAAACTGAAATAAGGAGGCCTCAGCAAGACATTGAGATAAGTTATCGTCGGTCTCTATTAACCCTTTCTCAAGAGCTGCTTTACGAAATGTCGGGTGTAATAAGCCATTGACGGTGTATAGATCTTCAAAACAAGTAGGCCCAGTGATGTGAGATAAAATTACACGTAGGTAGTATCGCTCTCCTTCAGCTGGATTAGCAGAAACCAGTCTGCCTCTCATTAATCCTTTTTGTCGAGTATTCCAACGACGTGTTTTTGGGTTCCACGTGTAGTGTCTTGGAAAATCTTTGTACAAATGTTGTCTCGCACTCTATCAAAAAATGCGGTCAACATCGTTCGCTTATCTCGCTCTCTATCAAGAATATCCGTCATTATATCATCATCTCTGAACCTGACCATCTGTTTATTTGGCAGATGGAGTTGCAAAGCCATCACGTAGGGGTGGATTTGAGAAAGAGCGAAGCCAAATATACGCCATATTGCCTCGGGAGGGGAGACATAACGTGCATCTTGAAACTTCTTAATCTCGTTAACAACCAACCCGACTTCCCCTGGATCAACATGAACAACTTGTTTGTCATGGCCCTTATAAACATACTTGAACACATACTTCACAGATGTTATACTCGAGCAAGCCTCAACATTGATATGACAGTTGAACATCATCAGCAGCTTTGGGTTATACGGGACCACCCATCGATTATCAAGGGTATGACCTCGTACATGTGCATTTATTCCATTATTTCTTCGTCGATACAATGGATATGAGTCCTCACCTTGTGCCGTCTGATCGTTGAATTGCCTAGGATATCTGGAACGACATTTTTTCGGCTCACCTTGCATACAAGGACAAGATGGTTTTAAATGACTGCAAGGACCATGCATCATGTGTTGGGCGACCAGTTGGTGCATTTGGGGATACTTTGTGAGTTCCGGAATTTCAGCGCACACGATCTTGTCATAATGATCTGGATTGGTCAGCTTGTGCCCAGGTTTCATTATGAGAAGGAAATGTGCATGTGGCAAACCACGCTTCTGAAACTCGATGACATAAACATAGGCCCCGACAAAACCGAGGATGTGCTTCTTGAATAGTTGCTTCTTCATATCTTCTAATTTGGCACGAAAAACTCTTGTAACAAGGTCCGGTCGATCTTGTGCATCTTGGCCCGATAATAGCTCTTTATCGATTTCAGGCCACTTTGGATTGCACGTCATTGTAAGGAATATATCAGGCTTACCGTCATCTTGCACCAAAGTCATGGCATCCATAAATCGTCTCCGCATGTCACGTGGGCCTCCAATGAAGCTTGCAGGTAACACAACTCGTTGTCCAACTCTACTTGGTTGAACCTCACCGGCATTCACGCAATCCACAACACCTTGGTATAAATCCGCTCTTATCTTTGCTTGGTTTTTTTCACAAAATTCCAAACGTGAAGTCTCAATCCTTATATAGACATCTACCACGAACTGCTGTAACAGTCTCCCCCCCCCCAATAGAATCACATTGTCATTCGAACGAATCTGGAATTTGTAACAATAGTATTCCCGCATAGATACATTCCTCCCGCTTCTTTCGCTATTTTCTGTGTAATGTAGATGTTGCCAAACAGAAATTATAAATTGATGACATTTATGTTTAAAATGTACAAAATTGTGATAATTGAGGTACCTTCAAAATCTTCCTCGATATTTTCTTCATCATTAACAATTTGATTGATGCAAACTTCATGTCTTGGTATATTAGAATGCCATCCAGGCTCACCATTAGGGAAGAATAAAGGATAAGACAATGGGTCATAACAACTGAAGTAAGATTTAATATATTGATTGTAGTCAGACCTCCCATACACAACGATACTTCTCTTGTATGCACATATGTTGTCATTGCCCTCAACCCAAATACCAGCAACCTGCCATATTTATAGAATTAGTTAGTGTATAATATGTATACGATATCTTTTATTATAATAACATGTATACCTCAGATGTGGTCGGTCGGTTGTACACCCTCTGGTCGAGCTCCACCGAAGCATTCAAAGTGACTCTATAATTATCAAGTGGCCCTAGCTCAGCAAGGCTTCGAAATGTTTTCACGTATGGGTTCGTAGCAAGAACATGAGTCAAAATTTGAATGATGTTTCTATCAAGATTTGGCCACTGGAGTCTATGTGAAAATTCAGTTTCAGAATCATAAAAATACAACTGCAAGTACCTAGGTTGTCCATCCCTGGGAACTAACTGGTCGATTTTATGATATATTCCTCCGTGCGCACGAAATGTATATACTCCAGATTTCATATTATTTGTTGTAGTATCTAACGTTACTCCCATTGATGTGAATGAAAAGTTTGTGTTGTATGCACGTATGTTATGCCTAAACATTTCACCTAACTGGGATTGTTCTTTGAAGAGATGGTTTAATTCTTTAGGAATGGGCGAGTATGCCAAATGTGTCTTCCCATTCATACAACAAAAGGTATTGAATTCAAATTGTAACCGTTTTGCTCCACAATGTACACATGAATTTCGTTCCTTCAAGACACGATGTTGTCAAGGGATACCATCATAAACAAAATCGTACGGATCCACCTGGAGGATGTTATCTTGGGTTGATGAATTGACATTGACTATAGTACAACCTCCTACATATAAGACATTGTAACGCCCCAAAATTTCAGGGAATTTAAAATTTTAAATTAAATGCTTTATATAAAAATTCCATAAATAATTCCAACATATTAATTGCAAGGACATAAACACTATTCGAGTAATCAGTAACCAGCGGAAACAAAGTTCAATAATTAAAACAAATATCAGTCAACTCATCCCGCGCGCCAGTGTGTACCCGTCACGCCTTAGAGCCACTCGTACCTGAAACCACAGATTATTGGGAAAAGGGTAAGCACGAAGCTTAGTGAATTCAATCACCTGCGCAGGTGGGAATTATATACACATCATCCCTACCCGCACATAAGCAACAATATCACAGATACATAAAATGAGTAAACATCTACAGGTAATTATGTATCCAACCACCTCAGTACCATCGAGGCCTCGGTCCCACCGAATTACGAGATAACCAACACCTCAGTACCATCGAGGTCTCGGTCCCGCCGAATTATAACATAAACAACACCTCAGTACCATCGAGGCCTCGGTCCCACCGAATTATAACGTAACCAACACCTCAGTACCATCGAGGCCTCGGTCCCACCGAATTGTAAGGTAACACAATTATACCAAACATTCAAATCAATCAAATATTATGCACCACAACAACTAGTTCACACCACAAAGACAGTAATACAAGCAACTATTATGACATGCATACAACCCCTAACTACACAGTGAGAGAACTCACCTCAAATGCGCGCCTAGCTTAATCAACACGAATCAAGCTCCACAATTACGGTCACCTTCCAGTACCTAAACGCATGTTAAAACGTGTCAATACGAGACCCGGACCCTAAGACACGACACACGCTTAAAACGTCACTAAAACTAATTTCCGATCACCCAAAACAGGTCTGTTCGGGACCCGTTTCGACCCTCTTAAATCTAGAAAAATCCCAATATTATTTCATGACCAGAAAGTCCTCTGAGTTGGGGTTCCAAGGACATATTATACGCCTCCTAACGATTTTTCTACAATTTACTATGAATTAATTACGAACGGTTACCAAAACTGCCAGTTTCGGTCCAGCCTGCATAAACAGTCCAAAACAGCCTAGCTACGGTTTAAATCAGACTTTCGGCAAAACACGAAAAACCTTCCCGACTCGAATAGGGAACTATGGCCACCAAAATCACCTCAAAACGAGTTACGAGTAAAAAGTTACGGCTTTCGCAAAACCGAGACAGATTCCAGAATTTTCACATGAAATGACGAACCGCAGAACTTGCGGCCACTTTTTCTCCCAACTCGAGGCCGAACCAGTTTTCCGCTAAAACACAGAAAACGTGCCCGGTCCCGAGCTCGAAGCGTGGGCGCCAGTTTCGGCTCAATCGGAGTTACGACGGAAAAGTTACTGCCGTCACAAAACAGGGGCTGGACCATAATTTAGCATAAAAAAAAACGATTTAAGAACGGTTCAAAGTTTAACGGTTCGGGTCAAGCGATCAGTTCTAGATTCCACGACTAGGGTCACGGTTCCACGAGTTGGACGATTTCCAGCACCACCCACTGCCACCTCCGGTAGCGGTGGGCGGCGGCGGCGGCCACCGGCGGTTTACGAAAACTTAACGAGACGGTTAACCGACACGACAAAACACAAAACCACACATCCACCCCCGCACCGAACCCTCCCTCACGACCACTGTTGGTGGTTCCCGGCGGCACCCGCCGGCGGCAGCCACTGCTCTGCCGGCGGTGGTAGGGTTGTGGCGGGTAGAAAACAGCGAAAGAAAGGAAGCGGGTCTTACCTCTACGACGACGACACGGCAGCGGCGCCCACTCCGGCGACTCTCTCTTTCTCGATTCCTCCTTCTCTCGCTGGGTTCTCTCTCCGGCGAAACCGTGAAGACGACGCCGGCAATGCAGTAGCTCCGGCGACAGCAGCCGCCGGTGATCTCTCTTTTAGTCTCTCACTCTTGCGATCGGTCTCTCTCTCTACGTCTCTCTCGGTTTCTTCTCTATCTCCCTCACTCGTTCCCTTCTCACAAACGCACAGCACAAACCACGGCCGTAGGGTTAGGGAACATGTTGGGTTTTACTTGGCTTTCACGTCAACAAGGGAAGGGAATGGGAAACCGGCCATGGGCCGAGCCCCATGCAATGTGTTTCCCAAACCATACACTCAAGCCCCTCAACTTTACCTATTTCACGATCTACACTAGAAAAATATGGATTTTAACATTTTGGTCCTTAACGACATCAAACCCCAAACCAAAACAATTAACGGTACACACTTTAATTAATTAAATAAATAAACAAAAACGTACCGGGACACGGGCTTTACAACTCTCCCCCGCTTGGATTAGACTTCGTCCCCGAAGTCCACGCCCGCAAATAGCTCCGGGTAATTCTCCCGCATCTCGGCTTCTGGTTCCCACGTCCATTCCGAACCTTTCCGGTGCTGCCACTGGACCTTCACCAATCCAATGACTTTGTTCCGTAGAGTCTTCGTCTTTCTCTCGACGATGGCTACCGGCTTCTCTACATAGTTGAGTCGCTCGTCAATCTGAATATCTTCAAGGGGAACTACTGCAGACTCATCCATCACACACTTCCGCAATTGAGAAACATGGAACGTGTTGTGGATCAGGCTCAGTTCCTCCGGTAGCTCCAATCGGTAAGCTACTTTCCCCACACGCGCGATGACTTTGTATGGTCCGATATATCGGGGACCCAACTTTCCCCGCTTGCGAAAACGGATTACCCCCTTCCAGGGTGACACTTTCAAAAGAACGTAATCCCCAACTTGGAACTCCAAGTCCGATCGTCTCTTATCGGCGTAACTCTTTTGTCGACTCTGAGCAGTGACTAACCGATCCCGCACCATTTGAATCATCTCTGTCGTCTTTAGCACCACATCGGTGCTTCCCAGCACCCTGTGACCAACCTCGCCCCAGCAAATGGGCGTCCGACACTTCCTGCCATACAACACTTCGTACGGCGCTCTACCGATGCTAGCGTGATAGCTGTTATTGTAGGAGAACTCAGCTAGTGGAAGATACTGATCCCAACTACCGCCAAAGTCAATCACACATGCTCGCAGCATGTCCTCGAGTGTCTGAATAGTACGCTCACTCTGTCCGTCAGTCTGAGGATGAAATGCTGTACTGAAATGCAACCGCGTGCCCATCTCATTCTGAAACTTCTCCCAAAACCGGGAGGTGAAACGAGTATCCCGATCCGAGACAATCGATACTGGCACCCCGTGCCTAGTTACAATCTCTCGGATGAAAACTTCCGCGAGCTTATCCGCCGAAAAGCTCTCTTTAATCGCCAAGAAGTGAGCGCTCTTAGTCAAACGATCCACAATTACCCAGATGGTATCATTCCCTCGCTGAGTTTTGGGAAGCTTCGTGATGAAGTCCATCGCAATCTGCTCCCACTTCCACACCGGAATCTCCAAAGGCTGCAATTTCCCGTGTGGTCGCTGGTGCTCCGCCTTGACCTTCCGACAGGTCAAACATACCTCCACACACTTGGCTACATCCCGCTTCATGCCGGGCCACCAATAGCCTTCCCGTAAGTCTCTGTACATTTTGGTAGCTCCCGGATGGATCGAAAACTTGGACCTATGCGCCTCGTCCAATAGTATCTGTCGGTTTCCACCGGTGAATGGGACCCAAACTCTACTATATCGGGTCAATAATCCTCGACTATCCCGTACTAATTTCGGAATTTCTCCCGAAACTCTTTCACGTTTTGCATTTTCCGCCAACACGGCCACCTCCTGAGCGACACCTATCGCCTCCAAAAGAGGTGCAACTACTGTCAACCGCTGACACAGACCCTTCAGCGGTCCCCCAACCGGATGTCGGCTAAGTGCGTCCGCGACTACATTCGCTTTACCCGGGTGGTAAAGTATCTCGCAGTCGTAATCCTTGACCACATCAAGCCATCTTCGTTGTCGCATATTAAGATTTTGCTGGTCCATCAGGTATTTAAGGCTCTTATGATCGGTGTAAATAGTACACTTGACACCATAAAGATAGTGTCTCCAAATCTTCAGAGCAAACACCACTGCTCCCAACTCCAAGTCATGAGTCGGGTAGTTCGCTTCGTGAGGCTTCAGCTGCCTCGAAGCGTAAGCTATGACCTTGCCGCGTTGCATAAGCACGGCACCCAACCCCTGATATGAAGCATCGCAATAAACCACCAAGTCATCCATACCCTCGGGCAAAGTCAACACTGGAGCCTCGCATAAGCGTCTGCGTAGCTCCTCAAATGCCTTCTGCTGATCTTCACCCCAACTGAAAGCTGCAGTTTTCTTCGTCAGTCGAGTCATAGGCAAGGCAATCTTGGAGAAGTCTTGGATAAATCTCCGATAGTACCCTGCTAACCCGAGAAAACTCCGCACCTCGGTAGGAGTTTTCGGCACCTCCCACCGCATTACCGCCGAGATCTTGGCCGGATCGACCATGATACCGTTCTGATTCACAACATGTCCTAAGAATTGGACCTCCCGTAACCAGAATTCACACTTGGAGAACTTAGCATAAAGCTTCTCCCGTCTCAAAACATCCAAAACTTCCCGCAAATGCACCTCGTGCTCCTCTTTCGTCTTCGAATATACGAGGATATCGTCGATGAATACGATCACCGAGCGATCCAACATCGGGCTGCATACCCTGTTCATGAGGTCCATGAACGCTGCTGGTGCGTTGGTGAGCCCGAAAGGCATCACCACGAACTCGTAATGGCCATACCGTGTTCGGAAGGCCGTTTTCTCCGTATCTTCACTTCGTACCCGCATCTGATGATACCCGGATCTCAGATCAATCTTAGAGAACCACGAGGCTCCCTGCAACTGATCGAACAAGTCGTCAATCCTTGGCAGAGGATAACGATTCTTTACCGTAAGCTTATTCAGTTCCCGATAATCAATACACATTCGTTGAGATCCATCCTTCTTCTTCACGAACAAGATCGGAGCTCCCCACGGTGAACAACTCGGCTTAATAAACTCTTTCTCGAGAAGTTCCTGCAACTGATCATACAGTTCCTTCATTTCCGGTGGAGCCAGACGATAGGGTGCCTTGGCCACCGGAGCAGCACCCGGAATCAGATCGATTCGAAACTCCACCTGTCGTTCGGGAGGTATCCCCGGTAATTCGTCGGGAAATACATCGGCAAACTCCCTCACGACTGGCACATCTACGGCAGTCTTCTTCGTCTCATCAAAGCGCGTATCTATCACATACGCCAAATACCCCTGACCACTATGCTGAAGGTGTCTCCGAGCCCTCGCCGCTGAACATATTGCCGTAGACCGTCTGGGCGAGTCTCCCTGAATCAACAGCTCTCCCCCGCTTGGGGTTCGAACCCGCACTTGTTTGTGGCGACAAATAATTTCCGCATCAAACGCGTCCATCCAATCCATGCCCACAATCACACAAAGCTCTCGCATAGCTATCGGAATCAAATCTATGGGAAACCTCACACCCGAGATTTCCAACGTGCATCCCCGATACACATCCGTAACCGTCAAGGTCCTGTCATCGGCAACCTCGACTACCAAAGGACATCCTAACCGTCCCACCACTCGGCCCAAGCCCTCGCTAAAGGTGCGAGACACAAATGAATGAGTAGCCCCGCTATCAAACATTACAACCGCAGGCACCGAGTTAACTAGAAACGTACCTAACATACAGATAACAACATATATAAACAACAAAAAAAACAAGGCATGAAAAGGAAGGACGAAAAGAAAGAGGGTGATAAACATACCT
Source organism: Saussurea involucrata (assembly GCA_033807775.1). Classification (NCBI taxonomy): domain Eukaryota; kingdom Viridiplantae; phylum Streptophyta; class Magnoliopsida; order Asterales; family Asteraceae; genus Saussurea; species Saussurea involucrata. The sequence continues at coordinate 9,498,723 of CM066320.1, forward strand.
GTCACCACCTTAGGCGTCGCCTGCGCCTCTTCCACCTTCAGCTGGTGGACTCTACCTCGGGCTACCTCTGCCCCCGGCTGACCCGTACGACCATCAGTGATGCGCAGTGGGGCATTTGCAGGAGCCCTCTGTGCACCACCCCCATCAGTTGCCCTAGCATTCGGACAATTGGCCCTCACGTGACCCGTCTGCTTGCAGCTAAAACAGATCATCAAAGGCGACTTGCAATCCCGACTGTGATGACCGGACTGCCCACATTTGAAACACCCGCCAGTTTTCTTCCCACTAGAAACCCCGTGATTAAACCCACCACTCTTCGAACTTCCGCGCGAATCAGAAAACTTTGACTTCTTCTGCACCGCAGAGATTGGCGTCACAGCCTGTGCTGCCTTCCTCTTTTTGGCTTGGGTCTCTAGCTCCAGCTCCCTTCTCCGGGCTGCATCCATCATTGCTGACAAAGAAGCGTACGGCACCGTGCTCACGAACTCCCTGATCTCGGTACGTAACATATCTTTATACCGAGCCATCTTCATTTCCTCCGAAGCGGCATATTGAGGACAAAACAGCGCCATCTCAGTAAATTTCTTGTTCATCTCTTTAACAGTCTCCGTGGTCTGGGTTAGCTCCAAGAACTCCTTTGCTATCCTCTCCATCTCTACCGGAGGCACGTACTCGGCACGGAACCGAGTAACGAACTCCTCCCAAGTAAGGGTAGTACGCTCAGCAAGAGTCAGCGCTGAGGCGCACCAATCCTTCGCCCCATCGCGAAGCAAATTCACAACAAAGCGGACCTTCAGATTATCCGGGCAGCCACAGGTCAAGAAGGCACACTCCATATCAGAAACCCAACGCATGCTAACAATTGGGTTCGAGTCTCCCTTGAACTCCGGGGGAGAACAGGCAGAGAGATCCCGGTACTGGAACTCTCGATTACGGGGATGTCCCCCAGCAGGCGGCAGAATCGCTGTAATGCGCTCCTCTACTAGAACCGTCACCTGATCTTGAATGGCGGTGATAATCTCAGGGATTGCCTCCCCAATCGCATGCGCTACCTCAGTTGCAATCAACTCACGAATCCGTTCCTCCGTGATCCCCGCCTCAGCTCGCGGCTCAGTCGCGTTGCTCCTCCTAGTGATGGCCATTCTATAAAGAAGAAACATACAACGAGTTATTAGTACCTAATAACTCACATCAACAACACTCACGCTCAGCTCCTTGGAATCCTCGCGACTTCCCCGACTCGAGTACTGATCCTGTGCTTCCGGTAGTAGGAGCTCTACTACTACCTTCCACACCTATCATTGCTCGTTCCGAGTCCCATCCCGAGGGGTTCAAGTAGCTTCTCGCCGCAACTACACATATATGCTCGCACCGGCATATATACTCACTCTTCCTAGCTCCCTAGGAATTTCCATCCCAATAACTATCCTTGCTACTAATGCATCCTCACTAATCATAAAAAGTGGCCTCGCGAATACCCGATTTCATGCAGTGCAAAACAAATAGACCGTCGAATACAAGATTCTATCCTAGAACGGTTGGACTCAAACAAGAGCTGCGCAATAGAACTAAATCGAATATTCTAAGGCTATAAGTCTTTTACTGCATACAACCTAGAGGGCATTCACTTAGTAACCTATCATAATTAGCATAAAATTCCTAATAGCAAGCATTTCACATACCGCATAGTGTCAACAACAGGCAATCTAGCATGCATACTCTATGATCTAGAAAGCAATAAAACACTAAGCATTGTACCTTTCCCTTCGGCTCCGGCTGACTGTACACACTGCGCCCTCGATCACCGTTCCTCGAACGGGTTTTTTACTTTTTCTTTTATTTCTAAAAAGATTTAATAAAGAATTCGAAAATTTCCCAGCCGCAACTTGAGACCAAACACACCGATGTGCGTTTGATTCACTCAAGCTGTGCTCTGATACCAAGTTGTAACGCCCCAAAATTTCAGGGAATTTAAAATTTTAAATTAAATGCTTTATATAAAAATTCCATAAATAATTCCAACATATTAATTGCAAGGACATAAACACTATTCGAGTAATCAGTAACCAGCGGAAACAAAGTTCAATAATTAAAACAAATATCAGTCAGCTCATCCCGCGCGCCAGTGTGTACCCGTCACGCCTTAGAGCCACTCGTACCTGAAACCACAGATTATTGGGAAAAGGGTAAGCACGAAGCTTAGTGAATTCAATCACCTGCGCAGGTGGGAATTATATACACATCATCCCTACCCGCACATAAGCAACAATATCACAGATACATAAAATGAGTAAACATCTACAGGTAATTATGTATCCAACCACCTCAGTACCATCGAGGCCTCGGTCCCACCGAATTACGAGATAACCAACACCTCAGTACCATCGAGGTCTCGGTCCCGCCGAATTATAACATAAACAACACCTCAGTACCATCGAGGCCTCGGTCCCACCGAATTATAACGTAACCAACACCTCAGTACCATCGAGGCCTCGGTCCCACCGAATTGTAAGGTAACACAATTATACCAAACATTCAAATCAATCAAATATTATGCACCACAACAACTAGTTCACACCACAAAGACAGTAATACAAGCAACTATTATGACATGCATACAACCCCTAACTACACAGTGAGAGAACTCACCTCAAATGCGCGCCTAGCTTAATCAACACGAATCAAGCTCCACAATTACGGTCACCTTCCAGTACCTAAACGCATGTTAAAACGTGTCAATACGAGACCCGGACCCTAAGACACGACACACGCTTAAAACGTCACTAAAACTAATTTCCGATCACCCAAAACAGGTCTGTTCGGGACCCGTTTCGACCCTCTTAAATCTAGAAAAATCCCAATATTATTTCATGACCAGAAAGTCCTCTGAGTTGGGGTTCCAAGGACATATTATACGCCTCCTAACGATTTTTCTACAATTTACTATGAATTAATTACGAACGGTTACCAAAACTGCCAGTTTCGGTCCAACCTGCATAAACAGTCCAAAACAGCCTAGCTACGGTTTAAATCAGACTTTCGGCAAAACACGAAAAACCTTCCCGACTCGAATAGGGAACTATGGCCACCAAAATCACCTCAAAACGAGTTACGAGTAAAAAGTTACGGCTTTCGCAAAACCGAGACAGATTCCAGAATTTTCACATGAAATGACGAACCGCAGAACTTGCGGCCACTTTTTCTCCCAACTCGAGGCCGAACCAGTTTTCCGCTAAAACACAGAAAACGTGCCCGGTCCCGAGCTCGAAGCGTGGGCGCCAGTTTCGGCTCAATCGGAGTTACGACGGAAAAGTTACTGCCGTCACAAAACAGGGGCTGGACCATAATTTAGCATAAAAAAAAACGATTTAAGAACGGTTCAAAGTTTAACGGTTCGGGTCAAGCGATCAGTTCTAGATTCCACGACTAGGGTCACGGTTCCACGAGTTGGACGATTTCCAGCACCACCCACTGCCACCTCCGGTAGCGGTGGGCGGCGGCGGCGGCCACCGGCGGTTTACGAAAACTTAACGAGACGGTTAACCGACACGACAAAACACAAAACCACACATCCACCCCCGCACCGAACCCTCCCTCACGACCACTGCTGGTGGTTCCCGGCGGCACCCGCCGGCGGCAGCCACTGCTGTGCCGGCGGTGGTAGGGTTGTGGCGGGTAGAAAACAGCGAAAGAAAGGAAGCGGGTCTTACCTCTACGACGACGACACGGCAGCGGCGCCCACTCCGGCGACTCTCTCTTTCTCGATTCCTCATTCTCTCGCTGGGTTCTCTCTCCGGCGAAACCGTGAAGACGACGCCGGCAATGCAGTAGCTCCGGCGACAGCAGCCGCCGGTGATCTCTCTTTTAGTCTCTCACTCTTGCGATCGGTCTCTCTCTCTACGTCTCTCTCGGTTTCTTCTCTATCTCCCTCACTCGTTCCCTTCTCACAAACGCACAGCACAAACCACGGCCGTAGGGTTAGGGAACATGTTGGGTTTTACTTGGCTTTCACGTCAACAAGGGAAGGGAATGGGAAACCGGCCATGGGCCGAGCCCCATGCAATGTGTTTCCCAAACCATACACTCAAGCCCCTCAACTTTACCTATTTCACGATCTACACTAGAAAAATATGGATTTTAACATTTTGGTCCTTAACGACATCAAACCCCAAACCAAAACAATTAACGGTACACACTTTAATTAATTAAATAAATAAACAAAAACGTACCGGGACACGGGCTTTACAACTCTCCCCCGCTTGGATTAGACTTCGTCCCCGAAGTCCACGCCCGCAAATAGCTCCGGGTAATTCTCCCGCATCTCGGCTTCTGGTTCCCACGTCCATTCCGAACCTTTCCGGTGCTGCCACTGGACCTTCACCAATCCAATGACTTTGTTCCGTAGAGTCTTCGTCTTTCTCTCGACGATGGCTACCGGCTTCTCTACATAGTTGAGTCGCTCGTCAATCTGAATATCTTCAAGGGGAACTACTGCAGACTCATCCATCACACACTTCCGCAATTGAGAAACATGGAACGTGTTGTGGATCAGGCTCAGTTCCTCCGGTAGCTCCAATCGGTAAGCTACTTTCCCCACACGCGCGATGACTTTGTATGGTCCGATATATCGGGGACCCAACTTTCCCCGCTTGCGAAAACGGATTACCCCCTTCCAGGGTGACACTTTCAAAAGAACGTAATCCCCAACTTGGAACTCCAAGTCCGATCGTCTCTTATCGGCGTAACTCTTTTGTCGACTCTGAGCAGTGACTAACCGATCCCGCACCATTTGAATCATCTCTGTCGTCTTTAGCACCACATCGGTGCTTCCCAGCACCCTGTGACCAACCTCGCCCCAGCAAATGGGCGTCCGACACTTCCTGCCATACAACACTTCGTACGGCGCTCTACCGATGCTAGCGTGATAGCTGTTATTGTAGGAGAACTCAGCTAGTGGAAGATACTGATCCCAACTACCGCCAAAGTCAATCACACATGCTCGCAGCATGTCCTCGAGTGTCTGAATAGTACGCTCACTCTGTCCGTCAGTCTGAGGATGAAATGCTGTACTGAAATGCAACCGCGTGCCCATCTCATTCTGAAACTTCTCCCAAAACCGGGAGGTGAAACGAGTATCCCGATCCGAGACAATCGAGACTGGCACCCCGTGCCTAGTTACAATCTCTCGGATGAAAACTTCCGCGAGCTTATCCGCCGAAAAGCTCTCTTTAATCGCCAAGAAGTGAGCGCTCTTAGTCAAACGATCCACAATTACCCAGATGGTATCATTCCCTCGCTGAGTTTTGGGAAGCTTCGTGATGAAGTCCATCGCAATCTGCTCCCACTTCCACACCGGAATCTCCAAAGGCTGCAATTTCCCGTGTGGTCGCTGGTGCTCCGCCTTGACCTTCCGACAGGTCAAACATACCTCCACACACTTGGCTACATCCCGCTTCATGCCGGGCCACCAATAGCCTTCCCGTAAGTCTCTGTACATTTTGGTAGCTCCCGGATGGATCGAAAACTTGGACCTATGCGCCTCGTCCAATAGTATCTGTCGGTTTCCACCGGTGAATGGGACCCAAACTCTACTATATCGGGTCAATAATCCTCGACTATCCCGTACTAATTTCGGAATTTCTCCCGAAACTCTTTCACGTTTTGCATTTTCCGCCAACACGGCCACCTCCTGAGCGACACCTATCGCCTCCAAAAGAGGTGCAACTACTGTCAACCGCTGACACAGACCCTTCAGCGGTCCCCCAACCGGATGTCGGCTAAGTGCGTCCGCGACTACATTCGCTTTACCCGGGTGGTAAAGTATCTCGCAGTCGTAATCCTTGACCACATCAAGCCATCTTCGTTGTCGCATATTAAGATTTTGCTGGTCCATCAGGTATTTAAGGCTCTTATGATCGGTGTAAATAGTACACTTGACACCATAAAGATAGTGTCTCCAAATCTTCAGAGCAAACACCACTGCTCCCAACTCCAAGTCATGAGTCGGGTAGTTCGCTTCGTGAGGCTTCAGCTGCCTCGAAGCGTAAGCTATGACCTTGCCGCGTTGCATAAGCACGGCACCCAACCCCTGATATGAAGCATCGCAATAAACCACCAAGTCATCCATACCCTCGGGCAAAGTCAACACTGGAGCCTCGCATAAGCGTCTGCGTAGCTCCTCAAATGCCTTCTGCTGATCTTCACCCCAACTGAAAGCTGCAGTTTTCTTCGTCAGTCGAGTCATAGGCAAGGCAATCTTGGAGAAGTCTTGGATAAATCTCCGATAGTACCCTGCTAACCCGAGAAAACTCCGCACCTCGGTAGGAGTTTTCGGCACCTCCCACCGCATTACCGCCGAGATCTTGGCCGGATCGACCATGATACCGTTCTGATTCACAACATGTCCTAAGAATTGGACCTCCCGTAACCAGAATTCACACTTGGAGAACTTAGCATAAAGCTTCTCCCGTCTCAAAACATCCAAAACTTCCCGCAAATGCACCTCGTGCTCCTCTTTCGTCTTCGAATATACGAGGATATCGTCGATGAATACGATCACCGAGCGATCCAACATCGGGCTGCATACCCTGTTCATGAGGTCCATGAACGCTGCTGGTGCGTTGGTGAGCCCGAAAGGCATCACCACGAACTCGTAATGGCCATACCGTGTTCGGAAGGCCGTTTTCTCCGTATCTTCACTTCGTACCCGCATCTGATGATACCCGGATCTCAGATCAATCTTAGAGAACCACGAGGCTCCCTGCAACTGATCGAACAAGTCGTCAATCCTTGGCAGAGGATAACGATTCTTTACCGTAAGCTTATTCAGTTCCCGATAATCAATACACATTCGTTGAGATCCATCCTTCTTCTTCACGAACAAGATCGGAGCTCCCCACGGTGAACAACTCGGCTTAATAAACTCTTTCTCGAGAAGTTCCTGCAACTGATCATACAGTTCCTTCATTTCCGGTGGAGCCAGACGATAGGGTGCCTTGGCCACCGGAGCAGCACCCGGAATCAGATCGATTCGAAACTCCACCTGTCGTTCGGGAGGTATCCCCGGTAATTCGTCGGGAAATACATCGGCAAACTCCCTCACGACTGGCACATCTACGGCAGTCTTCTTCGTCTCATCAAAGCGCGTATCTATCACATACGCCAAATACCCCTGACCACTATGCTGAAGGTGTCTCCGAGCCCTCGCCGCTGAACATATTGCCGTAGACCGTCTGGGCGAGTCTCCCTGAATCAACAGCTCTCCCCCGCTTGGGGTTCGAACCCGCACTTGTTTGTGGCGACAAATAATTTCCGCATCAAACGCGTCCATCCAATCCATGCCCACAATCACACAAAGCTCTCGCATAGCTATCGGAATCAAATCTATGGGAAACCTCACACCCGAGATTTCCAACGTGCATCCCCGATACACATCCGTAACCGTCAAGGTCCTGTCATCGGCAACCTCGACTACCAAAGGACATCCTAACCGTCCCACCACTCGGCCCAAGCCCTCGCTAAAGGTGCGAGACACAAATGAATGAGTAGCCCCGCTATCAAACATTACAACCGCAGGCACCGAGTTAACTAGAAACGTACCTAACATACAGATAACAACATATATAAACAACAAAAAAAACAAGGCATGAAAAGGAAGGACGAAAAGAAAGAGGGTGATAAACATACCTGTCACCACCTTAGGCGTCGCCTGCGCCTCTTCCACCTTCAGCTGGTGGACTCTACCTCGGGCTACCTCTGCCCCCGGCTGACCCGTACGACCATCAGTGATGCGCAGTGGGGCATTTGCAGGAGCCCTCTGTGCACCACCCCCATCAGTTGCCCTAGCATTCGGACAATTGGCCCTCACGTGACCCGTCTGCTTGCAGCTAAAACAGATCATCAAAGGCGACTTGCAATCCCGACTGTGATGACCGGACTGCCCACATTTGAAACACCCGCCAGTTTTCTTCCCACTAGAAACCCCGTGATTAAACCCACCACTCTTCGAACTTCCGCGCGAATCAGAAAACTTTGACTTCTTCTGCACCGCAGAGATTGGCGTCACAGCCTGTGCTGCCTTCCTCTTTTTGGCTTGGGTCTCTAGCTCCAGCTCCCTTCTCCGGGCTGCATCCATCATTGCTGACAAAGAAGCGTACGGCACCGTGCTCACGAACTCCCTGATCTCGGTACGTAACATATCTTTATACCGAGCCATCTTCATTTCCTCCGAAGCGGCATATTGAGGACAAAACAGCGCCATCTCAGTAAATTTCTTGTTCATCTCTTTAACAGTCTCCGTGGTCTGGGTTAGCTCCAAGAACTCCTTTGCTATCCTCTCCATCTCTACCGGAGGCACGTACTCGGCACGGAACCGAGTAACGAACTCCTCCCAAGTAAGGGTAGTACGCTCAGCAAGAGTCAGCGCTGAGGCGCACCAATCCTTCGCCCCATCGCGAAGCAAATTCACAGCAAAGCGGACCTTCAGATTATCCGGGCAGCCACAGGTCAAGAAGGCACACTCCATATCAGAAACCCAACGCATGCTAACAATTGGGTTCGAGTCTCCCTTGAACTCCGGGGGAGAACAGGCAGAGAGATCCCGGTACTGGAACTCTCGATTACGGGGATGTCCCCCAGCAGGCGGCAGAATCGCTGTAATGCGCTCCTCTACTAGAACCGTCACCTGATCTTGAATGGCGGTGATAATCTCAGGGATTGCCTCCCCAATCGCATGCGCTACCTCAGTTGCAATCAACTCACGAATCCGTTCCTCCGTGATCCCCGCCTCAGCTCGCGGCTCAGTCGCGTTGCTCCTCCTAGTGATGGCCATTCTATAAAGAAGAAACATACAACGAGTTATTAGTACCTAATAACTCACATCAACAACACTCACGCTCAGCTCCTTGGAATCCTCGCGACTTCCCCGACTCGAGTACTGATCCTGTGCTTCCGGTAGTAGGAGCTCTACTACTACCTTCCACACCTATCATTGCTCGTTCCGAGTCCCATCCCGAGGGGTTCAAGTAGCTTCTCGCCGCAACTACACATATATGCTCGCACCGGCATATATACTCACTCTTCCTAGCTCCCTAGGAATTTCCATCCCAATAACTATCCTTGCTACTAATGCATCCTCACTAATCATAAAAAGTGGCCTCGCGAATACCCGATTTCATGCAGTGCAAAACAAATAGACCGTCGAATACAAGATTCTATCCTAGAACGGTTGGACTCAAACAAGAGCTGCGCAATAGAACTAAATCGAATATTCTAAGGCTATAAGTCTTTTACTGCATACAACCTAGAGGGCATTCACTTAGTAACCTATCATAATTAGCATAAAATTCCTAATAGCAAGCATTTCACATACCGCATAGTGTCAACAACAGGCAATCTAGCATGCATACTCTATGATCTAGAAAGCAATAAAACACTAAGCATTGTACCTTTCCCTTCGGCTCCGGCTGACTGTACACACTGCGCCCTCGATCACCGTTCCTCGAACGGGTTTTTTACTTTTTCTTTTATTTCTAAAAAGATTTAATAAAGAATTCGAAAATTTCCCAGCCGCAACTTGAGACCAAACACACCGAGGTGCGTTTGATTCACTCAAGCTGTGCTCTGATACCAAGTTGTAACGCCCCAAAATTTCAGGGAATTTAAAATTTTAAATTAAATGCTTTATATAAAAATTCCATAAATAATTCCAACATATTAATTGCAAGGACATAAACACTATTCGAGTAATCAGTAACCAGCGGAAACAAAGTTCAATAATTAAAACAAATATCAGTCAGCTCATCCCGCGCGCCAGTGTGTACCCGTCACGCCTTAGAGCCACTCGTACCTGAAACCACAGATTATTGGGAAAAGGGTAAGCACGAAGCTTAGTGAATTCAATCACCTGCGCAGGTGGGAATTATATACACATCATCCCTACCCGCACATAAGCAACAATATCACAGATACATAAAATGAGTAAACATCTACAGGTAATTATGTATCCAACCACCTCAGTACCATCGAGGCCTCGGTCCCACCGAATTACGAGATAACCAACACCTCAGTACCATCGAGGTCTCGGTCCCGCCGAATTATAACATAAACAACACCTCAGTACCATCGAGGCCTCGGTCCCACCGAATTATAACGTAACCAACACCTCAGTACCATCGAGGCCTCGGTCCCACCGAATTGTAAGGTAACACAATTATACCAAACATTCAAATCAATCAAATATTATGCACCACAACAACTAGTTCACACCACAAAGACAGTAATACAAGCAACTATTATGACATGCATACAACCCCTAACTACACAGTGAGAGAACTCACCTCAAATGCGCGCCTAGCTTAATCAACACGAATCAAGCTCCACAATTACGGTCACCTTCCAGTACCTAAACGCATGTTAAAACGTGTCAATACGAGACCCGGACCCTAAGACACGACACACGCTTAAAACGTCACTAAAACTAATTTCCGATCACCCAAAACAGGTCTGTTCGGGACCCGTTTCGACCCTCTTAAATCTAGAAAAATCCCAATATTATTTCATGACCAGAAAGTCCTCTGAGTTGGGGTTCCAAGGACATATTATACGCCTCCTAACGATTTTTCTACAATTTACTATGAATTAATTACGAACGGTTACCAAAACTGCCAGTTTCGGTCCAGCCTGCATAAACAGTCCAAAACAGCCTAGCTACGGTTTAAATCAGACTTTCGGCAAAACACGAAAAACCTTCCCGACTCGAATAGGGAACTATGGCCACCAAAATCACCTCAAAACGAGTTACGAGTAAAAAGTTACGGCTTTCGCAAAACCGAGACAGATTCCAGAATTTTCACATGAAATGACGAACCGCAGAACTTGCGGCCACTTTTTCTCCCAACTCGAGGCCGAACCAGTTTTCCGCTAAAACACAGAAAACGTGCCCGGTCCCGAGCTCGAAGCGTGGGCGCCAGTTTCGGCTCAATCGGAGTTACGACGGAAAAGTTACTGCCGTCACAAAACAGGGGCTGGACCATAATTTAGCATAAAAAAAAACGATTTAAGAACGGTTCAAAGTTTAACGGTTCGGGTCAAGCGATCAGTTCTAGATTCCACGACTAGGGTCACGGTTCCACGAGTTGGACGATTTCCAGCACCACCCACTGCCACCTCCGGTAGCGGTGGGCGGCGGCGGCGGCCACCGGCGGTTTACGAAAACTTAACGAGACGGTTAACCGACACGACAAAACACAAAACCACACATCCACCCCCGCACCGAACCCTCCCTCACGACCACTGCTGGTGGTTCCCGGCGGCACCCGCCGGCGGCAGCCACTGCTGTGCCGGCGGTGGTAGGGTTGTGGCGGGTAGAAAACAGCGAAAGAAAGGAAGCGGGTCTTACCTCTACGACGACGACACGGCAGCGGCGCCCACTCCGGCGACTCTCTCTTTCTCGATTCCTCCTTCTCTCGCTGGGTTCTCTCTCCGGCGAAACCGTGAAGACGATGCCGGCAATGCAGTAGCTCCGGCGACAGCAGCCGCCGGTGATCTCTCTTTTAGTCTCTCACTCTTGCGATCGGTCTCTCTCTCTACGTCTCTCTCGGTTTCTTCTCTATCTCCCTCACTCGTTCCCTTCTCACAAACGCACAGCACAAACCACGGCCGTAGGGTTAGGGAACATGTTGGGTTTTACTTGGCTTTCACGTCAACAAGGGAAGGGAATGGGAAACCGGCCATGGGCCGAGCCCCATGCAATGTGTTTCCCAAACCATACACTCAAGCCCCTCAACTTTACCTATTTCACGATCTACACTAGAAAAATATGGATTTTAACATTTTGGTCCTTAACGACATCAAACCCCAAACCAAAACAATTAACGGTACACACTTTAATTAATTAAATAAATAAATAAACAAAAACGTACCGGGACACGGGCTTTACAGACATATTCAAAATGTTGTTTGAAGAAAATCTTTCTTAAAATTTTATGTCATAATCATTAAATTAATGACATGAAAAAGGTGATTAACGACTAACCTCTCGGTACTTGATTAACGACTTCATCAAAGAGAAGTAACAATATGCGACGGTTACTTCGAACACCTATTATAGAGAACAACATAATGGTAATGAGACCTTAATTTATGACATTAGAAAATTCAAAAATAATAATAATTGCATGGTTTTTACCGTTAAAGTTTTCAAGTGTCAACCCCGAACATATTGTAGCCGTTCTTTCTTTACCTGTAACACTTGTTCCTTGTGTGTTAACACTTGTTCTAATCCGTATATTTTCTTTGTTTCGAAGATAATAATTTCTGTTATAGATTTTTCTCTTTTCAGCGATACTTAATGCACTGACAGGGGTTGTTTCATTGATATTCATCTGCGTTGTCTCCACAAGTGTCGTAGATTGACTACTTCCTTCACCAATAGCTATTTTTCTCATTTTGTTCTTCTCTTTTTGTCGTGCATAATATCTACTACAATATTCATTTTGTTTTTCTGCAACAATATTAATTTATTTCATTATAGATACATAATTAGTATATCATAAACTAATATACAAATAGTACGAAATCATATATTCGACGTACCTTTTGCTATATCTACATCAACAGGGTTTACATCACTGTTTGCAAATTTCTTATCATCGATCCTCATTGCACACTGTAAAATTGCATCGATTGCTATAATATACAATTTATCTACATTTTGATGTGTAATAGTTCAGGTATGAATAACTTAAATCAAGGTAACAAATTTCAAGATTGAACAAAACTTAACTCATTCTTTATTTGTCTAACAAAAGGACCATCCAACCCAAAACCGACCGAACCATCAAATACCCCATCCAATGAATATAATATAATTTTATTTGTTATTTTATTTAATAAAACGATTCTGATTTTGAAAAGAGTGTAAAAAGTAAAGACCATGCTTTTTCCCCTCTTTCAATTCAGATTTTAGGGGTGTTTGGGAGTGCTTATATTTCCATCCAAAAACATTCCAGTGAACCAAACGCAGCCTTAGGGTTTAGATTTCCATTCCCGTTCACATTTAGGGGGTGTTTGGGAGTGCTTATATTTTTGACTTATTTGTTTATAGCTTTATCTCACCACAGATAAGCTATTTGAAGTGTTTGAATAGCAAAAAATCAAAACTGCTTATGACTTCTACTCACCATAAATAAGTTGTTTTTGAGAATTCATTCCTAACCTACTTATTTGCTTCTGCTTATTTTCTTGTCTATCAAAATTACCTTTTACCCTCATTTTTTAACAAACCCTACAAACACATCACTTATACCATCGCCTCCATCTCCATTTCTCTTCACAGGAGCGACATCACCACCATCCTCCATCGCCTCCATCCTCCATCTTCTCCACTCGACATCACCACCATCCTCCATCTTCTCCACAGGATCGACATCACCACCATCCTCCATCCGTTCTCCACGGTCTCTCTGTTTGATATTCTCCTTCACGATCCCACACAGGCTGTAGGCTGTTGCATCTCGCATTCTCGCCTCAGCTATACTCGCACAGTAAGGGTTTAGTCTATCTTTTTTAGGGTTAAATTGCAAATTGACAGTGGTTGGAATGTGCTTCCCTTAATTGTTTTATTTGAAGTATGTTGAATGCTTCGATCTTGATGCTTTTGCTTTATGTCAAGTGGTAGTTGTTTTCAAATTGTTGGGATGTTTGACATTGTTTGCAATTTGCAAAATTTTGGGTGTTAGTGTTCCTTTTTAGGGTTAAATTGCAAATTGACAGTGGTTGGAATGTGCTTCCCTTAATTGTTTTATTTGAAGACTGTTGAATGCTTCGATCTTGATGCTTTTGCCTTATGTCAAGTGGTAGTTGTTTTCAAATTGTTGGGATGTTTGACATTGTTTGCAATTTGCAAAATTTTGGGTGTTAGTGTTTGCAAATTGGTGGGATATTGACATTGTTTGTAATCTTAAAATTGTTGGGTATATTAATCAGGGTAGTGAAATTGTTGGAAACTTGGGATACTAATCTTAAGGTACAGACCTATCTATCAAATATTGCAAATGTTCCCTAGTTGTACGTGCTAATAAAGTTTGGTGTGGATTTGTTGTTTAAAATCCACCAAGTTGTACCGCATAAAGGATTGATGATCTACTATTAATGCTTTAGAATCCTATCTACAGATCCTTGCATATGTTCGGGTAAAGTTGCAATATTTAACCATATATTTCATGAGTAGACAGTAAATGTTTATATAGGGAGACAGTAAGGCATGTACTTTAAAGATTAGATATTTAGTCAAAGTACATTGTTTCTTGATGTAAGTTTGTTCTAAAACCTGTTAATCTTGGGCGTGGTTTCTTAATTGCCTAATAGGTATATAGCATCGATTTGGTGTTGTGTTTAACAACCAGATTTGGTGTTTATTATTGCTGTGCTCTCGAAAAATTCTTAAAATTTTAATAAGAATCTGATTTGCTATTTGTTACTAATTTTAAGAATTGGTGTTGTTTTAAGAATTTGATTTGGTGTTTTAGAATTGGTGTTGTTTTAAGAAACTGACCTTAGTAAGAATCTGCCCAGATTTGTGTTTCCTACTAATTTTAAGAATTGGTGTTGTTTGTTTAAGAATCTACCCATATTTGTGTTTCCTACTAATCATGGCAGTATATGCTTTTTATCTTTGATCTCTCTCTCTCTCTCTCTCTTGCAAACAATAAAACACAACAGTAGCTCTTGTAGTTCCTTTTAGCTATAAAGCTATTCTAAATATCCTTTCCATTGATTTGTTGTTGATTTAAACGATTGATTTGGTGAAGTAGGCATATGATTGCAATAAGAGATATGATTGCAGAAGAACTATTTAGTCGAAACAGATGAAGAACTATTAAAACTGACGATCGTGGGCCTCTCTTAACCATTCAGCGCCCTAATTTCATTCTAAACAATTACCAAACAACCATATTTCATTTTGTACTATATCATAAGAGCCTCTTAATCATTCTGACCACCTAATCATTCTGCACCAAACCATTCAGCAACTGCCAAACAGCCCATTCTAGTTAAAATTCAGTGGCAGCCAATAATCAGTATCATCATTTAATATACATGAAAACACACTTGTTTTATAGACTTTCTTTCAAACGTTTAATACCCACAAGGCCATATGTATCAACAAGGTACAAAAACTAAAACCCATGGTTTTAAAGATCACACTTGAGTTAAGAATCAATTTTTTGCCTTATGCCCTTATTAACATCATTTAGCATATATTTGCCTATTGTTTGTCCTTGGAATAAAATGTATTCCATTAATGTTTGAGTTGCTACTTTATTTTGATCTTGGTATTCTAATTCTGAGTAGTTCTTATTGTCATGTTTATAGCTAAAATCTTCTGCTACCAAGAGTGGATTTGATGGAGTCCCTGTTTTTCAGGTATGTGAAATTACTTATCTGTAATCTAGTGACTTCTCTTTCTCTAAGGTGGCGATATAAATATATAATGAATATAAACAGTTGAAAAACTTAAAACCTGTACAAAACTATCATGGATCTGGGTTATTGCTTTTTCGATACACTTATGTTTGTTTTTCTTTTTTCTCTTCATAGTCGGACCTCCTGGTTATAAAGAAAAAAAACAAGCGTTACTGCCCCATATATTTTCGGAAGGTTTGTTATTACAAACCCACAACTGGTGAGATGGGAGATTTGGTTAAAATGCTTTACTAACTGGAACTTGAATTGCACTCATACTTTTGTGAATGTATCATAAAGTTACAAAAAACCATGATAACACTAATAAGCTTGATCAATCACATTTTTTTATCTCATCAAGACCCTCATATTGTCTGTTTCCGGCATCTGTGGTTCGAACTTGTAACTTGTTAAGTCAGTAGACCTCAAAACATTCACTGAAAATAATTAAATATACATTTTCAATAATATAATAATATGTAAATAATATAATAGAATATTGATTATTGAAATAAATTATAACGTACTGTGAGGCAAACGGATAAGTTTCACGCGGGATACATATATTATGGATTTATTTTTAATTGCACGAGCTACCCTCCCAGGAAACATTGGTCGAACATCATACAAGCGCAACTTTATAACGCTTCCCCTATATAATAGGAATGTTAGTGATTATAATATTTTGTTAATAATTATAATAATACACACACTTACGTTACATCTTGCAGAAACAGTTCACACGAGCCAAGTTGGAAAACGTTATCATTTCTGAAATAGGTTCTTCGTCCTCCCATGATGATTTTTCCAACAACATCTAAAATAAGGATATTTATATTTTAAAATTAGATTTATATTATAAAATCTATATTTAATAGTATATAAAAATTATAAATGTAATGAATAACTTAAATGTACCGATCATCATTTTTTTAGTAGTACGATCATCAAGAAGGTCTCTTATCGAGGGCACCAATGGGTAGAACGCAAATCCATTTTCGACATCGCTTGTTAATGGTTTTAACTTTGTGTCTTTACTTATTAGGATTACTTGATCATTGTAGACCAACCTATAGCCTTCATACCTTGGAGGATCATTATAAGTGTATTCAATTCGAAAATGATCCAAAGAAAAAACGTCTCCGACCAAATTCCTTTGTTTGTATGATTGCATCAAATAGCCTCGAACAATTGCTACCATTTTCTCTCTCTAATATAAAATGAAATATTTGTTAAATAGATTTAAAAATATCAATTTTTACCATGCATTGAAAGTATGAATATTTTTAACTTACATTTTGATCAAGTAAAATAATATATAGGCATTCTTGTTTGACATCTTCCCAAACAAGCTCCACACGGACAGTTCTCAAGTTCCACCAAGCCAAACATACGTTTTGTAGAGATGAAAACACTTCAACGTTATACGGAGAATCCATTTACTACAAGTTTGTAAACATTAATAATATTGTTAACATAATTAAAAAATCATACTTAAACCACACTCTAAAAGAACACCAAATTTATAATTGTACTTATAGATGTATTTGAAGCAACTTCATGATGTTGTCATCTTCGTGAAGCTAAGTGTTATATTCTTCTGTTGAATTTTGTAAACAGTTAGGATAGTACTACAAAATAGTTGTTTTTTTATGGTTTGACATAGTTCCGTTTTCTTCTTCAATATGTTTCATACTTTCATATGTTCATCTTTTTATTCCAAAACTAACCTTTTGTAGGGGTGGTGTTAGAGAATGGGATTCCCAATGAGTTAGGTTGTTCTTGTAAAGAAGATTTAGCAGCTGCTCATAAGCATTGTGCTGAAGCTTGGTTCAAGATCAAGGGTAACAAGTAAGTTTATTTTTTAATCTTTCAAGATTCCATTTTTTATCAATTTATTCAGATACCCATTTGCATCTTTCATCTTTCATCCTCAAACTCTGTTTTCCTCCCAAGATTCAGTTTTTATATAATTCCATTTAGGATTGATTTGGGTTTTTTGTTCTACATTTATTAAAGGTAATAGTTAGATTTTCAAGTGTCTTGTGACACCGTTATTTTACAGTTTCTAGGATGGCAGCCATTCTGGTGCTTGATTGCACAAACTTATACGGGGAACCCACCCATACATAATAGTATTGGATGGTTCTTTGAAACACGGTTTGCAGCCATGTTTTAACCAAAATACTTTTGTTTACAGAACTATAAACAGTGTTCTAAAATAGTGTTAAGTGGAGCTAGGTGATCCAGTTTCTGGGTGCAATGTTGACAACAAATAGGAGTAAAAAATGTTGACAACCATGTTTTCCATAGGTGCAATGTTGACAACAAGTATCAGCAAAATGGGGAGTGAACACTTTAACACCACATAAATCACATAAATGGAAACATGTTTACACAAATATGAGCAAAATGGAGCAAAATGGTGAAGGGGTGAAGGGGGCGTCGTACCTTAGTACACGGAGCAAAATGGAGAGCTTCAATGCTGAGGTTTTTTTTGTTACCTACAAGATGAAATTTGTAAGTAAAAACTTGTTGTTAAAGAAACCATTCGATATGTTGTATCTGTTGTTAAGATATGTGGTTTCTTACCTTACAGATGAAGCAAAATGGAAGCAAAATGGAGCTGGTGCTTTGTTGGTAGCTTGTAACTTATGAGAGCTTGTAAGTGATGAGATCAAAATGCTGGTGCTTTCTTACCTACCAGGTTTTTTTTTATGTTTACTGCACAGATCAAAATGGGGGAAGAAAACTTTTCTTGCTAGAAAGAGAAGTCTTCAGGCATCTAGTTTGGTGATGACTGCAAGGTTAAATAGTCTTGGGTAAAATCATTCATAAACAAAGAAGGTTTTTGTACATTTGACTTTTTTTATAAGAAAGATAGTCTGCAAAAGAGTAAAATGGAGCAGAAAAGTGGGTGAGAAAGATGTAAATGGGGGGAAGAAAAAGGCTGGAAGGAAGAAAGAAATAGGAGTTGGAAATCACAATAGTCACGAGGGGAGAAAGAAATACACTGTGGATGAAAAAGAGAACCATGTACATTCCAAACTGGGTGAGAAAGTTGTAAATGGGGGGAAGAAAAAGGCTGGAAGGAAGAAAGAAAAATAGAAAGTTTCAGTTTTGGGCGAGGTGTATCAAGAATTTGTACATCATGTTTTCTTCGTTGTAAATTCATAGTTTTTGTTAATTTATGCATAAAATGCTTGTATCATGTGCTTTGTGGGCAGTAATTAAGAGTTTTGACATGAATGCATGATAAGGTAGTAATAGATATAGGGGAAAGATCAAATGCAAACCACTATAACTTTGCAAATTGTGCAAACCGTCGATTTAATTGGTTAAGTTAATGAAATTGGTTTATGAAGTTGTTTAATTTGATGAAATTGTTTCTTATAATTCTTTTCTTGGAGAAATTGTTTCACATATTTGTGTTTTTATGTAGTTTCATGCATTTTTTTTTCATTATGGTGAAATTATTTCATGTTTTTCTTAGTCTGATGAAACTTTTTCATTTTTACATGAAAAACACAAATATATGAAACAATTTCATTAGAAAAAGAATTATATAAAACAATTTCATCAAATTAAACAATTCATGAACAAATTTCATTAACTTAACCAATGAAATCGACGGTTTGCACGGTTTGCAAAATTGGATGCGGGTGTGTATATAGGTAATATTTTTTACAAACGAGAATATATTAATTAAATTGAAACTTGAACATAATGGTTAAATATATATTATATTAAACTATAATAATGAATTAATTTAATAAAGTTAAAGTATAAAAAATTTAGGATGAGGCTATTTGCACCCTAAATTTGCTATTTGCACCCAAATGATTAAAACAATGATTTTGTTTTTTTTTTGTTTCTTTGTCCTTTTGTTGTTTTTTCTTTTTTCTATTTTATTTATTTATTTGTATTATATATTTTTATTTATTTGTATTATATAGTTTTAAAATGTTTTTTTTCTTTTACTTTTTGATTTTATTTAAAAATAAATAAATATTTATAAATATAAATATTACTAATTTTTTATAATTATATAATTATAAAAATAAAACATAAACATTGCGATTTAAAGCCGAGAATTCGAAAAAATAATTTTGTTTTATGTTCATATTTATTCGTTTTTAGATCGCATATCAGATGTATAAAATTAAAGGTCAATATGGTTAATTGGTCAAAAAACTTGAAAAAGAACGAATATTTTTCAAGTTTTTTGACCAATTAACCATATTGACCTTTAATTTTATACATCTGATATGCGATCTAAAAGCAAATAAATATGAACATAAAACAAAATTATTTTTTCGAATTCTCGGCTTTAAATCGCAATGTTTATGTTTTATTTTTATAATTATATAATTATAAAAAATTGGTAATATTTATATTTATAAATATTTATTTATTTTTAAATAAAATCAAAAAGTAAAAGAAAAAAAACATTTTTAAACTATATAATACAAATAAATACAAATATATAATACAAATAAATAAATAAAATAGGAAAAAGAAAAAACAACAAAAAGACAAAAAAAACACAAAAAAATAAAATCATTGTTTTAATCATTTGGGTGCAAATAGCAAATTTGGGGTGCAATTAGCAGTGCCCAAAATTTAACATTGATTATTTTTTAAACATAATTACGGATTTGGTCCCTGTGATTTATGTGGTTATTTCAAAATTAGTCCTTGAGTAAAGACAAAAAAAGAAAAAAAATGAAATGCCCCTCACGGATAATGGAGAAACTGGATGGCCGTTAGAAAGAGAGACCAATCTGTTACAAAATGATATACAAGTATACAACGAGTCCTAATCTGTAATAAATGAAGTTATGGACCATTTTCATAAGGGTGTTGCTATAGAGACCTATCTATAGATATATAGGTTCTATATAATTAATGGGGAGTGCTAATGGCACCCCAAAAAGGGGGTGTTGAATGCACTAAATTCCGCACCAATCATTTTTTGAATGCATTAATTTTCGTACCAATCATTTTTTATTTAAATATATATATATAATATATATATATATATTATTTGACAGTTTTGTCCTCACAAACGATTCAATTTGCATATTTACATTTTACCCCCTATACTAATTAAATAAATTTACTTTATACCTTTTACATTTCTAATTTTTATTTTATACCTTTATTATATTAAAACATAAAATCGTTTATTAACTATAATACGTTAAAAAATACGTTTTAATTTTAACAAATTACACCATTATAATCATCTCTTCGATACGTTCGAAATGAGCCCAATCTTGAATTTTTTTGGATTTATATGTCATACGCTTACCCCCCCTTCTCGTGAAATCGATACTATTTTTCACCAACCCGATGTATAATCGATACTATTTTTCACCAACCCGATGTATAATCGATACTATTTTTCACCAACTCGTCGATACCTTCGAAATGAACCCATTTTTTTATTTAATTATATCGAAATGAGCCCAATATTAACTAAAATACGTTAAGAAAATACTTTCTAACAACTTTCAAAATTTTAAATCGTGGACTCTTATTAGTTTATTCTTATCTCTAACCACTTTCAAATCCTCAAATCACGAACTCCTCAAAAAACGTCATTCTTTAAACACATTTATAAAAAAAATTGATCGTTTTCTCAGAACCAATTAAGATAATTTAGAACTCTCCTAATATAATCATTGGCGTTACAAAAATAAATGAGACAAAAAAAACTCTCCTAATATACGATTATTTATGTTAATATGATAAGGGTATAAAATGAAAAATGATAAAGTAAGGGATTAAAAGTAATATAATAACTAATTACAGGACCAAAAATGTAAATATATAATATGTTCAAATGAAACAGTGCATGCATGTGAACCTACATTTGATTTGATGTATTTGGCCAAATGAAACAGTGCATGCATGTGAACTCCTACATTTGATTCTATAAAGGTGATGAAAATGTATGTGAACCTACATCTGGTGTACATCGAGAGAGAACAACGAGAGAAAGAACAAGAAGTCCAACAGCTCTAGTACTTCTGGTTAGAAAAGAGAAATTTCAGTTCATTTTATTTTGACTGAGGGTTTCGATTTCTGCTGTTTATAAGGTATTTTCTTTCTCTTATGATTTATAAGTTTTCTCTCGGTTTAGATTGTTGGGTTATGGTATTTTTGAAAGTATTGAAAATATGTCATTAGAAATGTTATTTAAACATATTTACGTACGAAAGGTTATGTTTTTTAGTATTTGATGAAAACATCGTCATCGCATACCACACATCTATGTCACTATTCATGTCACTATTCATGCTCTTCTATTTCTATTCCCATTATAAGTAGTGAAACATCGTCATCGCATACCACACAGCTATGTCACTATTCATGTCACTATGCAGGTCGTGATATTTATCGGTTTAAAACACTTAAAAATGGCGAATTGGGGTGAAGATTTTTTCAATGGTATCCTAATTCAAATAATGAGGTATTTCATCCACTACTATATATGTATATAATATATATATATATATTATGTTATCCTGTTTCATATTTTTATGTGTTTGTGTAGGATAACAATGTCCATCCAAACAATTCATCTGGAGCTTATAGAAACCCTTGTCCAAGAGCATTTTCTACCGATATGGTATTTTTAAGTTTCATTTGTTCTTGTGAAATTATCTGGTAAAGTTAGTAATTTGTAACAAAAAAAAGTCAATTTCAGGTGTTTAATTCTCGTCAAGATCTAGATGATTGGGTACGCAACATGGGGTATTCACTTGGTTTCGTTATTGTTATTAAAAGAAGCAAAGATGAAAAAGTCGAATTTCAATGTGATTGTAGTGGTAAGTACAGGAGTAAGAAACCCTCTAGTAAACATACTGGCACAAGAAAAACAAATTGTCCATTTCACTTGGTAGGGAATCATTTGGGTAATGATTGTTGGACTTTAGCTATGAAATGTGAAGCACATAATCATGATTTTGCATTACATTTGGAGGGACGTGCATATGCAAGGCGATTATCTGAAAATGAAGCTCGATTGGTGGAAGATTTGTCAACAAACAATGTGAATCCTAGAAATATTTTATCAACAATAAAGCAGCAATATCCAGATAATGTGTCTACAAAAAAAAATATATACAATCAATGCCAGAAAATTCGACATCAGAAGAATGCAGGTAGAACTTTAATGATTTTTTTTTTGTCTTTTTGTTGTCTTTTCTTTTTCTATTTTATTTATTTGTATTATGCAGGTAGAACGCCAATGCAAGTTGTGATGTCATTTTTACAAGAAGAAGGCTACGTTTTTTATGATCGTGCAAACAACTCGACTAATCAGTTGGAAGATTTATTCTTTGCTCATCCAATATCACTGGAGATATGGCGTGCATTTCCACACGTGTTGTTGATGGATGCCACCTATAAAACGAACATGTTTGAGATGCCTCTCCTTGAAATTGTTGGTGTAACTTCAACTAATAAGACATTCTGTGTAGCATTTGTCTTTATGCACAGGGAAAAGGAATCGAATTATACTTGGGCATTGAATTGTCTACAGTCATTGATGGAGGGATGTCTTTATCCACGTGTGATCGTCACAGACAGAGAGTTGGCACTGGTGAAAGCATGCAGTATTGTATTTCCTGATGCTAAAAGATTACTTTGTAGATGGCACATCTACCAAAGTATTACGAGAAATTGTAAACCAGTAATAGCATCAAATCGTGACTGAGGGAGCTTTTACAATGCATGGGTGACATTACTTAACTCGGTAACGGATGAAACTTACATGTTTAATTTCTCACAACTTGAAGCAGTATTACGAAGCTATCCAGGTACACCTTAATATATTATTATAAGTAAAATGTTATGGGTTGCCATGTGCGCACGAACAAATGCAATACTTGAACAAAGGTCATCCTATCCCAATTGATTCAATTGATGTATTTTGGACGACGCTTGATGTATCACCGTGCCAATCTTTACAAGATGACGACGTAGGTTGTGAAGCTGAAGTCCAAAAGTTTACTGAGGAATTTAACAAGCAATCGAGATCTGGTAAGTTCAGTTTTCTAAGGAAGATAAAAGAGATAGCCAGTGCATAAAAAACATGGGTTCGTGAACCTGTTGTTAACAAGACTACTCGTGGACGGCCCTGGTTGAAGGATAAGCTTTCCAGAAAAACTCATGTTGATACCTCATTTGCAACTCATGTTGACCCGTCTTTTACAAGTGAAAGACCCCTTAGACGTAGTAGTTCGAACGCGTCAACATTTGTTGACTTGGAAAAAATGAGTTACCAGGAACCACCGAGACACAGTTCTTTCATGGGCAAAAACTATAATGCACATCCATACATTAATCAATTTCCAAAGATGTTTCACCCTTACATTACGCATGTACATGATGTGAGAGGTGATGGAAATTGTGGATTCCGAGCAATAGCTGTCTGTCTCGGTCTTCATGAAGATGCATGGCCCACAATTCGGTCTAACTGGATGGAAGAGTTAGATACATACAAGACAGAATACTGGAACGTTTTTGGAGGTCAATATTGGAATATTGTTTACAACACTTTAAACTTCTTTCAATATGATGGAGGTGCACCAGTTGAACACTGGATGACAATGCCTGAAATAGGTGTCTTGATTGCTTCAAAGTATAATGTGATATTACACGTTATAAATATGACAGGCCGTGTGACGTACTTGCCGCTTAGGTCCACTCCACCAGCGTGGTATCAACATGTTGTTTTTACAATTGGGTACGTTAATGGTAACCATTATGTGAAATTAGATATGACAGAAGGATACCCGTTCCCTACTATAACTCAACATTTTTTCCACTACAGTTATCAATGTGCTGCAGGATGGGCTACCCCGTATTTAGATAGAATACAGAAGTACCAACGACTTTTACGTGTTAATTGTACTACGGATAATGTTATTTTAGAATAATCGAATGTAATATAGATTATTTTATGTTCTATTTATATGTTAAATCGCAATGTTTATGTTTTATCTTTATAATTATATAATTATTAAAATAAATATTTTTAAATAAAAAAAATATATAATACAAATAAATAAATAAAATAAAAAAACAAAAGACAATAAAAAGACAAAAAAACAAAAAAAAAAACAAAAAAATCATGAAGATTAATGATTGGGTAATCATGGGGTGCCATTAGCCTCCCCATAATTAATTTCTTACTTAAATTTAAGGAGCCTTGGAAATTGTGAATATCTTACCCATCTATGTTATTGTAATCATAATGTTTTTTATTTTATTTTTTTATTTCTAATAATCATAATAATTAGGTTTTTACTTTTCACTTTTTATTTACAATTTAATTATTTTTCTTATTTGTTGGTGCAAGTGTACCACATCTCTATATATTTATATATATTTATTTTGATGATTACAAACACACCGTATTATTGTTTATCTAACAATTTAATCCAAGTGTGCAGTTGTTGAAGAACACGAAGATTTAATCTGAAGGGTTCAAGACGGAAGTGTTTACGTCGTCATTATTGTTTATAACTAATAATGATAAACACCCTAAAATAATATACCACTTGGATATTTCTAAAAACCTTAAATAAATTATTTAAATAAGTTTATTGAGAAGATCCAGCAGATTTGGTTGCGTCCTGGAAAGTCCTTTTTCTGACGGCGGTATACCGCGGCGGTACAGCCGGTATACCGCGGGTACACTACGGCCGGTATACCGCGGCTGTTCAGCCGGTATACCGCGGCAGGCTCGGTGTACAATTCTGATTGGTTGAAAGTTACTTTTCCTGACGGCGGTATACCGCGAGTCCCAGCCGGTATACCGCGGGTACGTAATTCCTGTCAACTTTGCATGTAGCCGTTGGTGTGTCAGTTACTTTTTCTGACGGCGGTATACCGCGTGCATTTGGCGGTATACCGCGCCTCATGTTTCCGTTGGAGCTTCCTTGGTATAAAAGAAGATGCTGGTGATGAAGACTACAACACAACAGTAACAAGCAGCATTCAAACTCTCAACTCTCAGCTCTCTCATTTATATATATATATTTTATAAAACATTTTTTATAAAATATCCAAGTGTGAGATATTATACAAGAGTGATTACCCATTGTGAGTTATACTCCTCTTGTAAGCATTTGAATAACGGGTGTGTGATCCTGTACATCTCATAGCAGAAGCTTGAGAATCAATTACGTTACCTTTGTACTTGGTTTGTATTCTACCGTAAAGAATACATTTATTGGATCGTGTCGGGAAGTGTCTCGGCTGCTGGTTTATCACAGTTGGTGGTAAATCAGTAAATCTCTGTGTCAAGTATCTCTAACCTTTATCTCTTTATTTATTCCGCTGTGCTTTATTATATTTGTTTATATAAACTGCTTTGCATTTATATTTATTTATATAATCTCTGTGTATTTGTTTATATTTACACTCTTCTTTATTATTTGTATACTCTGATTTATTTTTACTGTTTCAGTACTGTATTTATTTATAAAAGATTTTTTGAAAGTAAAAGATTTTAAATACAACCTTACCCCCCTAGGTTGTCTAACATTATTTTATATTTTAACAACTCAAAAAAGTATCATACGATTCTTACTAATATATTGATTTTATTTTTATAATTTTATTAATGTTATTATAGTTTTATTTAATATCTTTATGATAATGAATATTTATATTTCTATAATTGTTGATTTTTGTAACAATCAAGTTTTCAAGTATTATTTTTTTTTAAACGTTTGATAATTTAAGAAAGTTAGATTTGCTAGTAATTTGTTTATTTTATTATATATGTTTAAATTTTAAATTTTAAATAACCAAATTTTGAATTTATAAATATTTTATTTTTTCAATTTATTTTTAAACATATATGTGAATTTAAAAGTCGACATATTTGTACAATTTCAACTATTATATTTTAGATAGGAGTGTATTTGGTACGATACCAAAATTTCAACAATTATATTTTAAATAGGAATGTATTTTAATTTCCTTTCTGTTATATAAGAGCACTGCTAATTATTCAAAGTTATTTTGAAATAGAAAAAGAAAAATTAAAATTTAATTATTCGAGAAAATTTGATTGAATAACAAGTTGTTTATTTTTTTATTTAAGTTTAAAATATAAATAACAAAAATTGTTTTGTGATGACAATAACAAATCTAAATAACAAGAAGTAGCTAGTTGTTATGAATGTTGTGTTTTTACAAAAAGAGAAATCTAATAATAATAATAATATAAATAAAATAAAATAAAATAACAAATATAATTAATAATAATATGATGTTTATTTATAAAAATAAATAAATAATAATATAATGATTACTATCAAAAATCAAGAAGAAAAGAAAACAAAAATGATTAAATTATAATGATTAGTAAATAAGTAGATGATTATGTAACAATTAGTAGTAGAGAGTTGTCCAAATAGCAACTAGAGAGGTATCTTAATAGAAATCACCCTTTTCATAACGGTGGACTCCAATAATAATAATAATAATAATAATAATAAGAGTAAATTACATGATTGGTCATGTGGTTTACCTAAAGTTGCTATGTGCGTCCCTAAATCAAAATGATTATGGAAAATGTCCCTGTGGTTTGCATTTTCACACGTCTTTGGTCCCTCTGTTCTAACTCCGTTAACTTGAATCTGTTAAATAGATTTATTAGGAGGGTAACTTAGTCATTTCATAATTTATATATTTTCCATTAAATATCACATATATATTAAAAATCAACTTCTTGTTACAGAGATTTGCGGCGAACTGGCTGCCTTCCATGCACTCTCCTTTCCAATTGGAAGGAACTCGACCAAGATCTTGATGATGGAAATTTGATGCTTCTGGTGAGATACCAATATCCAAAACGCCGATAATAACATTTGAACCATATACTTCGGTGAAACTCCTTCCCCTGTTTTCCATCGACCCCTTCCCCGATTATCGATCTCCTCTCAATCCATCTCCACTCCTATGGGGTTTCTTGGTATGATTTGAGATTTTTTTACAGGTTGGTGGTTTTTTCATTGCCATCGCTCATCTCTCTTGAGCGAAGAAGGTGACTAGTGTTCAGTTCCACCGCTTTTTCTTCCCTTTGGATCGTATTTGGGCGAACTCCATTTCCAGAAACAAAACCAAGTTCGGCTTAGACATATTCAAGTTTACACAAAATCAAAATCCTTGGTTGGGATTCCAAAACTCGAGAATCGGATTCTCTATTAAACCTGATTGAAATCGAAATCAAAATCAAAATCAAACAAAACCAGGTGTACATAAAATCGAAATCAAACAAAACAAGGTTTACCAAATCGTCTGATACATTCTCAAGAGAAACAAAGATCGCAAACCCGATTTGAAAATCTATTTCTAGGGTTTGATAGTCGATTTTTGATGTGGTTTTAATGGTTTTTGAAGTAACAAAGAGATGGGCTTGATGTTGTAACAGGAGAACAGTGGGGGATCTGGTTCGTTTGGATATGGTTGGGATGGAGGAGACGGCCGACATGATCTTGGGAAGGAGGAGGTGGTGACCGATGGTGGGTGTGGAATGGATATTGTTTATTCCTTGTGGGGCGTGGAAGATGAAGTCGTTGGAGGGAGAAGATGAAGTCATCGGAGGTGAGGGTGAGGCGGTGAGGGTATTACCGGAGAATATGAAGTTATTGGATCTGGACAAATTATCAGGTCAGTGGAGAAGGAGTCAAGGAGATGAGGGTCTCGATGATGGAGTAAATTACATATTGGTCCCTGTGGTAATGTGGTTTTCATAAAAAAAAAAAAAAGAGTAATTTACACCTTTGGTCCCTGTTATTTTAATAGAAAAAAAAAATGAAATGACTAAATTACCCTCCTAGTTTATTTATATAACATAATATTTTAACGGTGTTAAGTCATAGGGACCAAAGGCATGTGAAAACGTAAACCACATAGACGTTTTCCATAATTATTTCAAATGCAATTTAGTCTAATAATAATAATGATGATAGTGGAGAGACGGCGGGAAATAAAAGTCAACCAATGAATGGGTTCCTCCTTGTTGGGTTACATTGGGGTACAACTATGCAAACACTTTGTTTATATGCGATTTATATTAAAATGAGGATCTTTAACTAATTATTTAATTTATTATTCGTGCTTCGATTGGTCGGTTTTACGTTGAATAGGTTATGTAGACATAAATAAAAGCTATAATGTTTCAAATACATATAACTTATACATCGGTTTTATATGCATTGCCGAAGGATACTTGCATACAAGGTCCTTTTTGGATACACATAAACAGAACGGTACCACACGGAACTATACGTCATTACGTTGTAACAATGACGACTGAATATATACAACCATACTATTATATATATACATATACATATACGTATATATTCAAACTTACACATACATTCACATACTATTATTATAAGGAATTACCAAACTTACACATACATTCACATAAAAAACTTGTGAATTAAACCTTCACATACCTCAACATGCAAAAAACGAACTTGTACATACTTTAACAGTAAAAACACCCAACTTGCTCATGCATGAATATGAAAAACACTGAAATCTCCATATACCTTTTCTAAATTTCAAATATATATATATATGGTCAGGTTCAAGGAAATTTTTTAAAAAAACAGAAAATTGAAGAACACCCTAGGAGCCTTCATCTGGACGGTATGCACTTGTGCATACATGTTATTTGTAACATGCACGTGTGCATAAAATCAAAAATTCAACTATTTACCTGTATGCACAAGTGTATACCGCCCAGATGAAGGGTTCCTAGGGTCAGTGGCGGAGCCACACCTGCCTCCTGAGATTTTTGAATTTTTTTGATATATTTCTATTATATTTATATATAAATATATATATATATATATATATATATAGAAAGGTGCCTCCTAAACTATTATTTCTTTATCTATTGAAAGCTTAAACCATTATTTTTATGTATTGAATAATGGTCCTCCTAAAAACCTTTTATCCATAATTCCTGTCGTATTATTTATTCGCCGTAAAGTAAAAAAATTAGATTTGTGAAAGATGCAACCATATCGTTTTAGAAGGTGCAACCGTACCTCGTAATCAACCAAAAAAAACTCTTGAAATCAACCAAAAAAACGGAAAAAATCTCGCGATATCAATAAAAAGAACTTAAAAATCCTTTGAAATCAAGAAAAAATCTATAAAAAACCTCAAAACGGTAGAATTAGACTGGAACTAACATCGGACGATATGGAAAAAATTTAGAGTTCAAGTTCAATTGGTGCTCCCCCTCACATTAGTTTCTAGCTCCGCCCCTGCCTAGGGTGTTCTTCAGTTTTCCGTTTTTTTGAGGTTTTTCCTTGAACCTCCCTCTCTCTCTCTCTCTCTATATATATATATATATATATATATATATATATATATATATATATATAGAGAGAGAGAGAGAGAGAGAAATGTTCAAACGAGAACGCTAACTATTTACGAGAATACGAGGACGGCCGATCATGTATAAAATCACATGTGATTCACGTACATAATCACATGTGATTCACACCTGATCGCGCGACTTGCCGCCAATGTACAAAATCACATGTGATCGCGCGGCTTGCCACGCGACCTGTAAGTCGCGGCCTAGGCCGCGCGTGTCCAGGCAGTACAAAATCACATGTGATTTTATACATGGACGGCCGTTCTCGTAAATAGTTAGCGTTCTCGTTTAAACCCACATCTCTCTTTCTCTCTATATATATAATATATATATATATATATATATTCATCAAACTTCACATACTTTTACAAATGCACCTTCATAAGAAATATAATGAATTATAACTAACATTCACAAAAATATGACGAGATCGTGTCCATCCATTACAAAAATGAAAACAAGATGAGCTCGATAGTACCAAAAGAGATCGACGTCTCCGAAAGTGCTTTTTCAGTTTTCACAAAAAGTTACTATTCTTCATAACACAATTCTATAAATCTTTATACGCGTATATATTATATGTGTACAAGATGCTAATAGTTATTTTATTTACAACAAGATTCCATAATTTGTGTATCAAAAGTTTATTGGTTTAAATTATTATTCTCGTAATTAATTATTTCACTTATTTGTATTTAACTAATTATTATGCAAGGCCGGATGTCTTTTCTTTTTGTAATTTTGTACCTTAAAATTAAAAATAGCACCACACACTCCAGTCCAACCCATGAGTTGCCTTTATTGGTAACCTTAAATTTGACAAATTAAAATTTAAAAACTGCTTTTTTCATGATGATAAAATGGTTAATTTAATATTTCCAGGGATACTTTCAAGAAATCAAGGGTGTCATCCATTTTGTCAAAGTTAAAATATTATATATAGAGAGGTGGGTTCAAACGAGAACGCTAATTATTTTAAAAAACATGAAAAATGTTTTTTTTAAGGGTATTCGAGGACATTGTCCCGACAAGGTGAGACAATTGCCCCGGCTGCTAAAGCGTGCAACCCTGAGTTCATCCCCAGTGGCCACAAGTTGGAAGCGTCTGGATTCGAACTTGGGGTAGACGGGTTACTAGCCACATCCCCCACAAGCCTTAACCAGTACGCCACAAGCCTTGTGGTTAACATGAAAAATGTTGTCCATGTATAAAATCATATGTGATTCACGTATAAAAACAAGAACATACAGGGTATTGAAAATATAAAGATTGTTTTCTATTAAATCACATTCATCGACTGAAATATATTGAAATCGACTGAAGAAATCGAATCAACAGTAGATGAATCGACTGAAATCGATGCCATTGAAGTCGATGGAATCAACAGTGAAGAAATCGATTGAAGTCGAATGAAGAAATCGATTGAAGAAATCGATGGAAGAAATCAAAACAAGAAATCGATGGAAGAAATCGCAAAACGCACAGCTCTTGGAAGGATGCGGCGTGGTATTTTTTTAAGAGGGTAGAAGTGGAAAAGTTTACCATCTGAATGCTTGAGGGATGCCTTAACTACAAAATGGCTCAGATGCTTTTGTCACCATTAAGAGGGTTCATTTTTTTTACCAAACAACCTTAACCTCTGTCCGATTCAGAGGTGACCTCTTAATGTAACCATTAAGAGCTAAACAAACAACCCCTAAGTCTCTATATTTGGAGTCCAATAAAGTAAGCATCTAAAATGAAATATTTACTATTTTATTCAACTTTTATAATTATGTATATATAGATTAATAGTTTAATACAGTAACTATATTATTTTATTATTATATAATATTAAAGATATTTTTAGTTTACCGATGGAGTTGGATTTTTTTTAGTGTTCAAGGTGCCCACAATTTTTAGTGTTTATTGTGTTTTTAGCTTTGTTTATTAGTGGATGGGTTGGAGATGCCTTTAAGGATGTGATTGACATGTACTGAGGCGAGACTAGACATAACTGAACGAGACAAGAAAAAGGGTTGAATGAGCGAGATTGCAAGAATGAGTTAAGAACATGAAAGAACTGTGAAAGATTTTATAATTTTATTTTGCCCTAAGTAATTCACCAGTTTACCAACTTTGTTTCGTATTTATGATTTTGTTCTACTAGGAACAAAAAACCTACATTTTTATTTCGTTCTATCATGTCCTATCCAAATATAACGTTGCATCAAATATGAAATATTTTTTTATTTTGAAAAGCAAGCAATAATATTTGCAAGAAATAATAAGAACTTTTTATTTTATCAATTTTTTGGGAAGGGTGTCCTAGGCTATGCCTAGACTAATCAATTGGCAAATTATGACTGTAAGACATCAGCCTTGATTAAATCTCAGTGACCACAATTATTGTATACGCTTGAATTAAATTTTTTTATTTTATCATGTCTTGTGTTTTAATCACATCCAAACATAATTTTGTTTAATTCATGATATATGCTAATGCTAGTGGGCACAATATATACATATTACTTGTAAAATGCAAACCTTTTTATTTATTTCATTATTACATGTATCTAACATTAAAATTTAATTTTTAAATTTTTAATATATAATTAAACTTAATTTTAATACGATTAATTGCGAATATTACAATACTATCTAGATAAGAGTAAAAAACCCAATTGAAACCGTGTACTATTTTTAATATCTAAAATATCATTAAGTAAAATCCAAATAAAAGAACCTTCTTCATGGAAATAAATAATAAATGGTTAACAATTATTAGTTTATTACTTAGATAAGTATTAGTTTTTAATATAAAATAATTTATTAGAGTGTGAAATTGAAGAATATGTTTTAAGTCGAGATGGTCTCGACTTGAAACCGGTGAAGGATCGGGACGGGACTGACCCGACCTAGTAGGGACTGGTTATGGCCTGACAGTAAATAACCGCTTATGATTTCTATTCAAAAACAAGGTCTGGTCCGATCCGAGTTTTTATATAAAATTTATTTCGAATGTATTTTAAGTATATATTTTTTTAATGAAAATCTATTTGTTAGTGTATTTGATTGATCAATTATAATAAAATGTAATTTTTTATAACATAAGTATTTTATTTTAAACGTAAGTATTTTTAGTGCATTTGATTGACCCAATTTTAATAAAAACGTATTTGTTAGTGTATTTGATTGTCAAAATTCTTCAAAGATTATTTTTATAAGTTAAAAATCAAACATAAAAAAACATTAAGTGAGACCGGTTTTGGCCCGGCCGGGACCGCTTCTCATAACCGGACCTTATAGAGCTTAACCGGACCTTCGTATTTGGGTCGGGACCAGGACCAATTACGAGATCACTATTAAAAACACCTAACTACGTAGATGAAACATGAAATTTACTACGAATACAAATTAGCTTATTGACATACAAATTTTCCGCAATTGTCATGTGTACCACCGATGTGCATAGGGGTATTCTTCGAGTTGGGATCAAACATAATCATATCATAACCCAAAGATAAAAGAACATATGATTAAAAACGCATCTAAACCAATTTATATCTGGTTCGATCTCAAATTTAACCGTAAATTGAATACATACTTCGAAATTTCTTAATTTAAAAACTATAAGGGGCCGTTTACGAAACACTTACCCGGGTAAACGCTTACCAATTCACATTATCTACCGGATTGGTATGCCAAGAACCAAAAATCTTACCCGGTAAGAGTGCATGAAAGGACCGAGAGTCTTACCTGGTAAGTGATGGCGACAAGCCTTACCACGATTAGCGCTTACTGGGTGAAGTGTTGCGTATGAAATCGATTTGGCGGATTAAAATCATACCCGGTAAGTAAGTGATACTGTTAAATTTGACTGGTAAACGTTTACCCGGATAAACATTTGGTAAACGACCCCTAAATCTAAAACAATGTTATTTCAATGCAAGTTTGTTCGATCGGACTCGATTAAATTCTTCACAATTTGTTGTAATTCCACACCAATTTTTACACATTCTTAATTATCTCCACATATCTTGGGGATCATTGATATATATGATTGCTCGATGTATGTATATATTCCCCTTTCAAAAAGACACAACAATAATTCAATAATATCCGTATTTTAATCCATTTTCAAACATTATTTAGCATTTAAAATTGACAAATTAACGTTAATCCCAAGAAAAATGGAACTCTATTTAACTCAATCTCGTATGGCTTATGGTTTTTTCAGAGCCATAACCAGATTTCAATGGCTCCAACAGGTTTCTTGGGAAACGAACTGTACAATGAACAGATCTTCAATCGTCTTAAAATGGGCGTCAATGGAGTCGATCCAAGATTCAGATTGGGTGGCACCAAAAGAAAAGCAGAAGCTTTTTCTGATCTGGGTCCCACTGAACTACCGGTCAACGATGAAGATTGTGACAACGGTGGCCGGAATCTTTCTATTTCTACCTTCTACCACCGTCGTTACTCGCCGGAAAACAATCCGGTCACCGGTTGTTGGCAACTTAGCAAGATGAAAAGATGTAAAAGCATGCCGGAATCCGGTAACGGGTTATTAGAAGGGGAAAATGTTGCCGGAATTCGTCGGAGTAGTAGTACTAATAGTTTTCCGAGGTTTCGGGACCATGTTTGGATGTATACGAAACAGTATCTCGAAGTCGAGGCCATCGAGAACGCGGTTTCGGAATACAGGAACTTGGACGATGACGGAAATAAGGACGAGATGCATCTTGTTCAGCTACTGGTGTCGTGCGCCGAGGCCGTCGCGTGTCGCGACAAGACGCACGCCACCAGTTTGCTAGCCGAGCTTCGAGCCGACGCGCTCGTGTTCGGCTCCTCTTTTCAACGGGTGGCGTCGTGTTTCATGCAGGGGCTCACGGACCGGCTGACACTGGTCCAGCCGCTCGGTGCAGTCGGGCTGGTATCCCCTGCACGAAACGTAAACCCCGTCGCTTTCGAAAGAAAGGACGAGGCGTTAAAACTCGTTTACGAGACGTGCCCGCACATTCGATTCAGTCATTACGTTGCCAACTTGACAATATTGGAAGCCTTTGAGGGAGAGAGTTACGTCCATGTCGTGGACCTTGGAATGACATTGGGTCTACGACATGGACATCAGTGGCGTGCATTAATCCAGAGTCTGGCTCGCAGAGCCAACCAGACTCGCCGCCTCAGAATCACCGCAGTCGGACCCTGTGTTACCCAGTTCGTTACCATAGGCAATGAACTAGAAACCTACGCCCGAGAACACAACATAAGCCTGGAGTTCTCGGCCGTAGAGAGCAGTTTGGAAACCCTAAAACCCGAAGACATTAAAACCTACAAAAACGAAGTTTTGGTAATAAATAGCATTCTCCAACTTCATTGCGTCGTAAAAGAGAGCCGGGGCGCGTTAAACTCGGTTCTACAAATCGTCCACGGACTCAACCCAAAAGTCGTGGTTCTTGTCGAACAGGATTCGAACCATAACGGGCCTTTCTTTCTTGGGCGGTTTATGGAATCGTTGCATTATTACTCGGCCATTTTCGACGCGCTCGACACAATGTTGCCAAAATATGACACTAAACGGGCCAAAATCGAACAATTTTACTTTGGGGAAGAGATCAAGAACATTGTGAGTTGTGAAGGGCCAAACCGAGTTGAGAGGCACGAGCGGGTGGATCAGTGGCGGCGGCGGATGAGTCGGGCGGGGTTCCAGGCGGCACCGATCAAACTGGTGGCTCAGGCGAAAGATTGGGTTGAAAAACTGGAGATTTGCGATGGATACACGGTTGCGGAAGAGAAAGGTTGCTTGGTTCTTGGCTGGAAATCGAGGCCGATTGTGGCTGTATCTTGCTGGAAATGTTAAAGTGATGGATCTTTGCCGCCATTAAAGCTACTGTGCGTAAGCTTCAATAAATAATTCATCTCTGAACAGCAATGGAGAT
Source organism: Saussurea involucrata (assembly GCA_033807775.1). Classification (NCBI taxonomy): domain Eukaryota; kingdom Viridiplantae; phylum Streptophyta; class Magnoliopsida; order Asterales; family Asteraceae; genus Saussurea; species Saussurea involucrata. The sequence continues at coordinate 9,534,543 of CM066320.1, forward strand.
GAAGTATCCATGATCAATGGTGAGAGAATTGATTATGGGGGTGAAATAAATAATAATTTGATATCTAAAAAGGGGGAAAAATAAATGATCATGTTTTAGACAAGGTTCTAAATGGCGTGAGACGTGGCGTGGCATGACAGCGAGACCATGGCGTTAAGGCATGACTTATGGCGGCAAATCTCTAAATCATATATACCGTTATATATAAAAACATATGTTTTGTACTATTAATCGATGAGTCAATGACAATAAACAAGTTAAATTAGGTTATATATTAAAAACTAACAAATAAGACATTAAAAACGTAAATAAAAATCAAATATCGCGTTATAAAGACTGCACATTAAGCCATGGCGTTATAAAACCCAAAATTTCTCTAAAAGAGTCCTTGAAGAGAAAGAGAAGCTAGATGGACACGTATTGTTCTAGGATGTCGAGAGGGGTTAACGAGAGTAGAGATGACCAAATGGGCCTTTTGGCCCGGCTGGGACCCGTGGAGGACGGAGACCGGGACCGACTTGGAACCGTTTAGGATTGGTTTGGGCCCACCGGTTAAGGCTCAATTTCGATTTTCCGCCAAAACAAGGCCCGGCCCGGGACCGGCCAATTTTTTTATTTAAAATTTATTTATAAAGTTATTTTTAAATGTATTTGATTGAAGATCAAAGTGTATATTTAAGTGTACTGTAATAAAAATGTTATTTTTAGTGTATTCGGTTGATCCAATTAGATATTCTAAAGTATATTTGATAAACCAATAACAAAAACGTATTTTTGATTGACCTAATTATAATATAAATGTATTTATTAGTGTATTTAGTTGACCAAATTCTTCAAAAAAATATATATGTTAAATTCAATCAAAAGATAAAAAAATAAGTGGGATCGATTTGGCCTCGACCCGGGACCGGGACCGATTTTTGATCTCCAACTACACCACCCACTATCGGATGGACTTATTGCTCAGATTCCTGAGCCTCGCACACCTTAACCAGTCTTTCGTATTTAGGTTGGGAGCGGGACCAATTACGGGATCACTATTTAGGACCAGGACAGATTGGGACCCGATCCGACCCACAACCTCTTTTTGGCCACCTCTAAGCGAGAGTGTCAAGGCCTTAGAGTGCCAAATCTTGGTTATGATACCTTGTGAGAATATGTGAAACACCCTTATCGCTCTACATAAGAGCCCTCAAGGAGAAATGAGAGGTTCCAACATCAATTTTGAGAGTTATTTATCACTCATTTTGTGTAGTTTTTGTCATTTTATTTACATGCAGCTTCTATTTCTCTTCTTTGTCTAAAAAGTTCTTAAGTAGTGATGAAAGACTCAAGATTAAATTTTTGTTTAAAAATCGTCACTCTTGAGATTGTGGTCACAAACTGGCCACTATGGGAAGATGGGGGAGACAGGTTTGGCTAAGGTTTCTAAAAGCCATTTTTTGGATTGCATTGAGCTTCTAAAGATAAAAAGGATATGATGCCTTCATGAAGTTAGTAGAAGATTGATCTATTTGTACAAAGGGTTGTTCATGGATTTTCTCCAAATAAAAAAAAAGTGAGCCTTATCCTTTCACCCCTTATAGATTGGAGCATTGTTTTATCATTGAAGACTCCAAAACTCTCTCTAATAAGATATGAAGTTGAAGCATTTATTTTTTTGCATTTGCTTCTTGTATTTTACTTCAAGTATTAGACATTTTGTACACTATCTTAGCAATGTGGCAACATATTTTAATTCTAAATTACTTGGAAAATGATTCTTGGTATACCTTTATATGTTTCTTAATTTCACTATGAGCTATGCACCTTTTTAGGTATGGTGTGAACCAAACTTAAGTAGGCAACATTTGGATATTGCCAAGATTGCCAATTTTTAAACTTGGTCAGTTAAGTCGAGATTTAAGCTCGACGTGGATAAGTCAATCACTTTGAAGTGTTAATATTAGATTCAAGGCACAGAGATAGACGAATTTAAAATACGGTTTAAGTGATGCACAAAGGTTTGAGAAAATCTTTGATAATCACGTACATATACAAATTTGTATGATTTTTGCTAAGATTCAAACATTAATCTAAATTTACATTACAAATAGATTTGACAATGGAATTGGATTTGTATAATTATGATAAATAGATATATTTAAAACAATGTTTAAGCCAAACAGATAGGTATTATAAAGGTTGAAGTATATGTATATTGAATTATTCACTTGATGCTGGTACATAGAGATGTTTATATAGCCTACGCTACAACTAACTGTGAAGAATACAGGAGATAAAGTAGGAGAGTTACAACAAACTATATTTGAATATGTCATGAGTGGTTGAGAGATATTATCTGATATTATCTCTTGATGCAGTATTGACAAAAGGAATTGTTTCGATTGTTGCGATTGCCTGAAGAGTTGTTCCATTGAGGCCGACTGTTATTATTATTGTTGTTGTTGTTGGGCCATTGAGAAGTGTTTGGACGGTTGTTGCGATTTCCAGAGAACCGGGCCGAGTTGTTAGACCGATTGGACTGGTTTTGTTGGCGAGAGGTGTAATTGACTGTGGTGAGAGAAGGTTCGGCTGCAGAAGAGTGGTCCTTGAGTGCTCGCTCATAGTCTTGTAATTTGTCGAATAATTCGGCAAAGGAGAGTGGATTATCACGAACTTTTATTGTTGCAGCGATGGTGTTGTATTCGTCGCCAAGTTGTGAAAGAACATGAACCACGAGATCTTCTTCAGTAACCGGACTTTGAGCGAGGGCAAGATCATCATCAATAGATCTCATGTCCTGAAGAAATTCGGCAATGGAGCGGGTTCCTTTGGGATTCTTGACCAGTTTAGATTTGAGAGAGATGATTCGCGATCGAGAGGATGAAGCAAAGCTTGCATTCAGACGTTCCCATGCTTCTCGAGCAGTGGTGGCAGAGGAGATTAGAGGCTGAATCTGATCCGAACAGCTTCCAAGAATAGCGGACAGAACCATTTGATCTTTACGATACCATGGAAGGTACTCAGGGTTCGATTTCTTGCCATCTTGGTCATCAATCTGTCTTGGAGGTGGAGCGGATTCTCCGATGAAATCTTCAAGCTCGAGCCCGATGAGTGTGGACTCGACATGTTTTCTCCACACTGGGAAATTGGTGGCAGTGAGTTTGGTTGTGAGATGTGTTGCAGCGGTGATCTGGTTGGTGTTTTTGGAAGACATGGCAAAAGGTGGATTTGAGGGTCAGAACTCGTGAGAGTGAAAGGGCTCTGATACCATATAAAGGTTGAAGTATATGTATATTGAATTATTCACTTGATGCTGGTACATAGAGATGTTTATATAGCCTACGCTACAACTAACTGTGAAGAATACAGGAGATAAAGTAGGAGAGTTACAACAAACTATATTTGAATATGTCATGAGTGGTTGAGAGATATTATCTGATATTATCTCTTGATAGGTATAATAGTCAATTTTGAAAACAACAAACAAACAATTATTTAGCACAATTTAGCTTAATCTATTCAGACAACTTAATTTGTTTAATGGAAAAACAACCTCCAAGAGCATCTCCAATAGCTTCTCCAGTCCAAAATGGAGAATCAAAATTCAAAATCTCTAAAAAATTACATTAAACTTCAACATATTATTTATTTTGAATATTACAACATGAAATATATTATTAAAATGTTTTATTTGTTTAATAAATATACATCTCTTCATAAAATATTTAATTTCAAAACTCTTTTATTGGTGGAATATATTGAAAAAAATAAATTTCTCTCATTATAATCATAATAACTTTTTAGGGGTTCTTAAGATGCGGATAATTTATCACTTTCCCTACTTTCTCCATTTTAGATAATAGTCTGGAATAAAAACTAGGGATGGTGATTTATCCCGACCCGGTGGGGAACACGGTTCACTCGACCCGATCAGGGTGGGGATTCCCCGCTAAATCGGGTATTGGGTCCACGGATCCCCATTTGACTAAACCCGGGGCCGGGCCAGGGTAACACACCCCCGACCCGCCCATACCCGGTGTATATATATATATATATATATATATATATATATGTTAGTCTCAGATGGCTTAACAAGTATTGTAGAAGGAGGGGGTGAATACAATACTCAAATTTTTCACAATTTTAATTCTATTATTGAAAAACTTTCAACAAGAATTACACATAGAATCTAAAGACTGTTGCGGAAAAGAACAAATAAACTATTCTAACAATCTTTCACAAAGTATACTGAAAACTAAAACAACTTGAACACTTAGAACAAAGCTTTTAAAGTTCTTGAGAGAGTTGAGGATGCTTGCACTGAGAATACTTCCTGTAAGCGTGGTTTGCATGGAAGCTTCTTCTTCCTTTTATAGTATGATGAGCATTAAATGCTTGGGACACTTGTCATAAGGAGATTTACTTGTAAATGTTGACTTCTGAAAAGTTGATATGTCTTTATCACCTTTTCCTTGGTACTAGGAAGAATACCCATGCTGAATGAGACTTTATCTGATAATGGATAAAACGACAAATAGTCACTTTTACCTGGCAATAGATATTGTCCCGTAATAAATGATCTTCTTGATGTGTCTTCCAAGACAATTTCACCGATGGTGTTCCACCGATATGAGTGCCTTAAAACTTGCCTTTTCTTTGAAGAAGAACATTCATGAGAGAGTGGAGATCCCACCGATTTGAGCATCCCTATCGGTGGGATTAAGTTAGCCGACATAATGAAGGTCGGTGGGGAGGGTGTCCACCGATGTGTGGGAACACAATCGGTGGGCAATGACTTGTTGAATGTTGAGAAGATTATTCTCACTTCCACAATGAGAATGTCTTCAAGCTTGGTTTCGGTTGATCTTCGACTTCACCGAACAATTGCTATTTTGTACAAGTCATTTTAAAGAACCATGCTAAAATATTCTAAGTAAGATATCGGGAAAACATCGGTGAGTCAATTTCAAATCTTTGGCGACCCAACAATCTCCCCCTATTTGAATTTGAGCGCTATTCTTAGAATATTTAAAGAGTATCTGAAGATAAAATGCATTTTGACCCTTTTTACTCTTTTTGGGTTCTTTTCACATAGACCATTCTTTTTGATCTTTTTTTCTTTTGTATGAGTTTGTACACTATAAACAATATTTACAAGTAAGAAAATATAACTATGTGCAACAAGGAAATTCAAATAGAAGAGAAGTACTTGCATTTAATTTAAATCTTCATACATCCGGAAATGAAGAAAATTTTACAAGTACTTAAACGGGAAAAAGGAAAACACTTAGATTATTTTCTCATTTCCTGACGGCGCTTGATTTCGGCGAGGATGTTCTGGTAAAACGGTTGAGCTTCAAGGATGTACGGCATCAGATTGGATATGCCTTGAAGAAAGATGATGTCAGCCAAGTGAATCTGAGAAAATCTGAAGAAGCGTCGGTGGCCAAATCCGTCATTAAAGAAGACCCCAGGAATGGGTGAGAGGCTTAGAGTGGTTGAGGGATAAGGATTTGACGTGGGGAGGGACAAGTTGAGATTGTCAACATTGGGAATTTTTCCTTTAGCAGCCAACTCTTTGAAAACCTTATCGGTGACATTTTGGTTCTTGGTTTTCGGTAGACGGATGTCTTCCTTTAGAGATTGAAGTTTGGCTCTTTCATCAGTGGAGAGAACAATGTTATGTTTCTTTTTCAACTCTTTCATTTTATTCATCAAGTCATCAATGCACTTGATGAATATGTCTCTCTTTGGATTGGCACTCTTCACTAGGAGCTTAGAGAGTTCATACCATTCGGAGAGGCCGAATTGTTTTAGGTGGAAATCTCTAACACTTCTAGTCAGACCATCTTCTCTTTCTATGATCAGCCTTACATCGGTAGAATTAGCTTTAGAGGTGGAAATTTTAATACCTGAGATCGGAGACTTGTTGGTTCGGTAATGCATTAACTTCTTGTACCAGTTTATTTCCTCATCATTTTCTTCTTTTAGAGCACCCAAAACAGATTTTTGGGTCTTGATAGGGTCGGTGGACTTAGCTTTTGTTGCTTCCTCCTTGGCAACTTTTAGAGAGAGAGAGCCTTTGATTCATCCAAGGCTTTTTGAGCAAGTCTAGCCTCCTCAAATTCTTGAGGAGATAGACCGAGGTTGGGAGTGGTTTCTTGAGACAGAGGCTTAAGTTTTAAAGTTTGGGCATCTGCAGGTCGGGACCCATACTTGGCCAATTCTTTTCTTTTCTTCTCTTCTTCTGCCTCTTGTTCGGCAGTAAGGATTTTCTTCCCTTTATCTTTCGGAGCCTTACTAACTTGCTCCCCCTCAGACCTTGCAGGAGTTTTCTCCACCGATGGAGATTGAATCGGTGAGACTATCTCCACCGATGGTACCTGTGGAATCGATAGGGAAGACAGAACATCGGTGGTACCTGTTTCTTTCGGTGGTGATTTCTCCACCGATGAAGTCAGTATAGAGGAGGGAATTTCGGTGGTACATGATGTTTCGGTGGCCTTCTTGGAGATGTGGATCAGTGGTTTATCGGTGGAAGGTTGAGGCTGATTGCTGTTCGTTCGCCTCACAGAAGGCATTTTCGGTGTTGTGAGAGTTCTCTCCCCCTCAGCTGCAGCCGAAACCTCCAAGCCCAAATGAGAAATAAGCTGATCAACCTTGGCGTGGAGAAGCTGAACACTTACCGGATCAACACTGGTCAAAGAAAAATCGCCCAAGTCAAGATCCCAACCAAGACTATCATTAAGAGTGTCGACTTTTCTGTGAAGACTGTCAAGTGACCCATTCAAAGAAGCACGTAGAGACTGATGACGAGTTTCCCGATTGATAAGACGAAAGAGCTCGGGATCTTTGACATCGATGGAAGCTTTGATGGTGGCAATAGACATGGCCAGGTTGGAGTGGGAGTTGGTCAATGCCTCCAACCTTGTAGAGAAGGTGGCCATATTTTCAGTAAGAGGCCGAAGAAGATCCTGTAGAGTAGATGCCAATAACTGAGGTTGCTGGGATTCCAAGACCGAGACATGTTCATTTGCCTGAGCAATCATGGAGATAGTAGACCTTTTGAACGATTCGAATTGAGTACCCATCATCCTACATTGACGGGCATTTTCTTAAACTTCAGTGATTAAGTCACCTGGTAGTCGAATACCTGTAGAGGATGAAACACGATCCTCGGGGAGTTGAAATCGGGGAGTGGCGGGTGATAATGGGGTATGTGGAAGCAATCGCTCCTCAGTAAAAGTAGATGAGGATGGGTGAGCACACAAAGGATCTGGGTAAAGAGGCCTTCTTGGGGGTGAAGGAGGCCTGCGTGGGGGTGATTGTGATGAGGAAGAACTATCCTCAGATTCATGGTCGGTAGACCGTCGGGGTGTGGGTGATCGGTAGGGAGAAGGTGATCGACGAGGAGAAAGTGGTCGGTGGTGAGGAGATGGGATCGGTGATGGTATTTTCGGTGTGGGGGAGGGTGGGGTCGGTGATGATATTTTCGGTGGGGGAGAGGGTGGTTTCGGTGGAGATGGTGGGTCGGTGAGAGAGGGTTCGACGGTGGTGAGCATGGTTCGGGGAAAACCAGTGTCTTCCAACAAAAAATCAAAGAAATCACGTAGGGGGGGGAAATTTATCTATGGGGGAACCCTCAGCGGGTTGTGCATCATCGATCATATATTGATCGGGTGTTAGGCTGTGCAGTGTGAACTCGGAACCTTCGAGGGGAGAAACCTCGAAGTCATCTCCACCACCCAAGGAAGTGAGTGAGGAAGTAAGTTGTGGGTTATCTAAAAATACATCCAAGGCCTGTTGAGAGGCAACGGAGGAGTCGGTAGTAGGTATAACTGATTCCCTTGGCCCAGATGGGAGAATTTCAACAACTGTCGATTTTTTAGAATCAACAGTTGGCTTAGATGGCTTGGCCGAAGGTTTCCGAGACCTCTTTAAAGGAGATCTCGGAAGGGATTTTGAGTGCCTTCGCTTTTGAGACGGGATTTGGACTTGGGGAGCCTCCGAGGGATCTCTCGGTGGCGTAGTCCTAGAAACAGGTGCAAAGGTGTCGGGGGCCTTTGATTGTTTCTTTTTTAGTGCCACCCGACTTCACTCGGGAACGGGGAGAAGGGGGCACTACAACTTGGGGTTCGGCGGGAACTTCCGGGTGTTGAAACCCGGGAGCTTCCGCGTCTCCCCAGTGAAGATCGGAAGTGTGAGCAAGAGATATCATACCTGGTCTAAGAGGAAGATCGGTAGCGAGACGGCCAACGTCGAGTGTCTTTTGGCCGACTATGGGAGATGACCAATCGTAAACAAAACGAGGAGACGGGGACTTACGATCCGTATCCAAAGCCGAGCCAATTTTATGTTGTATAATCATGGATATAAAGCGAGGATAGGCCACATGGCAGCGTTTCGGGTGTTTGACCACTTCAGCCAGTTCGGTAAAAAAATACTGAGCGAAATCTATCTTTCTTTGGAAAATGAGTACATGGGCCAACTTGGTAATGTAAGAAGGGGATTGGTCTTGACCACTTGTCTTTCTAGAAAGACAATAGATCACGTGAGTGAAGAGAAAATTCCATACACCACCCATTTTGTTTCGTGTGAGTGTACCTAGGCCTTTGGAAGACTTGGAAGCTTTGTCATCAGATTGGTGGATATAGCCAAGGACACTGACTACTTGTTCATGAAGGTTGTCGACATGCATGTCTTTATACTCTGAAAAGGCATCGATCTTGAGGGCACGACGAATATCATCAACTCCGAAGGTGAGATCGTGATCACCTTCCTCATCAGAAAGAATAGAGGCGTGAATGGCCTCGTTCGATGGGTCATACACACTTGTGAGCCAAAATTTGCCAATGAGTACCTTGCTCATTTTAGGGTTGCATGAGAAAGCATGGAGGAGAGGAGAGCGGGTCAAGAACTTTATGACCGTGTTGAATTCGGGATGTGCAGGATCGGATTCAAACCTTGCAACGTGATTGCAAGGATTGAACTTCAAATCAGCAAAACATGTAGGTATGTCCTTGACAATTTTCATAGATTTTGGAACCTTGGAGGAAGTTGAGGAAGCCATGGATGGGAGGAAGTGCAGATATGAGGTATTGTGAGAGATGTAGTTCGAGAGTTGCAGGTTTGGATGAGAGGAAAGTGGGTTGTATATGTAGGAAAAGGATGAGAAGTGTGAAAATATATGGTCGTGGGTTTTTAAAAATAGGGAGGCAACGGTTATGAAGGGAAGAGAGAGGGTTGGTTGATTTTAAAAATAATATTTCAAAAAGGGTAATGATGAGAATGTAGGAAGATGTGGCTAAGAAGGAGTTTGCAAGGAATGGGAAGGGTCAGATTTTTCTGACACCTAGGTTTGTAGGGTGATGCAGGCATGGGGAATCGTATAGGATAAGAGAGGCAAAAATCGGTGAAGAAGGATCGGTGATATTGCTTCACCGATATGAGATCGTTGAGGATTTCCACCGATTTGTGTCATCGATTAGTAATCATCAAGAAAACCATGGTGTCGATGTGGTCTAGGGTATCGGTGAAGAGGATTTTGGTGGATAGAGTTTATTAGTGGGAAAAGAGGAACCATCGATTAGGTTGTCGGTGTGGAATAGAGAAGAGGTGTATCGGTGACGAAGGATTGGTGAGAGAAGTATATGATATACCGATGTGAGAAGGTCCTTGGTAGTTGGCACCGACGAGAAGGTCCGCCGATGTGAAACTTTGGTGAGGAAATTGCCACCGACGATAGTGAATCGGTGGGACCGATTGATGAGAGATGTCGGTGTAGATGCTTGTTGGTAGAGAAAAATGAGATGGGACATGTATAGAGGAGATCGGTGGACTTTTGGTGAGATGAGATCATGGTGATGACATCATCAGGATGATGTCATCGGTGTAGTGAGGTCGGTGAGAGAAAGGGAATGAGTACCGATGAGAGATCGGTGAAGGATGAGGATACACCATTACTGAAGGTTGCACATTCCAAGTTCACTTACTAGAAAATTGAACCTGGCTTCATCTAAGGGTTTGGTGAACAGATCAGCAAGCTGAAGATCAGTAGGGATGAAATGCAGCTCAATGTCACCTTTTGAGATGTGATCCCTGATGAAGTGATATCTGATGTCTATGTGTTTTGATATTGAGTGCAGAACAGGATTGTTTGCAATAACTATTGCACTTGAATTGTCACATAGAATGGGAATCTTTGAGTAGACTTGATTGTAGTCCCTTAGTTGATTTTTCATCCACAAGATCTGGGCACATCAACTTCCAGCAGCTACATATTCAGCTTCAGCAGTTGAAGTTGAAACTGAGTTTTGTTTCTTGCTGGACCAGCTGACTAATTTTCCACCAAGAAGTTGGCAGCTACCTGTGGTACTTTTCCTGTCAATTTTGGAACCTGCATAGTCTGAATCTGAATACCCAATTAGTTCAAACCCCGAGTCTTTGGGATACCAAAGACCCAGGTGCATGGTACCTTTTAGATACCGGAAAATCCGTTTTACAGCAGCCAAATGGGATTCTTTTGGATTGGCCTGATAAAGGGCACATAGACAAGTAGCAAACATAATATCCGGTCTGCTAGCAGTTAAATAAAGAAGGGAACCAATCATCCCTCGATAATTCGTTACATCAACAGATTGACCATTCGGATCAGCATGAATTTTCAGAGGTGGTGCCATGGGAGTTTTCATAGGAGAGCTATCTAAAAAGTTGAATTTCTTCAGAAGGTCACGAATATATTTACTTTGATTTATAAAAATCCCTTATGAAGTTTGTTTGAACTGAAGGCCCAAAAAGAATGTAAGCTCTACCATCATGCTCATCTCATATTCACTCATCAATAGAGAATCAAACTCATCACATAGTGATTCATCAGTGGCACCAAAGATGATGTCATCTACATAGATTTGAACAAGAATGAGATTACATGAGGTCTTCTTGATAAAGAGAGTGTTGTCAATTTTACCTCTGGAGTATCCATTCTTTAGAAGAAAGTCAGCAAGAGTGTCATACCAAGCACGTGGAGCTTGCTTGAGACCATAGAGAGCCTTGTCTAATCTGTACACATAGTTTGGATGAGCTGGGTCTTCAAAACCAGGTGGTTGTTTCACATAGACTTCCTCTGCAAGTTCCCCATTGAGGAAATCACTTTTGACATCCATCTGAAAGACCCTAAAATTTCGGTAGGCAGCATGAGCCAGAAAGATTCTTATGGCTTCAAGTCTTGCAACATGGGCAAACGTTTCATCAAAGTCAATGCCCTCTTCCTGTCTGTATCCTTGAGCTACCAGTCTGGTCTTGTTTCTGACAACTGTACCTTCTTCATCCATTTTGTTTCTGAAGATCCATTTGGTTCCAATGATTGTCTTCTTTGGAGGTCTGGGAACCAATCTCCAAACTTTGTTTCTTTCAAACTGAGAAAGCTCCTCTTGCATGGCAGTGATCCAACAGGGATCTACTAGAGCTTCATCAATCTTCTTGGGCTCAATAAGAGAGAGAAAGTTCACATAGAAACAAATATTTCCAACTCCTCTGCGTGTCTGGACACCAGCTTGTTGATCACCAATGATTTGATCTATGGGGCGATCTTTGGTCCATTTTGTGGAAGGAGGTAAAGGTGGTGGAATATTTTGAGTTGAGGTGGATGGAACATTATGGTGAATAGGAGTGGGATCAGAGATGTCGGTGGGAAGATGGATTTCGGTGGTAGGCATATGTTCGGTGGAAGGTTGTACATCGGTGGGTAAAATGTCAGGCACTAAGAAAGGTGACCCAACTTGGTCATTTGATGAGGAAGGATTTGATGGAGTGAAAGGAATGGAGGAAGCATCGGTGGGATTAGCTATAGGAGCATCACCTATGCATGATGAAATCCACCTGTGTAATTCATCATCATCATTTGAAAGAGATGATGATCTTAGGTCATCAAATTTTACATGAATAGACTCATCAATGCATTTTCTTCTGAGGTTATATACACGATATGCTTTGGAGGATAAGGAGTATCCAACTAAGATTCCTTCATCTGCCTTGGGATCAAATTTTCCAAGATTGTCACGATCATTTAGAATGAAGCACACACAACCAAAAACATGAAGAGAGCCTATATTTGGTTTTCTGCCATGGAAAACTTCATAAGGAGTCTTATCATGCCTTTTGGAGATCACCGACCTATTTTGAGTAAAGCAAGCAGTATTAATAGCTTCAGCCCAAAAATAGGTGGGAAGATTTGATTCACTAAGCATTGATCTTGCAGCCTCACATAGAGTTCTGTTTTTCCTTTAAACGACTCCATTTTGCTGAGGAGTCTTGACAGCTGAGAAATTCTGAGAAATTCCTTTCTCATTGAAGAAGTCTTCAAGAGCACTGTTTCTGAATTCAGTGCCATTGTCCTTTCTTACTGATCGTACAAGTTGTCCATTTAGAACTTCATTTTTCTTGACAAAGTTGATGATTTCTTCAGTTGCATCACTTTTACCTGAGAAAAGACACCCAAGTATATCTAGTAAATTCATCAACAATTACAAGAATGTACCTTTTGCCTCCTAGACTGGGAGTGCTGACTGGTCCACATAGATCCATGTGCAGCATTTGGAGAGGAAGAATGATGGAGGATCATTGTTTGGTCTTGAAGGAAGTTTTGCTGAGCTTCCCTTTCTCACATGCATCACACAGCTTTTCTTTGACAAAGTTCAACTTTGGCATGCCAGTTACCAACTATTTGTTTGAAGTTTTGTGGAGAGTTTTGAAATTGAGATGAGATAGACGTTTATGCCACAACCAGTTCCTTTTGGCTGTGTAAACTGACATAAATCATACACTGGATGAATTATTATTTTGTCCCATATCGATGATATAGACATTTTCCATCCTTCTTTCAGATAGAACCACTTTCATGTTTTTGTCAACAACAGTACAGATACAAAGTTCGAAGATAACTTTATATCCTAGATCACACAGTTGGCTGATACTGAGGAGATTATGCATGAGGCCTTCAACAAATGCCACTTTATTGAAGGTGACAGATCCGTTTGTGAGAGTTCCATATCCTTTGGTGTAGCCTCTAGAATTGTCTCCAAAAATTACAGAAGGACCCTTTTCAGACACATAGTTAATGAGAAGAGATTTGTTTCCCGTCATGTGACGTGAGCACCCACTATCCAAATACCAGATTTGATGGTGCTCAAAAACCTGCATGCACACACATATTAGTTCCTAGGTACCCATTTGGTGGTGGGTCCTTTGGGGTTAGAAGAGGAAGAGTCCTTAGGTTTGGTTATGTCAATCATTTTCTTTGGACAATCCTTTGCAAGATGAAAAGTGTCACCACAGTTATAACACTTTCTGTAGATAAATGTCTTTTTAGGTTTTTGCAATTTTTCTTTTCCTTTTCCTATGACATTAACTTGAATGGCTTTAGGACCAAAGGATGAGATGAGTGGAGGAAAACTTAAAATCCCATTACCAGAGGTGGAAGCAAAGTTGGAAAGATTTCTTGAAGAGTTTTTTAAATGTTCTTTCTCAAGGTCTGAGGATTTTCTTTTTAAAGAGAGATCGGTGGAGTTAGCTCTTTTGAAAATCTTTGATTTTGAAGAACCAGAAGAAGAGACTTCATCAATGGCTAAATCTTTTAAAAGATCATGGATGGGTTTAGAAATATCATTGGAATCTTGTTTCTCAATGGTTTGAACTGATGAAGATTCTTTAGCTTTTATAAACATTCCAAACTTTAAAGCTTCACCTAGATCAACTGAGTTTAAAGAAATGGAGTCACAAGAGCTTGACTCTGAGTTATCATCCCATACACTAGAGGTAGAGACAAGAGCATGAGAAGAAGATTCAGAAATGGTTTTTCCAAAGCCTAAACCAAATTTGTTATCACGTGAGATTTGATCTTTAAAGATTTGCTCAAGATTTTTTGATGAGCTTGTCCATTTTCTAACGGTCTCTTGTTCTCTTTTTAATTTCTTAAAAAGCTTGTTTTTCTCTTTTGAAATCATATGATTTATGGTTTTCAGATCCTCAAGCTCAGCTTTGACTTCCTCAAACTTTTCAAGTTTAGACATACAAATTTCAAGTTGAGAAGTGAGGTTTTTAACTTGAACAGATTTTCTTTTCTTGCTATCCTTAACAGTATAGAAGTCTTTAGTTAAGGATTCGTATGCATCAATCTTTTCAAAGTCAGTCATATCATTAAAGGGATGTACCTGAGAGTATGATGTCGAGCACCCAGTTGACACCAGAGCCATTGGAGAGGCAACTTTTTCAGAATCTTCCATATCTTCAGATATGGCCATGAAACACATGTTAGGAGAATCACTGTCAGAAGTTTCTTCTTCATCCTAATCATGAATTTCTGCCATGAGACCTTTCCCTTTTCTTAGAAGACCCTCACTTCTTTCTTTCTCTTTCTTATACTTTGCCTTATACTTCTCAGCACGTTCCTGATGGTCTTGGGAATATGATTGAGTATCTTTCTTGGAAAAGGTTGATTTGAAGGAGTTGTTTTTGGGTTTTTCATACTTGGAAGAATATTTGTCATTGGATGTGGTCCTAGATTTTGCAACACGCTTGCTCCTACACTCAGAAGCAAAGTGTCATTTCTTACCACAGTTAAAACACTCTTCATTAGACTTATCAGAAGAGGGAGTCTTTGTGGAAGAAGAGGGTTTTCTGAAATTTCTAGATTTGTTAAAAGGACGAGACTTGTTCTTGAAACCAGCCATCATAGCCATTTCATCAGACAACTGCTCAACCAAGATTTCCTCACCTTCATCATCAATATCACTTAGATATGCCTCCTTTTGGTGGGTAGAGTTGTTTTGGCTGTCATTGTCAGAGTCTGATGAAGGATAGATGATTCGAGGAACATTTTGAGTTTTCTTGGAATTTTCACTGACAAGGGCTATAGAAGAGCCATTTATATCTTTGATGAAAGATTTCCTTTGTAACTTGGTTTGTTCAAAGTTGAAGAGAGTTCCATACAAGACAGTTAAGGGCATATACTCAAGGTCTTTGGTAGTCTTGATACAAGTGCATATATTCTCCCAAAATTCAGGGAGACAATCCATGAACTTGCATAAGACTTCCTCATTATCATAGACTCTGCCCAATAACTTCAGATCATTTAGAAGAGAGTTGAAACGATTATAGTAGCTAGGAAGAGATTCACCTTTTTCATATGCAAAGAGTTCATACTTTCTAATGAGACCAATTTTTTTGCTCTTCTTCACTTCCTCTGTACCTTCGTACAGTACACACAATGTGGTCCACATCTCTTTAGCAGTTTCAAAGTTAACCAGAGAGTGATAGACCTCATCAGGAAGAGAGAGAGCAATAATTGCTCTGAGCTTAGAATCAAGAGAAACCAGACGTTTTTCCTCATCAGTATATTTCTTTGGGTTTTTAAGGATATAACGACCAATAGCTTTGGATTTCTCTCTGTTAGAAGGCTCATCAGAATCATCGGAGTCACTAGAATCCTCCTTATCAATGGTTTCTTTACCAGGCCTCTGCGTTTCATAGCGAGCCCAGACTCTAGGGATAATAGGTCCCTCTTTGAGAATGGTTGGATATCTAGTATCCACTCCTTCCATGAATAGCATTATACGACTTTTCCAAAGAGAAAAGTTGTTAGGGTTAAACTTAGGAGGTTTGGTAATGGAGCCATTTTCAGAAAAGTTGTTTTGAAAAGAGTTTTCAATTGTTGAAGAAGAAGAGGCAGCCATCGCAGATCAAGTTTATGAATTAAACTTTCTGCTTTGATACCACTTGTTAGTCCCAGATGGCTTAACAAGTATTGTAGAAGGGAGGGGGGGGGGGGGGGGGTTGAATACAATACTCAAAATTTTCACAATTTTAATTCTATTATTGAAAAACTTTCAACAAGAATTACACATAGAATCTAAAGCCTGTTGCGGAAAAGAACAGATAAACTATTTTAACAATCTTTCACAAAGTATACTGAAAACTAAAACAACTTGAACACTTAGAACAAAGCTTTTAAAGTTCTTGAGAGAGTTGAGGATGCTTGCACTGAGAATACTTTTTGTAAGCGTGGTTTGCATGGGAGCTTCTTCTTCCTTTTATAGTGTGATGAGCATTAAATGCTTGGGACACTTGTCATCAGGAGATTTGCTTGTAAATGTTGACTTCTGAAAAGTTGATATGTCTTTATCACCTTTTTCTTGGTACTAGGAAGAATACCCATGCTGAATGAGACTTTATCTGCTAATGGATAAAACGACAAATAGTCACTTTTACCTGGCAATAGATATTGTCCCATAATAAATGATCTTCTTGATGTGTCTTCCAAGACAATTTCACCGATGGTGTTCCACCGATATGAGTGCCTTAAAACTTGCCTTTTCTTTGAAGAAGAACATTCATGAGAGAGTGGAGATCCCACCGATTTGAGCATCCCTATCGGTGGGATTAAGTTGGCCGACATAATGAAGGTCGGTGGGGAGGGTGTCCACCGATGTGTGGGAACACAATCGGTGGGCAATGACTTGTTGAATGTTGAGAAGATTATTCTCACTTCCACAATGAGAATGTCTTCAAGCTTGGTTTCGGTTGATCTTCGACTTCACCGAACAATTGCTATTTTGTACAAATCTTTGGTGACCCAACAAGCCCTGCCAAGATGCGAATAATCTCTAACTTTGATCCAATCCCACTCAGATGCATTTAAATTCATCATCACAGCCTCTAAGAGCCAAACTATTAGAGACACTCAATGTTTTTTTTATAAATGGATAAAAACCAAAGAAAAATCCATATAAAATGGGTATTTGAATCAATTTCCCGTTATAAATGAATTTCAAGTACCACTTTCAGATATAAATGAAGCAAACTGTTGGAGATACTCAATGCTTATAAGCTAGTTTTTTTTGCCAAACAATGCCTAAACCTCAAGAACCAAAATTAGAGTTTACTCAGATAAGAAACAAGAGCTTCCAAACTGAAGGGTTGTTGATTTCAGGAGAAAATCATTGGCCACAAAGAATGATGCTTGACAAAATAAAGTCTAAATCAGACTTTGGTATCAACAGAGGGAGGCAGGCAACCACCCTTAGAAACCATCATCTTCATTCCCTCTAAAACTGCCTCATATTCTCTGAGTGTTTATGTTTCTAAACACGAGAACACATCGTAATTTTGTAAAAGAAGCTCAGATCTGCAGATCTGGAATCGAACAAAGCGATCAGACACCGCCATGGCTGCAACACATTGCCCCGCCAAGATACGGGCCGATTTACCCAATGTTCAAAAACCTATGCTCGAAAATTGTTAAATGCAGAAAAATATCATCACAGCCTCCATACCCGGTGTATATATATATATACATATATAATTTTATTATTCATTAATATTAATTATTTCTCAATCTGGTATACATTGACTGCACCTTTTAAATTTTTTTCTCCTTAGAAATCTTAATAGAGCTAATCCAATCAGATCGATAATATATATTACATTGATTTAAATTTTACATCAAAGGAAGAAAAAACAAGGGAAAACAGAAAGATGTTTACTTGATGATTTTGCTTCATATATTACATGTTAGTATAATTGTGATATTTATCAAGTTTTTTTGAACACATTAAATATTTTTTGTCCCAGAAAACCGGGAATAGACCGGGTCAGGGGACGGGGGGTTGGACCGGGGTTGAACGCATAACAAACCGGGGACCGAGGCCGGAGCCAGGGACCCTTACCATAAACCTGGGCCGGGGATTGTAAAACCCGTCCCATACTCGTCCCGTTACCATGCCTAATAAGAACTTGTCTAAAATATTTAAAATCTCCGTTTTTTTTGCCAGAATCGGCTATAGATGCTTTTGAAAATATCAAAAAATATCGAATAAGAAAAAATGAAGGACTGTATTTGTTATTCAAGAAAGTTCAAGGGTATGTTTTCGTCTTTTCTTATAGTTCTATCCCGCAAGAAAAGAAAGATCGATGAGCTAAAACCCTAACATTCACTGTTGCCAGTTCGCAGGGCCGAAATCCACCTACCCATACGAAATCAATCGCCTAGAGGCTAGGCCCTCCGTGGAGCCACCGCCGTCAACCACCATGGCTTCTCCACTGAGAAAATTTCTACTCAAAAGTTCTACAGGCAATGTCGTCGTCAAGCGTGAAATGAGGAGATACAAATCCGATTCCACCACCAAAATGCAGATAATAATCCGATCTCACGAACCAATTGACAAAGGCCTTTACTGGGATCTTCCACCTGACACACGTAAGATCGGATTACCTACAAGACGACATTTGTTCACTGTGTTGAAATCACCTTTTGTTCATAAAAAGGCAAGAGAACAATTTCATGTGCAATCGAACAAGCAAATGTTAGTCATGGAAGCAAAGAGACATGAATTGAGTAAGAAATTCTTCTGGTTAAAACGACAGCGTATTTTTGGAGCTCAATTTGAGATCTTATTTTCATTCAAAACTCGATTGGACAAAGAAAAGCTTCAGAAAATTATTCAACCTGGATTGAAGGATGTTTTTGAAGATGAAAAAGTTGAAGAACAATCTGTAATAATGGCACTTAATTCTCTGGCACAAGAAGGTTTCTACACAGATGCTGTGGATGTTTCCATGAACTCAATTGAATCATCTCTTCCTGTAAACAAATCATTTCCTCATAGCGTTGCCGTAATGCTTCGTTCTGTGGTAAGCTGATCTTTAGTTTTTGCTATATTGAATTATTTATTTTCTGGATTTGAAGAAACTCAAGAATTTTGCTTCTTAAACTCTGGATTTTGTTTTGTTTTTAACAGCCCATGGAAGCTCTGAAAGCTAGAATAGACAAGGAAGGATCAAAAGCAGTATCTACTCGATTGATAGAAAAATTCATTTTAAGTAATCCTCATCGTTCAACTGTTGAAGTTCAGGTACTATTTAACCCATACTTTTAGGGGCCATTTACAAAGCTCTCACTAGGTAAGCGCTTAGGGCTGTCTGTGTACCTCTTAGTAGTTCCGTTAAGAGGCAACATCTGAATCGTTAAGAGGTGAATCTTGCTTGGCAAAAACAAAGTCCTACCCCTTAATGGTTCTAAATCCCTCTGAATGCTTTTGTATCTTGGGCCTCCCTTGACCATTCGTGGTCCTAATTTCATTCTGAACAATTATTAAACAACCATATTTCATTTGCACTATATCATAAGAGTCTCTTAATCATTCTGACCACTTAATCATCCTGCACCAAACCATTGAGCAACTGCCAAACAGCCCCTTACCTCAAAGATTCAGAATCTTACCTAGTAAGTGAGGATAAAGACTCTTACTCAATAAAAGAAAGTTACTAACAATTCATTTTGATGGCCGAGAATGTTACTGATAAGGTGGTGAGTCTTTCTGTAAGCGCTTACCCGGTAATGTTTGGTAAATGGCCCTTTAGTTCTTATGAGGCTATGGAAAGACGGGTTTTGTTCCAAATATACATATAATAACGGGTTTCTACTTTAATCAGTCCGATCAAGAGAAGGCTTCTCGATATGAAATAGTGGAGAGAGAGAGATTAGAAAAACTCAAAAGAAGTATGACTGAAGAAGATCTTGCTGAATTAACACGTGTGACACGTGATTTACGACTGAACCCTCCGGCAGCTTTAAAAGCTGTTCCTAGCTCCTCTCTGCAGAGCATTCGCAAAAAACCTATGCAAGTTCCAATAGAGGTAATATAATATTAATCTCATCGTATACTTGTTTATAATGCTGTATGTATTGTTCTGTTGACTTTTTGACTTTATGGATCTTTAATATTGGCAAATATAGGTTGGAGATATCAATGGCGTAAAAGTATTGCAGCATGATCTCGTCACAAATGATGTTCTGTATGCTGATATAGCATTTGATATGCGTTCCCTGAAGCCGGAGCTTCTTCCCCTGGTTCCTCTTTTTTGGTAATATGTTGTTATAAGTATCTACATAATTCAAGTTTTCATATAAGCAAAAGCATTTGATACTCAATTAAATCTGTATCTGTATACATATATGTATACATACAGATATACACATAAGATCTGTATGTATATATATATTTAATTTCTACGTTTAAATTTGCATATATATATATATATATATATACACACACAGGGGGCAAATCAAATAGAAACCATCTATAAAGATACGTTTTCTCATTTAAAAAATAAAAAAGGTTAATACACATTTTATCTTCCATTTTTATGGCCAGATTATTCTAAGCCACAAGATGCTTAAATTGTTTTACTATATTGCTGAACAGCCAGTCACTACTTGGAATGGGTACAAAAGACCTAAACTTCTTAGAACTCAATCAGTTGATAGGAAAGAAGACAGGTGGAATATCAGTGTACCCTTTCACTTCATCAAAGCAAGGGTCAAAGGATCCAGTCAGCCATATAATTGTTCGAAGTAGTGCCATGTCAGCAAGCACCGAAGATCTCTTTAACCTGGTATGCCCTTTTTCGACTTCTTTGGCTTGGATATAAATTATGATCATATAATTATAAAGAGTCGATTATAGAGAGCTTATAGACATATATTTTCTGTAGATAACTTGTGTTCTCCAAGAAGTCGAATTTACAAATCAAAAGCGTTTCAAGCGGTTTATCTCTCAAAGCAAAGCTACATTAGAGGTATTTATGGGAGGTGTAGATAGTTTACGTTATCATGACTGTTTCTATTAAGTGGTTTGATTTCATTATTTGTTTTCGTAGAGTCAATTAAGGGACGGTGGTCATGGTCTTGTAGCTGCAAGAATGAACGCAAAGTTAAACCATGCAGGATTGATTGCTGAGCAGATGGGTGGTATCAGGTTTGACTTTGACCTTATCGTTGTAGTGACGTGTACTCTTATATATGGGTCGCTTATGAGTTTTAACAATGGATATAACTAATATCCTACTTGGAGATGAAACATGTGTATAGACAAAAGAAGGGGTTGTTTGTTTACCTTTTAATAGTTCCATTAAGAGGAAACCTCTGAATCGCCAAGAGGTAAATCTTGTTCGGCAAAAAAAGGTCTGCCTCTTAATGGTTCAAAAACCCTCTGAATGATTTTGTATCTTGACTTCTCCCTTAACCATTCAGCGCCCCAATTTCATTCTGACAATTACCAAACAACCATATTTCATTTTGCACTATATAATAAGAGCCTCTTAATCATTTTGACCACTTAACACCAAACCATTCAGCAGCTGCCAAACAACCCTGGAGTAATACAGATAAACCAAACCAAACCATTGACTGAAATAGCCATTCTGGGCCCTCCAATTCATTTTATAGCCGTTTTTCTTCTCAATTGACCGAAATAGCCAAGATTTCACAAGTTGCTGAAGTGCTACATGCGAAATGCCGTCATGGCAAGTAGCACTTTAGCAAGCTGCAAAAGTGGCACATTCACGCCAGCATTTAGCAAGTAGCACTTTAGCAACTTGCAGATTTTTCATAAAAGTAGATTTCACAAGTTGCTAAAGTTCTACTTGCAAAATCTTGGCTATTTCAGTTGATTATATGGAAAAATGGCTATAAAGGGAATTAAGAGGTCAAAAATGGCTATTTTGGACAATTTCCCACTGTTCTTTACCGGGAGCTTCGATCTCAGGTTAAGCTTCATTGGGTTGGGTTCCGGTGAGAAGTTGAGGTTAACGTGAGAAGCGTGAGAAGTGGTTATCAACCGTTGGATGAGAAATGGGCGCACATTAGGATGCGATGCACCGAGATAAGATACACCGAGATGCACCAGATCAATTCTCTTATAAGGCGCAATTCATGGGAGGACATTTGATTAAAAGTGATCAACGGTTCAAATCCACTTCTCACGTTAACCTCAACTTCTCACACGATCCTTTGCCGGGCTTCATATTATACAATGATCTTGGAAGCTGCAAACATGCATTTTGATTAATATTTATCGCATTTGCAGTTATCTGGAATTCTTGAAAGATCTTGAAGGGAAAATCGAACACGAGTGGAGTGAAATTTCCACGTCTCTGGAGGAGATTCGCACAACTTTGCTCTCGAAGAAAAGTTGCATTGTGAATCTAACCTCCGAAGGCAAAAACCTTAAAAAAGCCGAGACATATGTAAGAAAGTTTCTTGATTTGCTTCCAAGTACTTCCCCAGTTGCAGCATCCACTTTAAATGCACAACTTTTATCGAATAGTGAAGCGGAAGCAATCACGATACCTACTAAGGTTGGTTTATGTGTCTCACAATTATTGGTTTGTGTCACTTTACGTAGCTTAGAAAGTGGTTATCAAGCTAAACTTGAAATTTACATATTTGCAGGCGAATTATGTTGGAAAAGCGGGTAATATTTATGAAAGTGGTTATCAACTTAAAGGGAGTGGCTATGTTATATCTAAATATATAAGTAATACATGGTTGTGGGATAAGATTCGAGTTGGTGGTGGGGCGTTTGGAGCCTTGTGCGATTTTGACACTCGTTCAGGTAAAATCAAAATCAAGCACGTGTTCTTTATCGTCAATTCTTAATGAATAAATATTTATCGTTGTATTGATCTTTTATATAGGAGTTCTATCATTTCTGTCGTATCGGGATCCTAATTTACTGAAGACACTAGATGTATACGATGGAACATCTGATTTTTTACGTCAACTTGAAATGGATGATGATACTCTAAGAAAGGCCATTGTTGGGACAATTAGTGACCTAGATTCATACCAACTGCCCGATGCTAAAGGTTATAGTAGGTATGCTCGAGTTATAAAGTTGAGAAGGATATATCATATGTGTGTGTTATAGGAGGTTCATTTAGGAACCTTAAATATTTTAGGAACCACCTTTTTTGTGAGTATTCACGATAAATAATGTAATCAAATATTCACGATGAATGTCGTGACAGACATGATATTCATCATGAATACTCACAAAATAGGTGGTCCGTAGGTTCCTAAATGAACCCGCCTTATATATATAGAGAGAGGGAAGTTTAGTTGCAAACCTGTTTTCCATTGTGAACAGGGGATGAAGGAGAGTGCGACATGTGTCCCCATTTGTTCCCATTCATCATGAATAATGAACCCCGTTCATCATGACTAATGAATGTGATTTTTTTTACTATATTCAAGATGAATGATGCACCATTCATGATGAATATCCCGTGAATGTCTGGTGTGTCCTTTGTCTTCCGGTTTGCAATTGAACCTGCCCTATATATAGTATATTTTTTTCTTGTGGCAATAGGCATTATATGATGCTGTGTTGTTTGTTTGTTTGCAGTTTCTTGCGACACTTATCAGGAGTTTCAGAAGAAGAACGACAAGCAAGACGCGAAGAAATATTATCAACACGGTACGTAGAATTTCAAGATTATCGCAGTTGTTCGTGCATATATAAAATGTAACATAAAATCCCAATCTGTAAAAGCATTAATTCATTCTCTTGCTTTTATATCCAAAAGGTCAAGCGACTTCAAGGAATTCGCAGGCGTTGTTGACGCTATCAAAGATAACGGTGTCGTTGTAGCAGTGACATCCCAAAACGAGGCCGATGCTGCAAACCAAGAACGTTCAAACTTCTTTCAAGTCAAGAAATTAGGTCTATAAGCAGCAGGTATCTTCCCTGCCGATTTTGTGTATTTCAAGATTCAAGTTTCCCGAAATGCAGCCGGTTCTTCCTTTTGTACATACTTGGGGTCGAGATAGATTGGTTTTGCCACACTAATCGGCAAATTTCCAAGTGATTATGTGAGGGGGGTATCATGCCGATAAAATTTAGACCATAAAGATGTGATATTGAACTTACAAAGGGAAGAAGAGAAAGAGGGTACCGATGCTTACTTGACCCTTAGTTAGTTAGAATAAGTGCTTGCTCGATCGGCTTCAGTTATTATTACTTTATAGGTTCATCAAAGTGTTAGCTTCAATGCGTTCTATGACCAACGTATCCGATGCTTTGTCGTCGGTACTTTTTGTTAAAATCGATGATCCTTGTGTCTTTTTTGTAACTGCTTTGTTTAAATCGAAGCGGTTAATTTACGTACTTAACTAACTACGAATGAAGATAGAAAGGTATATTATATGCATCATGAACCTCGTATCGACAATTTTTTTGATAACTGTAGGTTTTTGGATCAGTTTGTGTCTCGACTAATATTACGAGGCCCTGAAGTTACTTTAAGGTTAAAAGTCATTAACTTACGGTTTACGATCAATCTTGCTAGTTTCTTGTATTTTTTTGATGGGTATATTGGTAAATTTTAAAATATTTATTTCTGGAGAAAATGATGTATTTTTTTTGAAGTATTGTGTTTTTTTAAATAACACAATCAAAAGTGTTGCATTTAATATAATAGTACAAATGGATGGTTTCCGTCAATGAGAATGAAGAAAACCTAGAAAATTACGTTATTTGTACATGTGATTTGTTGAGAATCTGTACTAAAACTAAGGAGCCGTTTACAAAACGCTTACTCGGGTAAGCGCTTACCAAGTCACATTACCTACCGAAATGATATGGTAAAGACCAAAAATCTTACCCTGTAAGAGCGCATGCAAAGACCGAGAGTCTTACCCTGGTAAGTGAGGGCGACGAATCTTACCATGGTTAGCGTTTACCGGGTGAATTGTTGCATACAAAACCGATTTGGCGGACTAAAATCTTATCCGGTAAGTGATAGTGTAAATTTGACCGGTAAGTGCTTATCCGGGTAAATGTTTGGTAAACGGCCCCTAAGAGTTTAATTCATGCAATTTACAATTTACAATTCATTGTTGTTTTTGTATTTTGTATTTTGTATTTTATGATTTATAATTCATTGTTGTATTTGTTTTTATAATTTACAATTCGGGAAAATAGCACTGAAGTGTAAACTACTTGGACGAAACCGCAATTTCAAAGCAAGAGGAACGAAAGTGCCCGAGTTTCAGCAAACCATAAGGACGAAAAAGGCTATTCAAGAATATATGACGATAAAAGATCTTGTTGGAAGACGATGACATAGGGTGGATCCACTCTAGTGCATGGACTCACGGCACTCGACATTGGATCTGTTGTGTAAAAAAATTAGGAGCGTGAAAGGTGTTATCGTATCATTTTGTTGTCTGCAACCGTATATATTTTGAAACTATAATGACAACACAAATTTCCCTTGGTAGAGTTGGTTCGTATGATTTTCTTCCATCCCAAGTGCGAGTCCGAATCCCGTTTCTATCATTTTCTTAGTTTTTAGCTTTTAGTTTCAAATTTATAGTTTCTGATTTCTTTTTTGTGATAAAAGACTCGAACACAAAACCTTGCATATAAAAAACAAAGAATAACCAACAGACCAAGTTTACCAACCAGGTTCTCTGTCTTCAAGAACTAATATCAAATGTCACGTCATTAGAAGTGTCTCGTTATCATGTCCATCCTCAACTGTTCATCTCACGTCCTCTCCTCGACGTCCTAATCCACATCCCACAATGTTCATTTATACTCCCTCGATAAGATTACTCTACTAATCTTTTTAACGAGTGTTCTTCTCTAATCAATTACCCGATCTTAGGGCATCCACACACGGCTTGCATTTCCAATTGCAAAGCCATGTGGTGTCAGAATTTCAATGCCACATGGGATATGGATTGCACTTCTTGCAATTCCATACATCATCACATGAAACCCCTGATTTATTTTAATTATTTGAATAAGTTAAATGGTTATTTAAAACAATAAATATTGCAAATTTAATTAAATATTACAATTATTTAAATATTGCACCATATCGTCTCAATTTATTTTAATTATTTACATAAATAAAATGGGTTTTTAAAACAATAAACTTTATAAATTAAAAATATTAATTTATTTATATATTAAATTAAAACAATGAATTATAAAAAAAATAAAATGATTGTATTATATTATTATATCATATATTAATCATTTATTTGAAATTTATATTTATATTTTAATTAACATTAAATTAAAATAAAGAATTTTATATATCATTTTATATTAATTAAAAAATAGAATGTATATAATAATTTATAAAGTAATTAATAAATGTTGTAGTGGAGACCACTTTTGAAAGTGTAGGTGGATTGCATGTGTGTAGAAGGTAATTGCAAAAGCTGATGTGGCACAATTGAAAGTGTAAATGAATTGCAGGGATGTGGATGATCTTAGAGTCTTTTAAAGAATTGCAGTAAGTAGGTAATGCAACCTTCATATGCCATAAAATAAAGAGTAATTTTGTATTTTGATCAACTATTTCATTTCTCGTAGTAAACTGAAACAAAAAAACCAATTAAAACACACATCCTTTTTTCTTCCCCCTAATTTTTTCCTCTTTTAAATTTTTTGACTTAAATGCCCTTCCTATAACCAGCAATTGATGAAAGTTTCCAACTGCCAATGTAGATATAGAAACTTCATTGAAGAGCAATAATACCTATAGGGACTAACAACGAAAAAAAAAATTTGATGGGTCAAAAGTGTATGTTCCCGACTAGTCCAGGGACCTTTTTGTAAATTACTAAAAACAAAATAATGCTACAAGAAGAAGATACCTCTGGTCACTAGATTACAAATGATGTTGCTATCAAAGCAATGGTTTTTTAAGGAAGATTCCCAAAATGATCAAGAGAAAATGACTTAAGTTTATTTATATTTGTACAAATGATTAGTCGAATCGTCAAATGACATGTCACTTGTCATTGCTTGGCGATTTTAAGAGCATCTGCAACAGCTATGCTAAAATAGAAAAAATAGATTTTAGCAGTTTTTTGCTTCAACAACTATTCTAACTTGTATGCTAAAATAGAGAAAAGAGGACAGAGAAGATAAAAATCTCCAAATTTGGAGAAATTTCTTGTATGTTAAAGTTAGAGAAAATAAAATAGAGAAATAATATTTTAATCTTTCCACCAATAAGAGTCATTGAAATAAATGGTTAGGAGAGAGAAACAATATTTTATAAAATATATTGAATATTATTATAGAGGTGGTTTCATTTGCAAACCACTCTAATTTTACAAAGTGCAAACCCTCGATTTCATTGATTAAGTTAGTGAAATTGGTTCATGAGTTGTTTAATTTGATGAAATTGTTTCATATAATACTTTTCTTGATGAAATTGTTTCATGTATTTGTCTTTTTCATGTAAAAATAAAAAAGTTCATCGGACTGAGAAAATGCATGAAACTACATAAAAAACTTAAATAATGAAACAATTTCATTAAAAAAAGAATTATAAGAAACAATTCATCAAATAAAACAAATTCATGAACCAATTTCATTAACTTAACCGGTGAAATCAACGGTTTTCACGGTTTGCAAAATTAGAGTGGTTTGCATTTGATCTCTCCACTATTAATATAATTAATGTTAGAATTGCTAAAATAGAATAACTGTTGGAGATGGATGTAATTTTTCTTAGAGATTTTGACTTTTTATACTCTATTATAGAAAAATTATAGCATAGCTGTTGGAGATGCTCTAAGAAATCCCAAAGAACCGATTTGCATGGTTTTTTCAGTAGAGTTGGTCCGGCCTCAGAAAATCGCCAATGACGAATTCATTTGGGGATTTGGTCGATCAATTTGTGCAAATACAAAGAAACTTCGCTATCTTTTTATATTGTGTTCATTTTAGGAAATACCCCTTTTCTTATATAACATTTATACACCGTAAAACTTACCACGCTCCTCATATTTAGCATGGATTGAAATCTTAGGGGGCGCTCGGTTTGCAGAATGGAATCTGATAGAATTGAAATCCGTCAAAGGAATTTGACTTTGAAGGAATTTGAATGAAATTTGACCGGTTGATAGGAATTCAATTCCTTCACTTCAGCCAAGAAATGATGAATTTCTTAAATGTGGATTTCAAAGGATTATGTGAACCAAACATATAATTTGGAATTTGGTCAAATAAATTATCCATTCCAATTTCTTCCGGTTCCTTCAAATTCATGAAGCAAACACCCCTTAGGGGTTGTTTGGTTGGTTTTCCATTAAGTCCTGTATGAATAAAGTTGCATGTGTGGATTAATCTGTCTGTATAGATTGGAAAGGTTTTTGTTTGCAAGGGTGTTTTCATAGATGGAAAGATCATGTTTTTTAATTGGGAGAGACTGGTTTGGACAAAACTTGGCTTTCTGCATGAAGCTTCCTTCTAAAAGCTTAATAAGTAAGTCACTTTCTATATCATTAAGCCACTACCAAACAGTCACGTATACCTGACTGACTGAATAAGCTATGAGTCCCATTAAGCTGCTAACAAACAGGCCCTTAGCCTCCAAAGATATCGATATCTACCGGTAACTCGAGTGCTGCTGAGCCAATGAAATTTTGACAAATCTGGTTTTGTATAATACCATTAAAAGATATGGACCCAGATGCATCAAACCTCCTTGTTTTTTTATGGTTATTCTTTTTAAAGATTCTCAATAAAGGAGAGCAATGTGATGTCCTTTAAAGAACCACCTGATGCTTTTTGACTCACAGATGTAGATTCACTTCTCTTTAAATATGAATTCTTGCCACAAAAAGATAGGTTACACCCAAATATTTGCCACTTTTAGAACTCATATGTGCTCCTTTTTTAGCTTAATGGGCAACAGCTGACCTGTCCCTGGTTCAAAACAATATGCTTATTAGCAGATTAGATTCTTAATTCAGTTTTTGAGGTGGTTCAACCCAAATAGCCCCATGTCAAACACATCAAGATATAGTTCTTAAAGCATCTTTGAGCCACTTATCTCTAAGTACTTTATATTTATATATGTAGAGGGAGGTTCAAACGAAAACAAAGTCAAAATAAGAACAATACGAGAACGGCCAAAATCACATGTGATTTTCCATTGTAATCAAATGCGATTACAAAACACGGTTGCACAAATCACATGTTTTCTGTTTGTTGGTTGTTACAATTTACTTGCATGTATATGTGCATATCGTCGTCCAGGAACTCCAGATGAACGATTTCTAGGGCGTTCCTTAGTTTTTCATTTTTTTTCGGTTTTTTCCAGAACTTGACCTATATATATATATATATATATATATATATAGAGAGAGAGAGAGAGAGAGAGAGAGAGAGAGGAAAACCTCAAAAAATGAAAAACCGATGAACTCTGGTAAGCGTTCATCTAGACGGTATGCACACATGTACATGCAAGTAATTGAAGTTGTTTTTTTGGTTTTTATGCACATGTGCATGTTACAAATTACTTGACACATGTACATACCGTCCAGATGAACGGTTACAATGGTGTTCCTTAGTTTTTATTTTTATTTTTTGAGGTTTTCCCCTTAACCTTACCCGATATATATATATATGAAATACAAACCGTGTAATTCTTACAAACTATACAAGCCAGAATTAATGCCAAGGAAACAATCGAGATATATATGAAAGATAATAATATTCACTAATTACATGGAATTAAATTAGGAAACAAAATGGAATCAAATACTAACATTGATTTGTATAATTTATAAGAATTACATGCTTTGTATTTTAAACCTTCTATACATGGGTTGTATAATATATTAGCCATAGAGGTGGAGATTCAACTATGAAAAAAGTCAAAACACCCTTATCACATGTGATAATACACGTGAGGGACCCAGTGGTGTGCTTTTCTTGTGCTTTCGTAATATGAAAGTGTTCTCATATGAAACTCTTATCTCCCCTCTCTCTATGTATATATATATATATATATATATATATATATATATATGTATGTATATCTTTTTCTCTGTAGAACCCTAAAAAATGAAAGTGAGTATTGTATCCAAAGAGCTAATTGCACCATCTTCTGCAACCCCTTCTCATCTCAAAACCTACAAACTCTCCTACATAGATCAACAGCTTCCTCAATACTATATCCCCCTCATCCTTTACTACACCTATGATCATGAATCCACCACCATAACCCAACCCAAAATCACCACCAAACTCAAAGCTGCACTTTCTCAAACCTTAACTCATTTCTACCCCTTGGCTGGAAGACTGGTCAACAACCAAAACACCGTTGACTGCACCGATCAAGGGGTCCCGTTTTCAGTAGCCCGAGTCCACTCCACCATTCTCGACACCATCAAGTCCCCGATCATGGAAGAACTCAACCAACTTGTGTTGGCGGAAATGGGTTCGCCGTACGTTGAAGAACAATTAGCCGTCCAAGTCAACTTGTTTGACTGCGGTGGCGTCGCGATTGGTGTTTGCATGTCTCACAGAATCGCCGACGCTTGTAGCTTCTCGTCGTTTATAACCCACTGGTTCGCGATGGCCAAAAGAGAGATACCGTTGGTCGGCCCGGTTCTCAACTCGGCAGATTTGTTCCCGCCGATGAAGTCACACGAATACGGCCGAAACCCGAAGGATCCAACGGCTCAGATTCCGTCACAGAATCTTGTAACAAAGAGATTCGAGTTCAATTCCTTAGCCATAAACAGACTAAAAAACCAAGTGGGTACCGTGGTGGGCCCCACGCGGGTCGAGGTCGTGACCGCCGTGATCTGGAAGTGTGGGACAGAGGCGTTAGGTGATTGTAAACGCTCGGTGGCTTTTCACGCCGTGAACTTTAGGAAAAAGATGGAACCTCCATTAGAAGATCATCAGTTTGGGAATCTGTTTCAGATGGCTAGTGCAGTAACTAATGATCAAACAGTGGATATTCATATAGCTGGTTTAGTGGCTGAATTGAGAGCTTCGTTTGGGAGGATTGATGGCGGGTATTTGAAGAGCTTAATGGGCAAAAATGGGGTCGAGATAGCGAAAGCTAATTTCAAACAGATAGGGAAGTTTATGGTTGAAGAGGGTGTAGGGGTTTTCAGGTTTAGTAGTTGGTGTAGATTTGGAGTTAATAAAGGTGATTTTGGATGGGGGAAGCCAGTTTGGATTAGTAGTGCTGCTTTTAATGATGAAAACTGTGTAATTCTTATGGATTCAAGATTTGATGATGGGATTGAAGCATGGGTTGTGATGGATGAAGAACATATGAAAAAGTTTGAGAGTATTTGTGGTTTCTACCACAAGTAAATGAGGTTTTTACGGAATCAGTCCCTCTACTCTACTCTCGAGTGGGATTTATTGGATATGTTTCGTTATAATGATTTTGTAATATATTGTGAACAAATTCATATAATGACCCTTTAATATTTTAAGTGTATGATGTAGGATTGTAGGTGAGAGTGGGTAGTCTACTTGTACTTGCCAGGGGGGGGGGGGGGGGGGGACCATATATGTTATTTTAATACATTTATTAATAATAATGTTATTAAAAAATTAGTTAATATATAATAATAAAAAAGCAAAAGTAGTTAATATATTGAAAGAGAAATGGACAAGTTAAAGGGATCGGTTACAATCGGTCTCTATTCTTCCCTTGGACCGGTCCAGAACGGGACCGGTTCAAACATGCTAGATCTGGACCAGGACCAGGACCAAGACTAGAACCAGTTTGAGGACGAACTGGTTAACCGGTTTGGCCATCTATAGGTAAAATGAAAAGAGTGTTGAAGAAGGGGTCATATTCTTACAAATGCTTAGAACATTTCGTAAGATACAAGAGCTTGCATTTAAAAGAAAAGTTTCGGTACCGACAAGCAAATCCATCGCTACAAACTAATTCCATCATATTATAGCTAATCGTACATATATATTCCATCAAGAGTCCGTCGGTTTTATGGCCTTGATCGTTAGTACATGAAAACTATCACACATTGAGGTGTCGTTATCAACTATTAACCAACATACATTAACTTGCCGGTTGATTTTGGTATTAAACTGCCTTATAATCTTGCAATATCACCCATTACTTTTTGGCATCATGTTTATGGTATCCCGATGGAATTGGAATGACAAATTTCTGTTTGGTTCATGGATTAAATGGATTGAATTATTGCCAAATTCTGCATTTGAGGGATTTGATCATTCTTTTGCGTATGAATTTCATTCCTTCGCCAATGTCAAGGACTTTATAATTTGATATTAAAAATACAAAAATAACTTTGAATCCAATTCAACCAACATCACCACGGTCCTCCACCACCGCCACCGCCACCATCGCAGCCACCACCAATTAAAATTATTATTATATATTTATTTATAATTTAAGCAAGAAAGTACACAAATGCCATTAAAGGGGTATTTCAGTAGTTTATAATTATTTCATCACAACTCCGAAGCAATATTCTTAGAACCAAACCAACAGATTTCAATTCACTTGAAAGAATTCACTCCATTTCCTATAAACCAAACACGTGGTCAAACATGATTCAATTCATTTGACACATTTCATTCATTCCAAAAACATTATGCGGACTAAACACCCCCTAAGTTTCTAGTTCCTTTGTACTTTTAAATATTCAATGTATAGTTAAATGTTTTTATTACACTATATGCAAAATCAAATATTACTATTTAAAGCAAAGTATTGGTTTTTTATGTTAGCAATTAGTTTCCGACCAAGATCACGGACACATGAGCCTACACCAGTTGGACCAAGAGCCTAGACCGCTCCGGATAAAAAAGAGAGCCTTTTAGGACAAGCATTTACACATAAGGTCCGGTTTATTGGTGTTGGACCAGTTAAAACCGGGCCCAATCGAAGATTGAATATGGATTGATAAGGCTAATGTACCGTTTGTTTACAACTTAAAGAGTTTAATGGTTGTTGCTCAGCTATATGTTTGTTTACTGACTTGATCAATAAGTTGGTATCTTAATTGCTAAGTAGGTCTATGGGCCTGTTTGTTAGCAGCTTAATGATCTTAATGGAAGCACAACTTATTCGGTCTGTTTGGTAGTGGCTTAATGATATAGAAAGTGGGTTATTCAGTATGCTTTTAGGGGAGAGCTTTATGCAGAAAGCCAAGCTTTTTCCAAACCCGCCCCTCCCAATTACAAAACACTCTCCTTCCATCTATGAAAAAACCCTCCCAAACAAAAAAAACCTCCCGGTCTAAACATACAGATTAATCCATACAGACAACTTTATCCATATAGGACTTAATGGAAAACCAACCAAACCACCCCTATGTGATCCTGACTGACAAAACATTCAGCAAACTGGTTACTACTTACTCCATATAAACATCTTTTTTCAGACATAACTTAATGGGGAAAACAGGGCCTAAACTAAGGATCAAGACCAGGCTTTTTTCAAAGGACTTGTTAGCATTGAAGGATTTAAGCAAGAATGGGCTTTCAAAGGTCAAGCCCGCTTATAACCAAGACTCAACGGAAGAGAAGTTAGGACCCAAGGATCATACCTAACGCTAAGGGTGCGTTAGGTACACGGGACAGGACAGTACAAAACTTGTTGTCCCACGTTTGGTGCGACATTAGACAGGGACATGACAGGACCTGATTGGGACAAAAATGCTTTTCTCTTGTCCTATACAAATAGGTGGAACACAAATCAAGAAACTGTGACAAGATGGGTAAATTACTAAACTAC
This sequence comes from Saussurea involucrata, assembly GCA_033807775.1. Classification (NCBI taxonomy): domain Eukaryota; kingdom Viridiplantae; phylum Streptophyta; class Magnoliopsida; order Asterales; family Asteraceae; genus Saussurea; species Saussurea involucrata. The sequence goes on from CM066320.1 coordinate 9,567,936, forward strand.
CCATGTCAAATTAAAACCCTAAAACCTTACACAATTCTTTCACAAGCCTACCGTACCCCACTCTCGCCCATCCCGTCCTGTCCCCATGCCAAAACGGTTATTTTGTGCATTTTATAATTGAACCATGTAAATGGTAACATTGCTTCCAAATATATATTAATTGCAGGAGACTGTAACTGTAACAAGACTACTCCAAGAACCACCTTCTAGAAATGCATTCTAATAACAAAACCTAAAATCATGAGCAGTCAAAATGCACATAGGTTGCAAATTTGAGCAGATGAGTAAATTAGAGCTTTCAGGATGCAAACACGAACCCTTGCTAAATCGGCAAAAAGAATCGTCGTTGGCTCTCATCGACAGTAGGGGACTTCAACATCAATATGTTCCCAGTTGTCATGTTCATCATGAACCACCTTCTTTTGTGGCGTCTCCTCCTTTTTAACCATCGGTCGCGGACGCCTGTACAGATAAAAGCAAAAGAAACATAGAACTTAGAGACGAATTCGGTAAAGTCTGTGTGCATACTGATCAGAGTCAAGCTACCAAATTAACATGATCATATGGAGTCTGATTAGGAACTGGATCACAATTTCTCAGATCTGATTATTGAACACTAGAAACGTTTGTGTCTTTGTTTTTCAGTTTCCTACAATTTTAAGGGGTGTCAAAATTGTACCATGACAAACCAACCAATTCATTAACCGTATCAATTCAATTGGTACCAACTAAATTGGTACTATTAAATTGGTTGGTACTACCGTACCAACTTCACAAACTTGGCTGGTACGTGGTATTGGATTCGTCTACCATGGTAATACCGTACCGTACCGACTTATGTATATGTATACTATTTTAAATTATTTATTAAACAAAAAATCAATGAAACTAAACATATTTGATTACTAATGCATTATTTGCGCATAAAACAACGAGATGTCATGGTTGTTTTTTAAAGAGATTTAATTAACATTTCATTGTTTTACAATTTAGAGTAAAAAACTAAAAGCTTTACTTTGGTATCAAACGCAAAGACCTCAACTCAGACATTTTATTGTTTTATAACTAAAAGTTTTACGGCCAACATGTTTTGGACGATACCAACATGTACCAACCAAAAAAAGTTGGTACCAATTAAAGTTGGTTGGTACATGTTATAAATTTTTGCGTACCAATTATATCGGATGGATTTCATCTTAATCAAACTCAAAATTATCTGCACTGTGACATCCTATTATCAAGGCCTCCATATCAAATCATATAAAAAGTTCTAACGATAATTTATAGGGTTCAATAATCTGTGTTTGATTTGATGCTACGGATTCAATAAAATCAGAAACGAAAGAATCACAACCTTTTGGCTCTTATTCTAGCAGCATCACGAATTTTCCGTTTTCGTTTCTCCTGAGTGGTCTCGAAATACCTCCTGCGCTTAGCCTCTTGTATAATATTCGCTTTGAAAACCTCTCGACGGAACCGACCGATCAGACTCTCTTCAGGTTCATCAGGATTCACGATCACCTGAACGTTGTACGCCGATTTGAAGAATAATGTATTTGAAAACGCAAGCGAAGGGAACAGAACTGATTGGATATCAGGAGCGACTTCACGGATTACGGGGGTTATTAGAGGTTGTTTGATCTTTAGGATCTTCGGTGGCGATGAATTCGAGGAAGTGGAGGGAAGAGAGACGGTGGATGGTGGTGGTGGTGGTGATGAAGAGAGAGAGAGGGAGGAGAGAGAGTTCAAGAGAGATGCAAGTGAAGAAGAAGAAGCTGCCATTAGAGAGGGTTTTAGCTTAGAGGGGTTTCTTTGTTGCAGTGACATTTATTTTCCTTCGATTTTTACTTTGTTCTTGTTTATTCTAATATTACAAAAATAGTCCCTTGTTTACACGTCGATGTACAGGTTTAGTCCTTTAACATTAATGTTTTCAGTTTTATTAACTAACACAATCGTTCATGTCTAACACTCGAGAGTAGAGATTGCAAAAAGTCCAAGCTCAAAATCCAGCTTGAACCGGGTCTGAAAATGTCCGAGCCTAGTAAACCCGAACCCATTCTGATCTTAAAGTCCATCAGGCCAAATTTCTTTTTCAAGGTCAGGTTAAAACAGGGACGGATCCAGAATTTTTTTCATACGGTGACACCACATCTTTTCATACGGTTTTTATCGAAGTGTCTTTCATCTTTTTTACCAACGTTCAATATCGTCCGATGTGTTTTTAGCCAAATTCCGGCGTTTCGAGAGATTTTTAACGTTTTTTGCTTGATTTCCAGGGATTTTTAAGTTTTTTTTTATCGATTTCGAGAGATTTTTTCTGTTTTTTTGGTTGAACGGGTATAAGATTTGGCCATTTTTTTCCAGTTTAGATGCACTCCTTGTAGTTTCCAAAATAATACGGTAGCACCTCCTAAATCGATACGGTGACACCTTCACGAGAACAAAAAAAATTACCCTTCACCGGAGAATTAATATGGTGGCACGTGCCTACCTACAGGTCCGTCCCTGGGTTAAAACCAGACACCCCTACCCAAAAAAAAACCGAATGAGCATTTTCTCAACTACAAAGCCTTAATTGAGCCTAATATAACCCAACTTTTTTTTTGCTTACTAATAAATATGCTTGGATGGCCCAACGCAAAAAAAAAACCCGAGCTTTGTGCATTTCTACACAAGATTGTAGTTATCAAACACGTAGTTATAAATAACTTGTTTTCCGACCTTGAGAAATAAGGAAAAATTTCCATTTTTTTGGAAAAAAAACGGAGAAATTTACTACGGTTAAATGATTTTTTTTGGATAATTCGTCAAAGCCAAGGATAGCTATAACCATATTTAATTTGACAGATAAATTTTAATAATTTATTTTTGTTAATAATCTAATATCTATAACACTCTTTAGTTATAACAAAATTGTAAAAGGCTTGTGATTGAAAATTTTCTTTTCTTTTGGTTGACGTTATATCTAGGGATGGAAACGGGGTATTATTAGGGGCGGGTAGTACCATCCCCGACCCCGACCCCGACCCCCGTTTAAACCCCGACCCCCGTTACCAAAATTTTCTTTTCTTTTGGTAATGCATCCCCCGTCCCCGACCCCGACCCCCGTTTAAGCCTCCCGTCCCCGACCCCGCCCCGACTAATCCCCGACGGGTTCGGGGGAGAAAATCCCCGACGGGTACGGGGAACCCGTTGGGTACCCGTTTACGAAAAAAAAAATTAAATTATTTTTAAAGAAAATGAAATTAGCGAGTTTTTAATTTTTAAAACAAATAAATAAACCTCAAGTTTCAAAAACATATAATGATATAATCAACCATGTGTAATCATAGTTCATGACAAATTTTAAAGTATAAAATTATCAAGCAACGAATAAAAAACTAATTAAATTATATATAAAAATATATATCGGGTATTATTAGGGGCGGGTAGTACCATCCCCGACCCCGACCCCGAACCCGCTTCGGGTATGAAAAACAATATCCGTCCCCGCCCCGTTACCCGATTAGCCGGGGAATCCCCGCCCCATTAGGGGCGGGTACCCGTGGATACCCGACCCGACGGGTAAAATTTCCATCACTAGTTATATCCCAAATGAGACGCATATTTGTAGAGTTTCTCACGTTCACTTTTTACACAATTTTCAAACTCTAATTTTTATAAAATGGAAAGGGACAAACTTACACCCTAAGGGCCTGTTTGGAAGTGGCTTAATGGGCTTAATGAACCCTTCAGCTTATTTGCTCAGCCATAACATGGTGTTTGGAAGCGGCTTAATGATTTAAATGAGAGCTTACCAAATAAGTTTTTAGAAGGAACCCTTATGGACACAGACATCAGATTTTCATCCCTACCCCTTCCTCTCTACTCTTCTCCCTTAGAGCATCCCCAATGGTGGGGTTTGTAAACCCACATGTCAGACAAAAACCGGTTCAAGAAAAAAAGGATTGCATTGGAGATTGTCACATGTGGCATACCGCTCCTTCTTCAAGGAGCGGTGCAAATGCCAGCTGCCACCACAATTAAACTAATTGATTCACTTTTGCCTCCCACCAAACCACCCACCATATTACTTTTTTTTTGAAACAAATATTACTTCTTTATTTAATTACTAGATAGCCATCCATATCTCCATATATATATTTGTTAAATAAATAATTTAATTAATTAAAAAATAATTTAATAATCAATTAAAAAATAAATTAAATAATTATTAACTTTTTACCTACTCAAATTTAATACAACTTTCAACTACACCAATTAATTACCAATTTTTACTTATAAAAAAACTTATCTACACCATTAAAATTACAATTTACAATCTTCATTTCTTCATCTCTTTCATGTCTTTCAATCTCTTTCAATATTTTACTATCTTTCAATATGGATCATAACCATCCAAACTATTTTACAAATTTGTTGAACTCGCCCGTCAATGATACAAGTTCACCAAATACAACAAATCGACAAGTTCAACCGAATTTTCTACCATATCCATTTCCACCGTTTTACGCACACACTCAAGATTCTTCTCACGGTACGTCGAATGTTGGTCGTATTTTATTTCCGTCAAACACTCAATATTCTATGCTCACACAAAATCCATATATGCCTACATTTTCGTCACAACCCACACCGAATGCACCGAATGAGTTTTCTGAAATCCCACCATTTTCTACCCAAGAAAGTTTCGAAAATAAAAATCTTGACGAAAAGATTCATTCGGAAGCATTAAATAAAGGAAAATGGAGCCACAAAGAAGATGAATTAATGATAAGTGATTGGCTTATCATTTCCACCGATAGCGTGGTTGGCAGTTTGGCACCAATCAACAAAACAAAGATTTTTGGAAAAGAATTGCGGAGTACTATAATTGTCATCGCGCTTCTTTCATCGAAAGAAAAGCAACTGTTTTGAAATCTCATTACATACGAATCGGCGAAAGCACTGCCGTTGAATGTCTAAATTTTTTTTGTCGATGTGTTATTGAAGTATTTGGAGGTCAATACTTGAGAAGACCTACCACTCACGACGTCCAACGTATACTACAATTACATTTCGAACACCACGGTTTTCGTGGTATGTTAGGAAATATTGATTGTATGCATTGGGAATGGAAATATTTAATAATGTAATGCAAGGTGATGCTCCACAGGTACAATTTGTTGTGAATGGAACAAAATTTAACAAGGGATATTATCTTGGTGACGGTATATATCCGGAGTGGGCTACGATCGTGAAAAGCTTTTCACATCCATCAGACCCTAAAAGAAAAAAATTCAAAGAAATGCAAGAAGCAGCTAGAAAAGATGTAGAACGAGCATTTGGTGTTCTTTAATCTCGTTGGGCAATCATAAGAGGAGCAGCAAGATTTTGGCAAATCAAAATAATGAGTGACATCATTTATACATGCATCATATTACATAATATGATTATAGAAAACGAAGGGATTTCAGCGACTAGTTGGTCAGACGACCACGTAAATCCTCCAATATCCGTATCTCAAGGTTCCGTTCAACAATTTCAACAATACCTTCAAATGAATTCTGAAATACGTGACCGTTCAGTACATCATCAACTTCGAGCAGATTTGGTCGAACATATTTGGGAATGGTTTACTAAAGATTAATGTAGAATTATTAAAATGTTTTTCTAGTATTGTAATTTTTAATTATTATGACTTTATCATTGTAATTTTTATTATTGTTTTTTAATTACTATAAGTATATTTTAAGTATTGTTGCTTTTAACTATAATAACTATAAATTTTAACCATTATAATTTTATTATTATAATTTTTATTATATAAATCATGAACCGGTCCATGATTGGGAGTGAAAGGTTTATAAAATGAGTAGAAAAGAGAAAATTGATGTGGCAGAGAGAGAAAGCTGATGTGGCAGAGTCATGAACCTCTTCGGTTCATGACTGGGGATGCTCTTATCGCAACCTAACCCCATGCTCCACCCGGTTGCCTCCCTGTCCTTTCCTCCCTACTCTTCTCCCTATCATCGCCTTGTCCCTCCTTCAACCTCTGCTTCTTGTTGCAGATCGAAGGTTTCAGGAAGGTTTCAGGGTTTCATGCTTCATGTTGATGCTGATCGCCTCACTGGGTTGAAGACCCCCATCGTTCCCTCCTCCTTGTTGCAGATCGTAGGTTTCAGGGTTCCCTCCTCCTTGTTGCAGATCGAAGCTTTCACATCCAAACACACATAGAATCCAACAAAGATCACAGTGAAGAAGAACCCATAATTCAAAATCAAACTATATGGTAAAGAAAGATCAATCAAAGGGGGTGTAAAATACAGAATCACAAGAGATGTGAACAAAATCGGCCAAGATTTTCTTGAATAATCTTTCAAGATTTGAAGAAGAAAAGAAGGTATGAATGTTGAAGATTTTGGTTCAAAATAGATGATTGCAGATCGAAGGTTTCTGGGTTACCATATAGTTTAATTTTGGGTTTGATTTTAGTTTAAGGATTTTTTGTGTAGATATGCGTTTGCTAATTCATTTTTTTTCATGTTCTTGAATTTTTCTTTTTTATCAATTTGTGTTTAGATTCTGATTTTTGGAGATCATTTGATTCATCTTTAATGAATTATGTTTTGGTTGCAATGGTGTCAAGAGACAGTTTTAAGGGAAGGTTTTGATTGCAATGGTGTCAAACATCAATAAAACAAGAAACAAACAGAAGGGCAAAATGGTCATTTTAATCGTTCAGACAGTTTATTCAGCACAATAACCAAAAAACAGTTTTATTAATACATACAGACAACTATATGCAGAAAGCCAACTTTATCCATACAGGACAATGAAAAAACAACCAAACAACCCCTAAGTGTGTGTTTGATACACTGGACAGTACAGAACAGAACATGGATCATTGTTTCACGTTTTGCAGGACTTTTATGTGGAACAAGTAAGAACAAAGTGGAATATGCCTGTTCCACCCCCACCCCATGGAACAAGCTGGAACAAGGTGGAACAGACTTATGTTTTACCAATATAACCTCAAAATAAAATATAATTCTCTTCTAAAACATCAAATACACGTTCTATTTTATATTTTATTCATTCTTTAAATTTTATTTATTGTATTTTATCTCATTGTCGGTGATTCTCCATTATTATTTTGATTTTTTTTATTCTTGGCCTTTTTTTTCTCTCTTTTTTCATTATTTATATTTGATTTCTGATTGTGCTTCTTCTATCAATCCTATTTTGCATTTCTTCTTCCGCCTCTGAATAATTTGTTCTGTTATGTCCAGTTCTGTTCTGTCATGTCCCATCCTGTCCTGTTCTATCCTGTCTGCGTACCAAACGCACCCTAAGGGTGCGTTTGGTACGTTGGACAGAACAAAACAGAGATCATTGTCCCAAGTTTGGCAGGACTTTTATGTGAAACAGACAGAAACATAGTGGAACAAGCTGGAACAGGCCTGTTCCACCACCACCCCATGGAATAAGATGGAACAGACTTATGTTTTACCAATATAATCTCAAATACACATTCTATTTTATATTTTATTCATTTTTTTAAATTTTATTTATTGTATTTTATCCAATGTTATTTGTTCTATTATGTCCAGTTCTGTCTACCAAACGCTGAAAGTTGTTCTGTCCTGTCCTGTCCCGTCCTGTTCTATCCTGTCTGCGTACCAAACGCACCTAAAGGCCGAAACCATTACCAAGTAAGATTTTTAGTCCTTGTCATGTTCATCGATAAACGTTTGGTAAACGACCCCTAAACTCAACAACCGTTATAGCCAAAGATGTGCACCACACCACCATGAGGAAAACTAGATACAAGTCCATTAGACCTTAAACATTTCTCATGGTCTTTCAATTTAAGCATCTACCATCTTACACTTCTCAAAAAAGTCAACTACAATGTTAAATAAACATGCAGGAAAATGTTACAAATTCCCCCTTCTAATACTTATACTTCATGCATGATGCAACTCCATATGTACAATGCTGGCAGCAAATTTCGCACGGCTAAAATGAATTTTAGAAAGCAAAGCAGAGCCGTTACACACCATCAAGAGAAGACTGAACCATGCCAATGATGATTCTAAGGGTCGTTGCTATCCAAACGCCTGATAAAAAGAAATCTTACGGCAATTAGGTGTCAAACCAAACCAAACCAAACTAACACAGTAAATCCCACTCGAAAGTATTTAGAGAGAGGGATGTATGCACACCAGCCCCCTGCCCCAAAGAGTAGAGCAACTGTTTCCGTGAAGACCCTGTAAAAAAGACAGTAGGCACAATGACTAGCACATAGTAAACAACATATGAATATATGATAACTTCATAATCCAAAAAATGTTGCAGAGCATCGAAATATGACTGAAGTAAAAAGAATAAATTTACCAGGTACTATATATGCCATCGATTCAGTATTTTCTGACATATTAGAGCGGAATTCTGATTGTCCCTTTCAACAGATTTGATGGAAGACTTATGCCTCTTGTTTGAATTATGCTATCTGATGATTCCATTGCTCTGGATGTTTGGAGGGCCATTTCGGAATGGAGCTGAAGACAAGCCATTGCCATCTGAAAATGTAATACCCAATATGTAAAAAAGAACTTAAACCGACATCAAAGAAGCCATATTGTTTTTTGAATCTTAACAAGCTATTGTTTTGGACTCACCATGTAGCATTCTTTATCGGTGTCTGATTCAGCTACAGAGAGAGCCCATGTGCGAACCCAATCCAGGCCTCTAGATATTTCATTACTTCCTTCAATCAGTGCAGATGCTACAAAAGTGGGATTAATAGCCACCAATATGCATGATGCGGCAAAAAGGACAGATTTACGAACATATGCTTCTGCATGATGACTTATCTCCCTGCAATTAACGCCAGTAGTTATAATAAACAAATAAAAACTTCCAACCCTCAGGATCTCCCCTAGAAACACTACCAACAAAAGGCGAACATCGTGTGAGAAGTTGAGTTAACGTGAGAAGCGTGAGAAGTGGATCTGAACCCTTGATCGCTTTTAATCTCAAGCCCACCCATGAATTGCGCTTGATATGGGGATTGATCCGGTGCATCTCATCCTAATGTGTATCCAACGGTTGATAACCGTTTCTCACGTTAACTCAACTTCTCACCAGAACCCAACCCACAACAAAATTGACTTTATAGGCGCCAAAGTTGTCTAAATTTTCTAATAGACTGTTTTGTAGGACTTCATTTGTACAACAAAACAAATGTGTGCTCTATAGAATGGTGTGAGACCAATTTATGACGTATTTGGGCATCTTTTTAAGACACTTTTGAAATAAAGTGTCTTGTTAGCTTTTTATAGGACACTTTTGAGAAGTGTCTTATGAACACATCTTTTTATAAGACACTATTTTTATAACTTATAAGACAAATTTTTCAAACAATTTTATAGAAAAAGACTAATATGACGTTTTATTTCAAAATTGCCCAAAAATGTCATATCAACTTATGGTAACACATTTATATAGCAAGGGGCTGTTTACCCAAACGCTTACCCAGTAATTGCTTACCGGTAAGATTCTGCACTCCCACTTGCCCTACCGGGTAAATTCTAGTTCATCAAAACGGCATCGTATGCAACAATGTACCCGGTAAGCGCTAACTGGGTAAGAGTTGTCACCCCCACTTACCGGGTAAGACTCTCGGTCCTTGTTATCGCTCTTACCGTGTAAGATTCTTGGTCCTTACCATGTTCATCCAATAAGGTAAGCGCTTATTGGGTAAGCGCTTGGTAAACGACCCCTAAGCATGTTTCTTTGAACCTATAAACTTAAGTCTCATAAAGCATTCTATTAAGACACTTGGACATAATACGGCGTCCTATAAAATCGATTTCGTTGTGTGAGCTGTAAAAGTTTCATATTTAACCCATACCTGGAACTCAACATATCGAGTAACGGGAGTGCCAAAGCGGATGCTTCAGGGTGCATGGCGGAACATTTCATACAAGTACCGAGCATGTGAATAAGTTTTCCAAGGACGATAAAGTCCCTGCCAAGAAAGTCAACGCCATGTCTTTTTTTGTCAAACCCCTGCATGGCTGGAAGCATAAACGCAGCTGCAAATGGAGGAAACTTATTCTGGGACCATTCCACCTGATTATCTTGTAGCAAGTTCGCCGATTTGCGGCCCCACCGCCGTGACTTCCCTCTCCTGTCCTGACCCGGTTTGCCAGGGAGCTCCCTCTCGTAAGACTGAGTCAAGCTCAACGGAGACTCGGTTCCTGATATCTCTCTCCAGGTGGTTGCACCCGAAGGTCCTATGCTACTTGGCAAGAACCATGGTTTAGTCTCGGAAATAGTCCATATTTGGGTTCTCGATGGTTGCTTTTGTCTACTGGTTTTTGCATGAGCAAGCTCTAGTGCTGAATCAGTCAGGACGTCGAGAATCATTATCCGCTGACTGGTATCGACGTTAGGTGAATATAATAGTTTATTTATTGGGTCTAGACTTCCCAATGGACAATTGACGATTAGAGCAACTAGTGCTTTTTGCCTCTTTTCTTCGGCTGATTCTTCTTCCCCTTCCAAAGTTGAATCGGAGCAACGGACCTGAACTAGGGTTCTGACTAGATCAGCTGCTATAAATGAAAGTTCATCCGGTGCTGCACGGATCAGTTTTTCAGCAACATCAAGAGCTCTTTCGACCTGCAAAAAGAAAGTGAGACAAATGTTTATATAAAACTGTTTTATCTATCTGAAATGAAATAAATAAAATGAACTGACCATTCAGTACAACTGTACAAGTCTATGGGGTTGTTTGTTTACCTCTTAATAGTTCCATTAAGAGGCAACCTCTGTATCGCTAAGAGGTGAGTCTTGTTTGGCAAAAAAAAGTCTGCCTCCTAATGGTTCTAAAACCGTCTGAATGACTTTGTATCTTGGGCCTCCCTTAACCATTCAGCTCCCTAATTTCATTCTAAACAATTACCAAACAACCATATTTTATTTTTCACTATATCATAAGAGTCTCTTAATCATTCTGACCACTTAATCATTCTGCACCAAACCATTCAGCAACTGCCAAACAGCCCCATATGACTTTGAAACAAAGGGTTTGTTAACTGCATTTCATGCACCTAACTTTGTGCATTTTAGTTGCGTCTTTTATGCATTTTTGTCCTTAGTTTAGTCCTTTCATCCATTTTTATTGTTCTTTTCCATTTTTCTCTCTAATCACGGTCGGAATGGTTTTTGGAATAGTTTTTATGCTTTTGGTATGCTTTTGTGCAAACTTTAAGAGAAGTTGAAAGTGGCATGGAGGTTGATTCGGAAGGATTGAAGAGTGACACCAAGGAGGAAGTGAAGAAAGCGAAGATAAATACCCGAGTCGATGAAGAGTTGAAGCTAAAAAAAGTTGAGAATTTGAAGATTGGAGATTCTGCAACACTTCGCGGGCGCGAAGGATAGCTTCATGGGCGCGAACAAAACCCTCCAGAACTCAAGTTTTGCATTTTGTTTGCGTTCACTGGCGAGGGGTTATTTAGCTTAATGACCTCCTTACAGGTGCTTTTTAAATCCATGACCTTATGACAGGTTTCTAGGAATTCTTGTGTATGGAATAGGCATTCTTTTGTTAAGCAGTGACATTATTGAAAAAGATTTGTCAAAAGGTCATTTAATCAAAGGACCCAACAACAAGAGATTGCTAAGAAAACAGAAACGGCTTACACCATCGGCATCATCAGACTTCCTTAGTGCTCCAACAACATCAATCAACTGCGCAAAGTTCTTTTTCAAGTCGGTATCATCATCAGACAAATCATATGGTTGTAGAGAGGATTCGCTCGAGGTTTCAGAAATCTCAGCATCATCATCATCGTCATCGTCATCATCTCCATCCGAAGCAGCCTCGTTATTCAATGTCGCAGGATCGATAATTTCATCTGGATCAACCAAGGTTAAATCCATCAACTCTTTATGCTTATTCTTATTCTTTGTGTCTTTATAAGCGTTTTCTGATACCGATGTACTATGGCCCTTATCTTGATTTATCTCCGTTTCTTTGCCATCTGATATTGCCGATGCCTCCCTGTCAGTATTGGTTGTCGTGAACTCCCAGTCAATAGTCTCCTCTCTGCAGCTATCATCGAGATACAGAGGGTTGCTTGGGTCAATCACTTTCGAAAAGACTAGAGCAACACTGCTAGCCATCCTGCGAACCAAATCAGAAGGGCTCTCCAGCCTACCTGACATCGTCAAACAAAAGGTGGAAACGAACACGAAATAGAAATCCATCGATACAGCATTAGGGGAAAGTTCAAATGAAAACCATAAATATATCGAGAACCTGAGAACCAACTATTCATTTATGAATAATCATGATGCATTTCCATAGTTCATGATATCATGCATATTCATAATGAATATCTATCATTATTCATTACATTCATCATGAATAAAACATGAATAGTTGGTTCCCAAGTTCTCAAAATATTTACACCTACAACTTATAATCTACGAGTAGAAGGAACGGGCTATACAGCTAACCCCTTGAAGAATCAAGTGCATCACATCCTTGGTAGCATCTAAATCTTCTTTTTTTAGCTTTTCTAAGGAAAGACCAATTGCTGCAGTTATATCTGAATCTCAAATTAAGGAATCACGCTAAATGAGAAGGTGCAAGCGTAAATCATACATACTACAGAAAAATAAGGCAATCAAGTCGAAATTTATTAATACCAGATAAAAAAATAAAAAAGATACAGGCTTGTTGCTCTACTGGTGCTGACTGTACAAACTCTTTCTTGGACCATACTGCAAGAAGACGCTGAGTGGTATCCAATATATTGCAATGACTTTGACTTTTGACCTTGAATGCAGAATCGGGAGGGCATTGAAGAACCGAAAACTGAAGCATCCATTTCAGACAACATATGGGGAACACTTTCCAGAGTAGAAATTTTTCGATAAACATGGACCTGTAACTTTCCGTTAAATTAGCTTGCAATATGAGATATATATCTACTATTATAAATAGCATTCCCACAATCTTGGAAATTTACCAATGCTTTTTCATTCCATTGTGACGTATTATAAGTTTTAAATCTCGTGCAATTGTGTCATACTCTTATAGGGCCAGGTTCAGGGGATAAACCGAAAAAGATAAAAGAACTGAGGAACACCCTGGTTGTCGTTCATCTGGACGGTATGCACCTGTGCATACAAGTAATTTGTAACATGCACATGTGCATAAAACCAAAAAAACAGCTCGATTTACTTGTATGCACATGTGCATACCAGCCAGACGAACGGTTAACAGGGGGTTCCTCGGTTTTTCATATTTTTGAGGTTTTCCCCTGAACCTCCCTCTACTCTCATATTACTGGAAACATAAAGACGTACATGGAAAAAACATACGGTCCAAAGGATATATCATACCTGGTGGAAGCTTGCCGCTCATAAATCTGGTGGAACAACAACCAAAGAATCCAGTAACCTTCAACGTAGTTAATGTTTTGAGTTGCGAGCTTTAGCAAAAGCTGCTCAGATATTCTTTCTACAGCATATGAATCTTTAATTGCCTCCATTATTTTTGACCAATACTGCAAACCAGGCTTTGATTTAAACGCTTCAGAAACGGTCAAATCACTCCCTGGCTGCAAGACGCTTCGAACTTGAATAACAATTCGTGGTACCACTTCACTTAACAGCACGTCTGCATGCCACGAGAAATTTTTATCTTATTGTTGCATGTGTTATTAACTTATTATGTTTCAGTTATTGCACCAGCATTATCTGTAATTGTATCTATACCATGTTTAATGCACAACTTGTAATTGTAAGAAATTGCCAAACCCAAACCCTCTTGTAGGAATTTCGAGAAAATATATTTGTACAGCTAGGGGTAATGGGTTCTATACCCTTTGCTTAAGGGAATATGTGTTTCAAACAAAAAGAACTAAAAAAAAATGTTAGCCAGAGAGACATGCCTTCTGTCAAATAATGGTCATTTTGGCTTAACTGATTCAAAAAGGCTTTTGGTCCAAAGAAAGTCCTAATAAAGTGTGCAATACTGAAGCATAGTGATATCATATAACCATCAAGACATGTGAACTTAATGAAGAGCTAGAAACTTAAACCCATATATACCAAAATGAATGCCATTAATTGTAATATAACAGAAATGCATGTTAAGAAAATTAAAAAATTCCTGAAATCACTGTCATGGTGTTCCATAAACTATTTCTAGAGCAATATTTGATTAAAAAAATGCCATAACATACCTGCAGATCCTCGCCTACAAATACGAGCAAAGGCATCCCCGATAAATAAGATAGAACCATCCAAATCAGTTCTACTAAAGTTAGTTGATTCATCATAACACTTCTTTTCCCATTCTTCTGCTCCCTGAATGAGTTGAATTGTAATCCTTTTGACGTATAAGCTGACCATCCCCATCAAGATAAAACAAAACCCAACATGTTTGGGATGAAAATAATTGCGATCCAGATAAATGGGGACATATGTAACTTTCACACAAGTTTCGAACCACACAAGACACACATAATAATGTATTTAAAAGATCAATTATCTTTCGTGCTGCTCATACAATATGAAGGATACTGTGATGAAAGTAACGTAGAAGATCCCAATCGTGCTTTGTCAGGGACAGATGTAACAAGCTGTGCCACTTTAGATATTGCAGACTTGTGCTGATCAAGATTCATGTCTTCTGATTGTTGAGAAAAATCTCTAGCCAACTGCAGCACCCCATCATTTTCAAGCAAGCATAGTACCAGTAATCTGTCATAAATACAAAGGTTAGATATAAAAATCTAATCCCTAATCACAAAAGATGGGCATTGTCATGTATTCTCTGTGCTCTTAGGGTGTGTTTGGTATGCGAACAGACGGGACAGAACAGTTGTTCAGTGTTTGGTATGACAGAACTGGACAGATCAGATAACATGACCAATTTACCCCTAATAGGTTGTTTATATATTTCATATATTTTGATTAATTATATAAGTTATATAATTTATTAAATTATAATGAAATAAATATTTTTTATAATAAATTATATTATTAGAAAGTTTTCTTCAAGACGATTAAAGTGACACCAAAATTAAAAAAAAATTATGTAATTTCAATTTTTATTTTCTAACATTTTCTATATATTTTTTACAATTAATATTTAATAATTTGCATAAATTAATCAAAACATAGAAACCATATAAAAATAATATTTTAAGGACAGTAAATTGAAAGTTTAAAAAGCATAAAATACAATAAATAAAATTTAAAGAATGAATACAAAAAGAAGGTGTATTTGATGTTTTAGAAGAGAATTGGATTTTATTTTGAGGTTATATTGGTAAAACATAAGTCTCTTACACCTTGTTCCAACTTGTTCCATGGGGTGGGAGTGGAACAGGCATGTTCCACTTTGTTCCACATAAAAGTCATGCCAAACGTGGGAATTGGGACAGTGATCCTTGTTCTGTTTTGTGTACCAAACGCGCCCTAAAGATTCAAAATCGGTAGTATCTGAACTTTTTTACGCTGAACAATGACATAAATACATATTGTGCAGATTAAAAAGCACACTTGTGATAACTAGACCAATGAACTACTCCTACAGAAAAGCACGATTATATGGAGGACAATTCTATATGCTACTGGAGCCCAGGAAATAAAAAAGAAAAGAAAAAGATAAGCTGAAATAAAAAGATAACTCATATAGCTTTTAGCAATACAAACGTAAACATGTAGGAGAATAAATCTACCTAATAAAATTGCTATAACCAAATGACATAGAAACATTGGCAATACCTCTCCGCATTTGAGCAGACGCTTGTTTCAAGTCGCCCATTTGAGTGATGTTGTAAATAAGGAACTAAAGTTTGTACAACCTCAGAGACACAACCCCTTAAAAAGAATACATCATACAAATGTTTCTTTGCAGAAATGGGGAGACAGGTTAGCCAATCCAAAGCAACATCTGCATATCACACCACCTAATATAAGCAACCTGAAATATAAAAATCTCAATACAAATACGTGGTGGTTCACTTTGGTGAAAAAAAATCGCAATTCCTACAAAATATAGGACACAGACGAAAGCTTTTCTTCATGGTGTGCTCCAGAAAGGAGCTATGAAATTTAGTGATTACCAAACAACAACACTCTAGCCATTGTTGGAAATGCGGTACTTCGATAAAACACCTGCCACCAGCTATCTCTTTTGTGTTCCGAAGGAACTTCTGCTCCAATAACCTATGGACACCACACCACAAAGACAATCCATATATTCAAAAAGAGATAGAAAAAGAGGGACATTTTCTTTAGGATAATGCAATTTCCAATTCTATCAAATGAATTGACTTCAACTATGAGCTAGAAAATGTAGTTTGTTGGGATTTCAAGGAACCGAGGACCAATAATAAATAAATATCAACAGGAACTTCATATGAACAAAAGATTACAGACCTCATCTCTATACTGTTTGTCAATGCTACCTGCAAATTCATAAAAAATCAGTTAGTATCCCTTGATCCTTTATAAGAAATCCCTAATTAGCACCTACTAGGTATTATGAATTTATGATCATTAAACCCAATCAAAACAAACGCACATAATTTTCCTCCATGTCCAATAACTTTAGTGATTAAAAACGAAGTTACTTGATAGAATTAATCATATAATCGAACTGAAGGTGGAGAATTATATATGACCTGCGAATGCGCGGGAATCGAGAGGGAAAATGCGGACGGCGAGAGAGTGGAGGGCGAAAACGACTTGGTCAACGTTTTTGGCTTCTTTGATCGTGGCGATGACTTTTCCGACCGTATCGAGTACTTCACTATTGGTGCTGTGTTCTCGTCCGTTCTTCTTCTCTGTTTCTTCGCCGCCGTCCATGGTTGCTCCGTGCTGAGCAGCTCCTTTGCTTCCCGGTGTTTTCATTTATTTGTTTGGGAGACATTTCTCATGTGTACTCATGGCAGGTCCCTATACTTCTAAGACATTGTCCTATTAACCCCCTAAGAATTAACAAATTATAAATTTCACATATATGATTCATAGAGCACTGTTATATATAATACGGACCCAGTGGAGTCCAACTGTTTTTAGTTTGATCTGAACCCTTTAAATTAAACCCAACTTTTGATCTGAGCCGTTTAAAATCAATAAGCCACTAATAAGCTATTCATTAAGCCGATTTCCCCCTCCTTCCTCCTCGTCTGCAACCTCCCACTCTCACAAACCCCTCTCCTCTCACACACGATCTTTCCCTGCCCGCCCTGAATTTCTCACACGATCTCTCCCCTCGCGCCTGATTTCCGCCTCTTCTTTTTCCCAACACCCATTTAAAAACCACGCTACTCCAGAATCAAAATAAAAAATCACTCTTAGATTTCCGACCCCGTCTTCACATCGCCGGCAATTCGTGGCTACCAACCACGATTTCAGTCATCGGAAGTTTCACCACGTCCTAACCAAATTTCTCTCCATCCTCTTACGATGTTCGACCTAATTTCTCTACACCGTGCCTCTGTCTCGATTTCATCCATCAACAACCCACAGCAACAGGTGCCTCTCGATTTCTACAGAGACAGGGAGAGAGACAGGGAGAGAGAGAGAGAGATTTTCGCTACTTTAGAAGAGAGTAGCAAGTAGTCGTCATTGAAATCCATATTGACGTTGCTCGGTATGCTTCTTAGAACTCACGATACATGTCAAGCGACTTTACCATTGATTTCAGCAACTAGGGTTCAATATCACCTACAATTTGGTCGTATTCTGCATTCAATAGGTTTTCAAAATCGATTTTTGCTTTTGAACTTGATTTTGTTGTTCGGTTTTGGAATCGATTTTGATATTAAAATCGATTTATTTTGATGAATAAGTTTAGACTTTGTTTGTTTGCGTATGGAAATCAAAATTTCTTTTAAAATTGATTTTGCTTTTGTTGTTCGGTTGGTTATGTTCTATAAGTGGCTAAGGTGATTCCTTTTTTGCAGACTCTTGCTCTATATATGCAATATGCTGCTGCAAATTAAAGGCTATGCTTTCTAGATTGATGACTTTACAATCTATTACCAGCAAGTTGTTGGATTCTGCTTTCTAATAAATCTCCTTTTTTGTTAAAAATTCTAATAAATCTCTTTTTATCATCTTTATTAGGTAATGGAAGTGGCCTCATGATGCTTCCAAAGGATATACTCTTAAGTTGCACCATCAGAAAAGAGGGTTCATATTTCAACCTCTTTAATTAGTTTATCTTCTTAGATAAACAGTATTTGCCTACTTGAAATTTGACAGTTGGAGCGGTGTACTGCTAATCTTTTTGGTACACTTTTTTTTAACTTTAACCCACGGTGGTATGGATCCAAATCAGCTCATGTCCCTTTAACTATGAGCACCACCCTTTGTCAAACATCCAAGGCTTAAGCAGCACATTTTAGTTACACTGTGATCATGTATGTTGCTCTTCTTTTTCTATCATTCTTTTTTGAGTAATGAAGTATGATTTCTTGTGGTTGAGGAAGCAAAATCACTTTTTGGTAATGTTTTCCTTACGTCTTAGATTTTTTAATTTGGGGCTGATTGTTGCATATAAGCAGGTGGTAGATGTTGTTGAAGGTTAGGTATCAATACAGATCTCAATAGCCTCATGGTAGCTAGCTAGGGTTTCATCAATTATTATTATGTTTCTTTTGTGTTTTTATTTGAAAGATAAAAAGGGGTGTCCATTTGTGTTGTATTGTGCAGGGAGGTACCAGTTTTGATGGATGCATAACTCATGGACCATGGGGTGGTTCACAGGGGGAAAACTGGATTTATACGTCCAAAGGCTTCATCAACAGAATATACATTGTACATGGAAGGGTTATTGATGCCATCACCTTCCAGGGTGACTGTACCATGGGTAAAACTGAAACCTCATATTTTGGTGGTGTCGGTGGCGATCAATTAGACATGGTACCTTAAATTATCCGAATGTAGTTTGATTGTTGAATACATGTTTTAGCATCTTTTTTTTGTAAACGTGCACTCAAGGAATAGTTTTCTTTCCTAATGATCGAGATGTTTCTAATTATGAAGATTTGCATCGACTATCCTAATGAATATTTAACGTCAATTAGTGGGACATTTGGTAGCTAAGGTAGTCATATTGACACATGCTTCTATATTTTAGTGGTGTTCCTTACTTCCGTTGAATGAATAATAGTGGAAGTGTTATAAGTTGTTCTGTTTTTGTTTCTTTTTGGTAGGACAAACTCTATTTTACAGTTTAAGCAATATTAGGGAACCTTAACTTTCATAAATCAAGTGTAATCAATATCTTTATGTGAATTTATATGCAGTAATAGGCTGATAGCATGTAGGAAGTAATTTGTTTTGTTGATTTTGATATATGTACTTTTCTAATTTAAGCTTGAAATAGATTTTTTAATGAATTTCTTAGCTCCAACTATTTTCTATGGTTTAATGAAGTTACCAGTATTAGTGTATCACTCCATAACCAGGTCAAGATATTATAAATTCGAAGTTAAAACTTATTTTATTTGCCACTTTAAAAGCAAAAATGTGACATTTGTAGGTATGGATGGGGTTGACAAGGTAAAAGTCCAAACAGTAGTGTATGAGATGAGGAAAGAAAAGAGGCTTATATGAAACAGAAGATCGAGAACATGCGAGCTCAGTGTGCAAAGCTAAAAGCTACTGATATATCTCATTACCAGAGGGTAATTGTAAGAAAATCTTTATTATGTTGTATGCTCCTCTTATGTTTGAGAAGTTGCGTTGAGTAAATATTTTTGTTTCTTCTACAGATTAAACTTGTGTAATTTAGACAGCATTCAATTCTACTTACAGATTATACTCTATTTTGAGCATGATTTCTGGCCATCCTTGCATCTCCCAACTTTCCATGATTATGATATTATGATTTTAATCATCCATGTTTTCTCATATGATGGTCATGTGAATTGTTGTTTTAGCTAGACGAGTATATGCAATGATTATAATTATTTTGTAGTCTAATATGACAATATATGCCCTACAGTTTTAGTTGGTCTATCAAATTTATGTCTTATTAGAACAAAGTAATGGGATGGAAGGAGTGGCTCGTGGATCCGGTAACATCGTGAGACGGGAGCGATGGAAGAAATGATCTGATTGGTCGGGGGGAGGTCCTGGGCCAGCAGATAAGGATGCAGAGCTGATCATGACCGCCGCCAGGTTTGCATCTCACAAACATGGGTGTGGGTCTATCGATCATCGCCTGGAACATGGTGAGGTTGCCCTTGTGTTGTTGGGTAGGATACTCCATTGCTTTGTATAACGCTGGTGGTTTTAATTAACCTGCTTCCAGGCTTTGCGTGACCCCCCCCCCCCCAAAACATAAACCGTCACCCGTGATTTCCCTCATTCTAATGTGTTCTCTTTTTTTTGCCCACCTAACACCTAAAGATCCACAAATATGGATCTACCATTTTAATTCTAAATTTTTATTTTAAATAACAATATTAAGTCAAAAAACAATAAAACAACAATATTAATAATGGAGTATTATTTAATCAAATTGATTGATCAAATTTCATGAGGAGGCGAGGTGTTATTTTATAATGGGATTCCAATTAAATACAATCATGTCGTATACCCGATCAACGGACGAGCATATATTATATATATATATATTAAATTTTTACTAATTAGATTATACTAACTTTTTCAAATAATTTGAATACGATTTGTTGGTGATTCTATTTAACAACTAACATATATTTATATAAAGTCTTCCGATCATTAAACAAATTACTCACGTTACCGTGCAACTTGCGGTTCTTACAGTAGTCTAAATCAAAATCACGTCGTATACCCGACCAACGGACGGGTATAATACTAATTTAAAAAAGAGGCAAGGGATTATGTTAGAAGTGTCATTTTCGGTGTGAAATGTGAATAGTAATTTCAAACTGTTGATCGTTTTTAATCAAACACCCTCCCATGAATTGCGACTTAAAAAGAAAATTGATCTAATGCATCTTATTTTGGTGCATCTTATCTAAGGGGTCGTTTCTAATCACTTACCCGGGTAAGTGTTTACCAGTAAAATTCAACACTATCACTTACTTCCCGTACAAGATTTTAGTCCACCAAAATGGCATTGTATGCAACAATTTAGCCGGTAAACGCTAACCGTGGTAAGAGCCGTCACACTCACTTACCGGGTAAAACTCTTGGTCCTTGCATTCGACTCTCGGTCCTTGCTTCCGCTCTTACCGGGTAAGATTCTTAGTCTTTGCCATATTCATCCAGTAAGCTAATGCGACTTGGTAAGCACTTACCCGAGTAAGCGTTTTGTAAACGGCCCCTAAATGTTCGTTCATTTCTCATCCAACACTTGATAACCACTTTTCACCAAATTTGGCAAATCTTACCAAAACTCAATCCTCAAATGAAAACCATAAATATTTTGAGAGCCAAATAACTAAATTTTTAATGTACATTCATTATTAAATTTATACGATTCAACAATGAACACACACTATAAAATTAATTATATAGTTCTCACATAAACCTATGATCATATAAAGACCATCTAACATTCTAACTATGACAATCGTATTCTTATGTCCTTAAATTATAAAAAGTTCTAAGGTCACCATATGAAATCCAACCAAAATTGATTAAAGAGAATATTTATTAAGCGCTGATCTGCTGATCTGCTGATCTGCTTATAGCTAAGAGTTAATATTTTAATTTATTTGATAAGTATTTATTTTTTTTGAACGGCAATAGACTCACACATACGTTTCCGTGGTATCCGGGCATCCAGTTGGGCAGCACCGACTAATCCGCGGCGACCCGGCCCAGCCCAATTGGACTTATTGAGTAAGAGTTGATCTAATTACAAAATTATAAAGATGATGAAATCAAGAGTTTTTTTTAGGTATATAACCTTAAATGAGATTTTAATTAAATCTATGATCTTCTCATGAGTATAAACCCATTTTTCTTATATAGGCAAAGATGTCATGAATTTAATTAAAAACTCATTTAAGGTCATTTACCTAAATGATCCTGAAATCAAAGACACCTGAATATAAGATACATGCCATTACATAATATAAGGTATATATACACATATTATGTGGATGGGTCATGTTCACGGGAAAACTTAAAAAAAAAAAATAGAAAACTGAAGAACACTCTGGTGGCTCTTCATCTGAACGGTATGCACTTGTGCATACAAGTAATTTGTAACATGCACACGTGCATATGCATAAGTGCATAAAAACAAAAAAAAACAACATAATTTACCTGTATGCACAAGTGCATACCGTTCAGATGAATGGTCACTAGGGTGTTCTTCAATTTTCCGTTTTTTTAAGGTTTTCTCCTGAACATCCCTCTTATATGAATTTCTATCGAATACTTACATTTTTTTTTATGGAAAACCGAACCTTGTCTATATATAAATATCATTTTAGGTGTCATTTACATTCAATTTAATTTCAAACTGGGTATAAAAGAATTCCTTTTTTGTCTACTGCTTAAAAAAACTAAAGCCAACCATGCTGAAATCAACAATTGCTCCCATGATATCCACCCTCCAATCCAAAACCAAACCCCAAAAGTTGTTATTCCCCATCAAGATCGCCACTCTTTCTAACGCAATATCACAAAGCCCACCAACTGTTCGACAAAATGCCTCACTCACTACTCAAACTTCACAAACCCCCACTTACAAACTCCCTCCATCTTCAGCCTACGTCCACCTCCCTTTCTGCCGTAAACGCTGCCATTATTGCGACTTCCCCATACTTGCTCTGGGCATTTCTTCAACAGAAACCGCAGAAGATGATCCAAGAATCTCAAATTACATCCACCTCCTTATTCGTGAAATCGAAGCAACCAAAACACATTTTGATCAACACCCACCTCTTGAAACAATCTTCTTTGGTGGTGGCACGCCTTCTTTGGTGCCACCAAGACTCGTTGCTAAGGTTCTTGACACGTTGAGATCCAAATTTGGGTTGTGTTTGGATGCTGAGATATCGATGGAAATGGACCCTGGAACATTTGATGCCAAGAAACTGAAAGAGTTGATGGGATTGGGTGTGAATAGGGTGTCGTTAGGAGTTCAAGCATTTCAAGAAGAGTTGTTGAAGGCTTGTGGGCGAGCTCATGGTCTTGAGGAGGTTCATGAGGCAATTGAGATTGTTGGGTCATGTGGGGTTGGAAATTGGAGCATGGATCTCATTTCTTCTCTACCAAACCAAACTCAAGAAATGTGGGAAGAGAGTTTGAGGCTCACCATTGAAGCAAAACCTACTCATGTCTCAGTCTACGACTTGCAAATCGAAAAAGACACCAAATTTGGATCCCTGTAAGTTCTATTATTTAATCTTAGGGTGCGTTTGGTACACTGGACAGGACAGAACAGAAGAGGGGTCATTGGGATCATCGTCCCACATTTGGCAGGAGGTTTATGTGGAATATACAGGAACATAGTGGAACAGGCCTTATCCACCCCATCCTATGGAGACAGATTTATGTTTTACCAATATAATCTCAAAATAAAATCTAATTCTCTTCTAAAACATCAAATATGCTTTTTATTTTATATTTTATTATTTCTTTAAATTTTATTTATTGTGTTTTATGCTCTTTAAACTTTCATTTTACTTTCCTCAAAATATTATTTTATACAGTTGATTTATGTAAATTATTAAATACTAATAGTAAAAAATATAAAATAAAAGGTTATGAAATAAAAAATGGAAACTACATAATTTTTTTATTTTGGTGTCACTTTAATCGTCTTGAAAAAAAAATTATAATAATTTATTTTGTCATAAAAAATATTTATTTCATTATGATTTAATAAATTATATAACTAATCAACATATATAAACAACTTATTATGGATAAATTGGTCAATGTTATCTGTTCTGTCATGTCCTGTCCTGTGTCTGCATACCAAACGCACCTCTAGTGATAGTTGATATTCAATTTGTTGCCTTTTGTAGTGGTATCAAGATCATATGTTGGTCTTATCGATACATATTATATAGATTATTTTAGTTGAAACATGTATATAATTCGATCCTGTCCATGGTTCACATATTCAGTTTTAACAGTTCGTGATTCGTTTAACGAATTAGCGACCACGGTCTTTTCCCAAATGGTTCATTACAAAAATAACAATATTATTATGTATGTGGCGATTTACAGGTACACACCAGGTGAGTTTCCACTTCCTTCCGATACCCAATCCGCCAAATTTTACCGAATGGCTTCACGAAAGCTCTCGGAGGCTAATTACAACCATTACGAAGTCAGTAGCTACAGCAAAAACGGATTCGAATGCAAACACAATTACACATATTGGATCAACAAACCTTTCTACGCATTTGGCCTCGGATCCGCTAGTTATATCAATGGAACAAGATTTTCAAGACCAAAGAAGTTGAAAGATTACACAAATTATGTGCAGAATTTGGAAAGTGGGTTGGTTGATTTTCAAGAAGATGATGATGTTGATGAAGGGGAAATGGCTATGGATATTGTTATGCTTTCTTTAAGAACTTCAAAAGGGTTGGAATTGAAGAGTTTTAGAGAAGATTTTGGGAGTCAGGTTGCCGTTGAGTTGTGTAAGGTTTACGAGCCTTATATGAAAAGTGGGCATGTGGCGTTTTTGGATTATGGAAGAAGAGAGATCACGGAAGATGAGTTTAGTTTGTTGGTTTTAGATGATGAAAAAATGGAAAATGAGATAGGGTTTATTCGGTTAAGTGATCCGGATGGTTTTCTTTTGTCGAATGAATTGATTTCGCTTGCATTTGGGGTGATGGATCCATGAATAGGTGTCAAAGATGAGGGTTTTTTCAAGAAATCTTTGATGATTGATGAAGAACTTGCAAAGAGGTTTTTGAAGGTAATCAATCTGTTTTAAAGACTAAAGAGTATATTATATATGCATGCACTTGTTTTTAGAAAGTATTGAAACTTTATGAATCATGGAAGAGTTTTTGGCAATTTGATACATGAAGAAAATATATTGATGATTTTTTTTGGATAACCGTGGGTTTCCGGGCCAGCTTACGCGCACCGACTAATCCCCGGGCGACGACGAATGGCCTGGAGTCATCGCATCGCAGGTGAACCTCCATGGCCACAAGGGCTTTGTGCCTGGATTTGAACCCTGGGTAGATGAGCTTCCACTACATCCCCAAGGGCTTTACCAGTACACCACAACCCAAATGGTTATATATTGATGATGTTGGTTCTGGTATGTAGAAGAATAGTCAAATTTCTTTGCTTATTGTTTATATGCTGGTGGTGAATGTTGTGATGTTTGAAAGTTTGTTAGAGGTATTAAATGTATAAAATATTTTAATGATATATTTAATGATCGAGGTCTAATGATCCCATTTTTTTAAGGTTTTAACTTTTATTTCTTTATTTTGGAAAAACTGTTGGAGAAGCTCCGACACTTTTTGGTTCATTTTCGAGTATGAAACCACGTTCGTCTCGTGGCTGAAACACTTTTGCACGGGTATACATTTCTATTAGATCCAAATCGCAACCGCACCGCGAAGTGCGGTTTAGAACTTCCGCGGTGTGGTTGGTTTACAATTTTACCAAGCCGCACTATGTGCTGTGATTTGCGGTTTTGAGTTATCAAACCGTTGTTCGCACCGCATATTTTTATTTTATAATTTTATATATGACACATATATATGTCATATATGTAGAGAGAGAATAATTTAGTATTTATATATAACAAATCTTGGACTTCGTGTTTTGGCCCAAAGTCCTATTATTCCATATGTCCAATTTAGTTTGAAGTAAACTTTTTACTTTTAGACTATTTTTAATAATGCAATATGTATTTGACAAATCAGATGCATTAAATTTTTTTTTTTACTACGGTCACTTTTTCGTTGATTTTATGATGTATGTTTAAACTAATAATTTTTGGATTGTAGGCATAAAGTGCGATAGGGGCAAATCGTATAATAAACCGCACCGCACCACATTTTGCGGTGCGGTTTGAGGTTTATGCGGTGCGTTTCACGGTTTGGCCCCAAACCGCACCACGAACACCATAGGTTGTTTATTGTTTTGATTTTGTTGGACCTTATTTATATAATGTTAGCATAAACAAAACTGAAGAATGTATGATAAAGGAAAATGATATTAATGAATAAAACTACAAAAGCAGTCAAGGGTCGTTATCATCGATCTATGCCTGGTTTTGTTTGCTTCTCAAGAGGTACTCAAATGACGGATGAGCGAAAGGACCCTTGAGAAACAGCTCGGAAACTACTTTATACATCGCCTCCGTCAAGTGAACCCCATCCCAGTTGATGTATCGGGAAGGGTCTTGACACGAGGAGCTTGCAGACTTTGACCCACAAGTGCCGCTCAAATCAAAGTTGTAGGGTTCACCACCGGACCCACAACAGGCTTTGTAAAGTTCATGAAACCCAAACTTGGGTGCGTTCTTGATGATGGAACGATAAGCGTTCCAGTAGTCAAGATAGACAATAACTGCTTTCGGGTATTTTCTACGGAGGTTTTGGATCTTGGTTTGAAGGATGGCGTTATGCATGTAGCTTTGGTTGTTGGCACTTGCGACGCAACCAATGTCATCACGGTCGGACTCGGGTGCAAGGTATAGGGCGAAGGTTAGGCAACCGGTGGTGGGGAGGCCTTGGACTACAACATGTTTTGCACCTTTGTCGAGCAATGCCTGAAACAGTATTTTCGATAGGCTGTAAATATATAACGTTTTCATACGAATATCCTACAATTATGTTTTTTTGTTGTTGAAGTATATGATATTCATATACGGCAAATGCAATAATTAAATTCCTACAATTATGTTACATACTCACAAATCGAACTTTTGATGATTATATACCAAATTTCAGTTAAATAAAAACATGATGACAAATATCCTGAGAACCATGAGAAATTCCATCAAATTAAGCGGGATACATTTTCGTTGTTTTATAGATTTTTTTTATTTTTTTGTCTTCTACGGAAGGAAAATCAATTTTATGATTTTGGTCCGTATGGTTTTTTGATTGGGTAAAAGACCAAAAAATCGATAAAAAAATTTAAAAAAATGTCTGTCATTTAATGAAATTTTTGAACGACCGTTAGAGGGAGATCAAATCCGAATGCCTTTTCAAACCACAATAACCAACTTGTAATTTTGAAACTACAAAGCTAAAAGTGTTATTTTTGACGAACCATATAGGATAGGGGTGTCAAATTTGTACCGAGACAAACCAACCAATTTCATACCAACCGTACCAACTAAATTGGTACCAATTAAGTTGGTACCAACTAAATTGGTTGGTACTACCGTACCAACTTCACACACTTGGTTGGTATGTGGTACTGAGAGAATATCACGGTAGTACCGTACCGTACCAACTTTATATATATATATATATATATATATATATATTATTTTTATTTATTTATTAAATAGGAAATAAAATACAAGATATTTGATGAATTGAT
This sequence comes from Saussurea involucrata, assembly GCA_033807775.1. Lineage (NCBI taxonomy): Eukaryota > Viridiplantae > Streptophyta > Magnoliopsida > Asterales > Asteraceae > Saussurea > Saussurea involucrata. Next base: position 9,595,458 of record CM066320.1, read on the forward strand.
TCGGCTCAGTAGTGACCGCTGTCTGATCAGTTCATGTTTCAATAACTTTCTTTTAATGTGGGCCTTAAGTAATTGTCATTTGGAAATATGTTTAGTGGACTGGGCCTTTTATAAATGTGATACTCTTGGACCTTGGAACTAATTTAGTCCCACTAGTCCACTACTTATGAACGATCAAAGAAGCTATGTCAAAACTCAAACTACTTTAGCAGGTTTGTTTTTTTTGAACAACAGGTTTGTTTTTTTTAACAGCAGGTTTTTTTCAATTCAACAGCAACCTGAAGGTTTGTTTATTTTGAGCAACATGTTTATTTTTTTTTGAACAGTAGTTTTTTTTTGAACATAAGGTTTATTTCAAGTTTCAGTAGCATGTTTGTATTATTGGTTTATATAATTTAATTGTAACCATTTTGAGATGTTGGTATAAAACCGTACCAATATGTACCAACCGAAAAATGTTGGTACCAATTAAGTTGGTACCAATTATAATTGGTTGGTACACGGTATTTCGAAAAAAAACATGGTACCGTACCATGTTCACCCCTAATATAGGACCAAATTTTTAGTTTACTCTATTTTAAATTATTCAAATAGATTTAATGTCATCAAAATCCCATGAATAATATCATTATCATTATTTTATTTCTCGTGTTTTAATACAAATAAAAAATATTATAAATAAATTAACTTTTTCGACTATATGGTTTGTTAATGATTTTGATTTTCGTTCCAATGGTTTAAAAACTGCGAGTTTCGTTCTTATAGTTTACAATTTATTCTACCCCACACAGAGGGACTAAGGGCATCTCTAATGTAGTTCTCTATTTTACTCTCTATTGTAGAGTAAAAATTAGAGAATATGTTATGTTTTATTCAATGTATTACTATATCTCTACTCTAAAAAGGAATATTCCAAGTTTATGCTTTTTTGTACTCTAGAAAAAAAAACAGAGAGTATGAATAGTAACTCTATATATTTGGAGAGTTACCATTCATTTCTCTATTATAGAGAGTAAAATAGAGGGTTCATTAGAGATATTTTAGAGAGTAAAATAGAGATATAGAGTAAAATAAAGGGTTAATTGGAGATGTTTTAGAGAGTAAAAATAGAGAGTTCATTGGAGATGGTCTAAATAAAGTAAAAAATTGTACACCGCAAAGTCCAAAACAACAAGAAATTGTAAATCATAAAAATGAAAATAGCAATGAATTACAAATCATAGGGACCAAAAAACTTAATTCTAAACCATACGAACAAAAGCCGATTTTTTTAACAAACCATGGGTGCTAAAAAGGTAATTTACTCTAAATATTTATAATCTTCTTTAGAAATACAGGAAAATAATTGAAATAGTGGTTTTACTTATTAGGCATATGTCTTCTACGCTTACCAAAATAGCACTCGGTCCACAAAAATTGTACGCGATTGCGTTACAGACCCAGCTCAAAAACACTAAAAAATACGAATATGATCGATTTTCCTTAAAGAAAATTTTGAGTCAGATTCGCAATTGCGGACCATATACAAAAAAATGTGTTTGGAAAATGGATCAGATTCTTTTCTGTTTTGTATTTTTGAGCTAGATCTGCAATTGCGGAACTAGTTTTTTGGACGCAATGCTATTTTGGTAAGAGAAGTGACTACGAGGTTAAACCACGAAAGAAAAATGGTTATTTTAATTAACTTTCCAAAAACATTATAATTGATATATCAAATTAAATTAAATTCAAATTTAAAATAAAATTAAACAATTACCTCCAGAACCCCTGTTACACTGCGAATAGCATGCAGTTGAATGGTTTTTCCGGTCACCGTCGATCCAATCGAGTAAGCATAGTCATTAGCTCCGATCTCACCCAACCAAACCAACGCATCCCGGAACACCGCCGTACACTCTTCCGGCGTCAGCTTCGCACTTTTACATTTATGCCCCTCCAATGTCTCATTGAACCACCCAAGCTGCGTTTTCAGAGACTGCGGTATTATATCAAAAGTAAGGTTATTTTTGACAAAGAACCCATGGCGAATGGCGGTGGACCCCGCTACGGCGTAATTGATGCCGGATGACGTGTCGGCCTTACGGTTGAGGTAGGGTGGAAGGTAGGGTAACGAGAGTGATTCCGCCACGAAGTCGATGACTAGACGGCCGTCGGAGTAGCGGTTGGTAGGGCGGTGGAAGAATGTGCGGCCGTAAGGGGGGTTGGAGACGTAAGTAAAGGCGGAGGGGCCGGTGATGGAGCCGGTGCTTCCGGTGTTTCCGGTGTCGGTGAAAGAGTCTCCGAAGGCGTAGATCTTGTTGAAGGGACGTGAAATCGGGGTGGCGGAGGAGAGAGTTAGGAAGAGGAAGAGGAAGAGAAAGAGGGCGGTGGCGGTGGCGGTTGTGGTGGTGGCGGTGGAGGACGGTGACGGTGACATGGTTAGTAACGTCTTCATTTATATTGAAGTGGAGGATTCTGTTATAGCCTGCTACTGGTTTATATAATTGGCAGTTTTTTCTTAGAGTAAATTACGTTTTTAATCCCTATGGTTTGTTAGAAGTTTCAGATACGTCTCTAGGATTTATATATTATTGATATTTTTGTCACCGGGTGGTAATTCTTATATTTAAATATGAACAGGTTTTGTATAAATTTTTTAAAATAGAGAATCAAATGTTAAAATCTTTAAAAAGCGTTACACATTCATCTCCAACAGTTTTGCTATTTTAGAAATTTTAACACAAATTATATTAATATAATATTCTTTAATTTATATTCCCAATACACTTTAAGAGAAAAAACTTAATACAAAATGATAAAATATTTATGTTATTGGTGGGTTGAATAAAATAATTATTTCTCTCTCATATTTAGAGAATTATAGAGAGTTCTCTATATTTAGAGTTTTTTTTCTCATAAATCTATATTATAGCAAACAAGATAGCAATGTTGTTGGAGAAGAATAAAAAACAAAAACCAATTTTTTTTTTATTTTGACAATACCGTCAAAGATGCTCTGAGGATCTAAGATAACAATAAATTATAAAGTATAAAAACTAAAATAGAGCTAAATTTTAAATTATAAAGACAAAAATAACAATACGTAAAAACCATAAGAAAGAAAGACTATAATTGTAAAAGCAGAATGACGAAATTCGATATTTTCAACATATAAACGAAAAACGTAATTTACTTTCTCTTTAATATTCATGTTTGGGTTTTTTTTTCCTTCAAAAAAATAGGTCATTTCTAGAAAAGTTTTGCAAAAATGAGTAAAAATTGGTTGAATTTTAAATTATTTACTCTTGATTTTAATTTTGATTTTTAATATTTCATTTATCCTTCTTTTTAAAGCTATTAGGCCATGAGTACCCGTACCCTTTGAACCCTTGTCATCTCAACGCCACATCAGTTTTTCTCTCTTACCCTTTCAACCCTAAAAGTGGAGTACCAGTACCCTTTGAACCCTTGTCACCTCATCCCTTTTAATTCTTTTATTTATACATTTAATTATTTAACAAAATAAAAATATTTATATATTTTTAATAAATAAAAATAAGATAAATAATAAAAATAAAAATTCATATCATTCATTAAAAAATTAAAAATTACAAAATAAATTTAAAAGTTACAAAATATTAAAAATCTACCCGTCGTCATTGTTGGGAACTTGGATACGCCAAATATGTTCGACCAAATCCGACCGAAGGTTATTATGAGTGTCCCGGTTTTTGACTTCTCGAACATTTTCCACGCGTTGTTCCTCACTGATTTGTGTTTCGATATCATCTGTGAAAATGTCGTTTTCATCGCCACCACAAATGGCTTGGTCTTCGTCTTCGAGTATCATATTGTGTAATATGACACAAGCGTACATAATGTTTCTCAATCTTGTCGGATGCCATCCGCGTGCCGGGTTATGAAGTATATGCCAACGTTGTTTAAGCACGCCAAAAGCTCGTTCAACATCTTTACGTGCCGATTCTTGCGCGGACTTGAACTTTTGTCGTTTAAGGTCATGTGGGCACGTAAATGATTTTACGAAAGTAGCCCATTCCGGATATATCCCATCCGCTAGATAATATCCGTGGTTGTAGGTGACTTCATTCACCTCAAAAGGGCACTCGAGTGCTTTTCCATCATATAGATCGTTGAAGATGGGCGACTGATTGAGAACATTGATGTCGTTGTTGGAACCGGCAACACCAAAGTATGCGTGCCAGATCCATAGATCATGGGAGGCCACTGCTTCTAGCATGATTGTCGGGTGCTCATGATCACCTCTCATGAATTGACCTCGCCATGCTACCGGACAATTTGCCCACGCCCAATGAGTACAGTCTATGCTGCCGAGCATGCCGGAAAATTCATGTTTAGCTTCATGCGCGGTGTACAACTTCTGAATATCAACATAAGTAGGCTTGCGTAAATATTTTGTACCATAGAGTTCAATAATACCAGTGCAGAATTTGTGCAGACAATCTCGTGACGTTTTGTCTCCCATCCTCAAGTATTCGTCAAGTGAGTCGGCAGCTACTCCATACGACAATTGCCGAATAGCGGAAGTACACTTTTGTATCGGAGAAAACCTGGTTTGTTGCTGGCGTCCACCCGAAGTGTAAAATACGGATACTCTACTTCTAAATCTTCAACTATTCGTTCGAATAGTTGTCTGCTCATCCTGAACCACCGTCTAAACATATCCGGTGTATAAACCGGGTTGTTGCCAAAGTAGTCCCGCAAAAGCCGCTCGTTTGCAGCTACCCGACCTCTTTCTATGTTCCCGGCCCTCAGTTCTCTTCTTGACGATGAGGCGGTGCTACCATAAATTAAATTTGCAGTTTCTCGAACCAACCCTACAAAAATTTCCCTAGAATGATTCAAGTACTCGTCGGTGTCTATGGATGATGATGATGCGGTCGATGAAGCGGGTTGTGGCGAATCCATATTGTGGAAGAAGGTATTGAATTTGAGAGAATTTGGTGTGAAAAAATAAGATGTTTGGATTAATATATATAATGTGATTAATTTGAAAAAAAAATAAAAATATATATTTTTTAAACAAACTAGCCGTTCAACGGCATTTTTTTAAAAAAAATTTAAAAAAAAATTAAAAATTAAAATAAAATGGCACGGGTTCATCGGGTTGGGGAACCCGATACCCCGAACCCCCCCCCCCCCCCCCCCCCCCCCCTACCCGCAGACCCCCGTACCGGAGCCCGCTGAACCCGAGGGCTTACCTATGAAACCTCCAAATCCATCTCTGATAATATCGAACTCCCCAAATCCTTCCAAATCTATGAACCCTCCCTACAAATTGATCAAACTCTGCAAATCCTACTGCCAATCGATCGAACTCTACAACTGTCCAGATTTATGTTTGCAGATCGATGAGCACGAGATTGGATGGTGATGGAAGAAGAAGAACCTGGAAAGAAACACAAAAAAAGAAGACGACTTCGAACGCTGAAAACGACGCCCCCTAGGTCTTGATGAAGGAAGAAGCCACTATATATGTTTTAAATAATTTTATATTAGTAAAAGTATAAATGTGTTAGACGTCACTATAAAATATGTTTTAAATAATTTTGTTAGTAAAACTACAAATGTGTTATTTAATGTAAAGTGTTTTTTATTAGTAAAATCATTTAAATAATTAGTTAAATTGAGTCTGTGATAATTATTATATAGTAGAAAACATTAAAAGTATTTTAGGGGCAATTCGGTCATTTCAACAGTTTTGTCCAGTCTTGTTCTACTCATACCAAACATAAAATAGATAATTATTTTAGTCCTGTCCCGTCCCGTCCAGTCCTGTTCCGTCCCATCTAGTCTGCATATCAAACGCTACCAAACAGACCCCATCATTGACTTGATATATTATTGATAAGGTGAATACATAGTCTATTCAATGCTAGGCTAGGCTTTCTTTATAGATGAAGACGTTGAGTAAGGGGGGCGGAACTTGAAGAAATCTGATATAACTTAGTAAAATATTTTAAACACAAATTGTGAACACGTCATTCCCAGTAAAATATTTGTTAATGTGGTGCATGTTACAAAAGAAAGGAGACGAAAAACAACACCACTTATCTTATTAATGATCCAAATTAGTGTAAGATGGATCTCATTAATATCACAACTTTTAGAGTTCGTAACTTATTAGAGCATCTCCAACAGCTTTCCCATTTTGAAGAAAATGGAGAATATGATGATTTTGGTCTTTACTTTTGCTTCAACAACTTCCCTAAAATTATCTCCAAAATGGAGAAAGTAGGAGAGAGAATGGGTTTTTTCTCCAAATATGAAGATCACTCCAAAAATGATTACCAAGTGAGAGGACCAATAGGAAACTTTGAAAATAAATATGTAGACAGAGAAATACTATTTTAATAGATGAATAAAATATTTTAATATTATAGTCATTGTTTTTTCTTCAAAATGGGAAATCTGTTGGAGATGAATGTATATTTTTTTTTGAGATTTTGGCTTTTGGTTCTCTATTTTGGAGAAATTTTAGAGAAGCTGTTGGAGATGCTCTTTTTTTTTCCCCGAAAACTTCTTACTTAAAAAGTAAAAAATTAATCACGATTAAAAGATAAGACACGTGATATTTTACCTATGTATTTTTAAACCTGCTTAATTAAAAATTAACCACAATAAAAAAAACACGTATTATTTACTGAAAAACACGAACATGTCTATTTTTTGACATGAATATTAATTATTACAATTTTAAAACGTAAAATCTTAACTATAAAAACAAGTAAAGTAGCCCTCAACCGTCAACCCCACGACATAATAAGTGTTTATGAGCCTTTAAATTTTTTGTTCAAAAAAAATTGATCATCATTTTAGTAGTGTTTTTTTACAATCGAAATTATGTATTGTTTTTTTATTAAAAAAACAACAATTTCATTAAACTCGTAGGTCGTTTTTGTTTTATATATGTTAAAGAACAATATTTATAAAAATAGATATCAAGATGGCTTAAAAAAGGCTTCATCTCGTGGGAACGATGGATCGAGAACCCATCCTTTCTCATAATTGACGAATAATCCTCGTTGAAGGCTTGCTTGGTTGTTTTTTCGGTCCCCCGTCCATTCTGCTGCCCTTTTTCTTGGGTTGTTTTAGGTGTTGGTTTTTTACGTTTGTTGTTGTACTCAGTGGCGGATCTAGGATTTTTCCATGGTGGGGGCACCTTTAAGGTAGTTTAAATGCCCGTAAAATTGTCCAATGTATTTTTAGCCTAAATCCAACATTTTGAGGTGTTTCGAGATGAGTTCTTGGTCGTGCTAAAGAGGTGGGGGTATTGTTTTATGTTTTGGGCGGGTATTATTTTTTGGTGCATGAGTTGGGCTTCGTGTGAATTATGTTGGTTTTCGCTTAGTGTGGCTTGGTACAAGTTGTGTACCAGTTGTGTTGATGTTTTCGTTTTGACGTCGGGGGCGTAGACTTTGTTGTTTTCCTTTCCTTTTGCCGTTTTTAATATAATTGCCTGGAGTTTTCCTTCAAAAAAAAATCCAACATTTTGAGGGCTTTTTAAAGGTTTTTGATTGATTTTAAGGGATTTTTAGGTTTTTTTGTCGATTTCGAGAGTTAATTTTGGTTTTTTGGTTGACTTCAAGACACTTTTTTTTATTGATGGGGTCCCAGACAGAAAATTATTGGGGGGCATCAAGGTAGAAACCCAAAAAATCCAAACTTTTACCCTAAAAATTTCATTTTTTTTCTTTTTAATGGGGTCCCATCCCCCATAAGTCATAACTTCCTTAGTGCATCCGCCAATGGTTGCACTACACCTTGCAGTCTCTGTTTTTTTTTTCCTGTGTACTGTCCCGTTTTTTTTAAATATTTTCTGCTGCTTTTCAATATAAATATATATATATATATATATATAGGGAATGGTTCAAACGAGAACCACTGTGATTTGCGAAAATGTGAGAACAATCTCAAAGCCAAGTATTATAATTAAAGTATTAATTGGTAGAGGTTTTAAGGGAGTTCAAAAATTTAAATTAATATTAAAATATTTTCTATTATATTTAAACGTGGAAGGGTATAATCAATAACTGATCTATCACAATTCAAATAACACAATCAATTTTCTCCGATCATCTGGGAAAGGATAAGACGTCCCGGTTGTTATCACACCGGATGATTATGTGTTAAAAGAGAAATTCACAGAGATGAATTCCAGGTTTTATCACATCTTCAACTTAGAAGGCGACTTCAAGTATGTTATCTGTCACAAGTTTATCACATCTTCTATGTATGTTGACGGTGGTCGGACATTGTATCACATCGTTTATCACAACTCTTTTTGCACACAAAGGCTTCTTCCATCGACATTCTATCACACTGTTATCACATCTCTTTTTGCACAATATGGCTTATTCCATCAACATATTAGCAGACCATTTATCACATCTTTTTTTGCACACGACTAGGGCTCGTTCTAGCGACATAATGACAGCCCGTTTATCACAACTCATTTTTTTCACGCAAGTAGACTTCCATTGATTTACCACAAGTAGATATTCACAAGGGCACATCAAGTATCACAGGGGCTCGACAATTATCACAAGGGAACGAAGATTTTCACAAGGGCACGTCGATTATCACTGATTTTGACTATCACAGGGACACGACGAGTATCATACGGGCATACGAGTATCACAAGTGCAAGGCGATTATCATAAGAGCACACTCTATCACACAATGCTTTCACAATTATCACACTCATATCACACTGTATTATATCACAGTGTTATCACACTCAATCACATTGATATATATGTTATCTGTAACACCCTCGAATTGGGAAAGAGCAACTAGATAAAATTTTCGATAATACATTCAAAATAATAGGATTTCTCCCTACAATCCAAAACGGGAAATATCTTAATTTAAAATCTATGATTATCCTCAAACAATATATAGCTCAAAACTCAATACAAATGCTAAGTTCACCACGGGTGTTACTTAACTAAGGTACAAAATGTTATTCCCAATTATTAACGCGGAAGACTTCCCTTAAGCAATTCACCTCTCGAGCACACTGCTAGCACTCGACCTTTTGTAGTGTCACTAAAACTACTCCCAACCTGAACCTGTTGCACATGCCAACAAATAAAAAGGTTAGGCTAACGCCTAGTGAGTTCAAGAGTTTAAAGCATGATTTATATAATTCGTTGGATGAAAGTTTGTGACGTAAATCATGATTTCCAAAAGGGTTTATGAAAGAATGCAAACGACTCATTTTCCAACACACACAAAATCTATGAGAAAAGTTCCCAAAATGTATAGAGCATTTTCAAAAATGAATTCCAATCCCAACTCACTCAAAACGTGTTTTGACGTTAAATATCCCAAGTAATTATAAACGTGAATAAAACTCCAATATTCAAAACATCCAATAAGGACGAGGCGTAGAACTCCACCAATAAACCATGAAAACATTTCATATAAATAAAATGTGTCACCGAAAATATGGATAAAAGCTTATACCCAAAAACCACACCTTTCGGTGACGGGGGAGACCCGATTCCATCGAAAGTGACGGGCACACAAAGTTAGGTCACTTATGATGTTACTGGATTACACCTCAAGTCCCGGTCCTAGTTCCCATGCCATAAAGACATCACAACCTCAAACCTTTCCCCATGCCTTTATTGCCTACTCCGTCGAGTTACACCTCAAGGACTTATGGGACCACATTGCATATCCAATCTAGACGAGTTACACCTCAAGGACTTCAATGACCCCCATTGCCTACTCGCTAGTGGCCCCAACGGCCTAACGCATATAACCATGCGTTTCAATAGTCCATTCCTTGTGCACAAAGAGATAGACCATCCAACAAAGACTGACTTACGTACCTATGGATCCAATGCAACACAGTCTACAATAACATGCCCATCCTGAAATGACTAAAGCACCCGAGCATGTAAATATCAATAACGTGCAATAATATGCAACCCATAAATAAGAATCCACATTGAGCCATTAAAACCGTACAAAATGTCCCCAAGACTTCCTTAAAGCCAAAACCGAGCAAAATGCTCAAAACTCATTAGACCCATAAATAACGGTCATCATAGCATAAAATGCATTTAAATATTGTTTAGGTAAACATGTACCACAAAATCCTCATTGACCCATAACTCGTCACTGATTAATAATAATGGGTTTCCCAAAATGGACTCATGCACTTATAATTCTCAAAATGATTCATGACACCAAAATGTGCATTTTCCAAATGGTTCATAAAGTCAATTACACCAATATGATTAAACCACCAATTAAACTTCATTTTGAGCAATAAACCTTTTAAAGACATATTATGATTTCTACACATCAAAATATCCAAAAATCCTAAATATGGGTGTTTTACAAACTTGATAAAGGTAAACACTTCGAAAAAGATTAAACTCATCAAATAACCCAACAATTGATAATTTCAAGTAAAACACACGAATACTTGGAAAATACTATTTTTGGCATGTATAAAGTTTTCACAAATCAACTTGAACTCACCTTACTAGATTTAGGTTAAATCTAGATTTTACCCCAAACGTAAGCTCATTTGAAGAAACTTGAATCTCCAAGCCAAAGCTTCCAAAAACCTAGACCATAAGCTTCCAACCATCAAAATCACATTCCACCATAAGAAATCGTGCCCCAACATTATCATCAACAATCTCTCCATTTATACCAAAAACCCTAATTTTGACCTAACTTTCACAAAATCATCTAAACCAAAAACTTGAGAAATAAAACACTAGGAAGTCATAAATGGGGCATTTATAATTCATGAGAAACTATAGAAACTAGGAGGATTAGCTTACCACTAAGGTTTTGATGAAAACCTAGAAAACCCCAAAATCTTCAATGTTGGAGATGAAACTTGATCTTTGCATTAAGAGGTGAAACCACTAGTATAAGATGGTGAAAGAACACTCTAATCTTCAAGAAAGGACCCCAAAATTAGTTAGGGTTCGTGAGGGAGGAAGGAAAAACGATTTGGGAGAGAAAGGGAAGAGGTTGGAAGTGATAAATGAGAAAGAAGGCTGAAAATTCGTATTTGACAGCACCCTGTACCCTTGGCGCGACATTGACACGCAACATTGACATGGTCATAGTCGTTGGTCATAGTCGCACAAGGTGTACCGAAGGCTGCCCCTTCCCTGTGACTATGCCACGCGACTGTGACACGGTTATAGTCGCCGGTCATTGTGGCTTGACCCGTACCAAGCCCCGAAACTCGACTTTTTCAACGCCAAAACTCCCGATACTCTTAGAGACTTTAAGTAATGTCTTTCCAACATAAATCCCACCATTTTCAAGATGCAAAACATTTGGGTGATATATACTCACCGAAATTACGGGTGTTACATTATCCAAATATTACTCTATCACAATGCGTAGCTTTGTTATCACACAAAATTATAGTCCTATCACACTGCTATCACAAATTGATTAAACAGACTTATCACAATATGAATACTCAAAACGTATCACAATATGATCGACAAATAAGGGATTTACCATCCAACCATCGAAAATTAAGAGATAATTCTTACTAATTAAAATAATATAGAAAATAACTAATTACGTTAATACCCTCCTCTAATGCTTTAATCTTATTTATTAATTAAAATTAGAGATTAAATAAAATGGAGGCCCACAATTGTTCTTGCGTTTTTGTAAATAGGAAGGGTTCTCGTTTGAACCTCCACCTATATATATATATATATATATATATATATATATATATATATATATATATATAGGCTGATAATCAAATGAGAACCACAAATAGATTACAAACCCGTGAGAACCAATGTAAAAATTTATGTTTACATGATTTTTTTTCATCAAAACATATGATTTAAGATATTGTTACACATATGTTCGTGTTCACCTTATGAAAAGTTTACATATGAAAAACGAATTTTGTTTCACCTAGTGAAATGAAAAATACTCGTAAAAAATATTCACATGGTGAAACAAATCCATGTGAAACTATTATATTATGAAACACATATATTTGAAGTAAAATATAATAAATCCTAGCATTTGATGAAAAAATATCATGGAAAAAAATATTTTATATATCGGTTCTCACGGTTTATAACATATTTGTGGTTCTCACATGATTTAACCCTTATATATATATATATGTATGTATATATATATATATATGTATGTATGTATTAGAAATACCTCATAATTGAGTCAAGTGATTTTGAATGACAAACCATTTAATAAAATCAAACAAAAACGATTGACTCACCGAAAGCAAAACAACAAAATAAAGGCATAGACAGCCAACAAGAACCACGACATCTAAGATCCACCAAAATTAAGTTTTTACATGATGAATTTCAAATAGGGCTAACTTTTCTCTTTTAAATACAAATTCAAAACAAAATAATTGATATGTATAAAGAAGTACAATTAATAAATAAAATAAATTACAAATATAATAATTAGAACGCCTAGTTTGCATTTAATAAATTGTTTAAATTGCTACTTTAATGATAAATGGATTATTGTTAATCGATATTCATTAATATGTTTTTCAAGTTTTTACTTTCTTACAATTTCTACTAAACAAGGATATATATATATATATATAGGGAAAGGTTCAATAGAGAAGTGCAAATATTTAGAGAAGTAGAGAAGTAAAAAAACACGGGTCCGTTCATATATGAACGTTCATATATAAACAGTCATATATGAACATTCATATATGAACGTTCATATATAAACAGTCATATATGAACGTTCATATAACAGTCATATCTGAACGTTCATATGAACGTTCATATATGACTGTTTATATATGGACGTTCATATATGAACGGACCCGTGTTTTTTTACTTCTCTACTTCTCTAAATATTTGCACTTCTCTATTGAACCTAAGGCTATATATATATATATATATGTAGAGTCATATTCAAATGTAAACTTTTTTTTCGTGTAAATCGTGTAAACTTTGTAGTTTCATATGTTTTTTTGATGAATTTTTTATGGAATTGTTTATTTTAATGAAACTGTTTCATATCATTAATTTCTTGACGAAATCTTTTTATGAAATTTGTAGTTTCATAGGTTTTTTTCATTTTTATGAACTGTTTCATACATTTTTCGTTTTCACCTATGCAATTTTTCGTTTTCACCTATGAAACTACAAATTTCGCAAAAAAAATTCATCAAGAAATGAATGATTTGAAACAATTTCATCAAAATAAACAATTCCATAAAAAAATTCATCAAAAAACCTATGAAATCGAGAGTTTACACGAAAAAAAGTTTACATTTGAAGCTCCCTCTCTCTCTCTCTATATATATATATATATATATATATATATATATATATATATATATATGATACAAATCAAATGCAAACCTTGCATTTGTTGCACCCTCTTACAAACCAGTGTGCATATATGCATAATCTGAGATGCATATATACATTATCTCATATGAATGTATGTCAATTATATGTATATTCTTGCATGTATGTATATACATATGTATATGCACATTGTGCACATATACACACTGGTTTGTAAGAGGATGCTGCAAGGTTTGCATTTTACGGAGCATATATATACATATATATATATATATATATATATATATATATATATATATAGAGAGAGAGAGAGAGAGAGAGGAAGGTTCACGTGAGGAGCGCATCAAAACGTGAGAAGCGTGAGGAGCACCGCCCATGTACAAAATCACATGTGATTCACAACACAAGGACTAAAAATCATATGTGATTAACATTTGGGACACGCGCGGTTTGTCCCGCGGTTTGCGGACACGCGCGGTTTGTCCCGCGGTTTGTGTTGTGAATCACATGTGATTTTGTACATGGGCGGTGCTCCTCACATTCTCACGTTTTGATGCGCTCCTCATTTGAACCCAACCCTATATATATATATATATATATATATAGAGCCTCCTTCATATGTAAACATTGTTTTTTGTGTAAATTATGTAATCTGATCATGACCGTCCGTTTAAGTGTTGTGTGGTCTAGATTGACACCGTGGTATTTTTGTAAATATGAAGGAAATGGCATCTGTGGAATCCGGTGAAATTACATGAGGGCAAATCCGGTATTGAGCTAAAGAATGAAATAAGGAAACAATCTACCAAATCAATCTTCCCGCATATCACGCTTCGATTTCAACGGAGTTCAAATCGATTGAAGATAATCGACTCCATTTTGGACGGAATCTGGTACGAAATTTTGAAGATTATGCAATGGATGATGAAAATTGGGCGCGAATAAGGAGAGGTATGAATCGTAACCTAATTTTTTCGATACTATAAAACCGATGTTTGCATAACTTGGATTTGAACTTTCATAGGACGACAAAAAAGTGAAAGGATTCGATTACTGAAGTCATTCTCCAACTTCACGAATACTAAAGACAATCCGGTTGATTTAGAGGTGGAAGGGGTTTCGATGAAGACAAACAGTGAAGAACAAGGTATGAAACGGGTTTTTTTTTTCATTGAAAAAATACAGATGTGAAACAGCTTGATTTATAATGGCGTTCGTCATTACAAACTAAGAAACAAACATTACAAATATAGTGTTTCATATTGTGTACTAATATTCTTGATAAAACCCTAATTGTTACATATGAAATCAGTAATAGTTTATTTTATTGATGTGGTTAACACAATAGATTAATCATATTAGGGTATGTTCTCCAGAAAATAAATTTTTTCTTAACCTCATCCTTGCATTGTTGATAAACCAATGTTTACTTGTTGGGTATTGCGAAATTCATATGTGATTTGCGTAAACTATGATAATATGAAATATTTCATATGTGATATGTAATGTTTCATATGTGATATGGTAATGTTTCATATGTGATGGTAATGCTTAAAATGTAATTTTAGTTAATGTTTCATATGTGATAAGGTAATGTTTCATATTTGATTGACTGTTAATTTCATATATTGCCCCCTATGTTCAATTATTGGTAACATAAACCATGTGTTTATGAAATCAGGAAAAAATAAACAATTAAAATGTTGGTAAATTCAACTGAACGTAATCAATGTACATTCAATTATGTATATATGAAAAAAGGAATATGAATTGTTGTATGCTGCATTGGTATAATTGTGAATTGACTGTTTTTTCAAGCAGGACCAAGTGGAATTAAACGGAAAACTCCGGAGAGTGATAAAGTTGTAAATAGAGACAATGAGAAGAAAAGGAAATCAGGTATATTTATCATATGAAATTAACCGAAAAACTCCGGAGAGTGTTAAAGTTCTAATACATTTCATATGTTGTCAGTTTATTCCATATCACAATTTGGGTAAACATTTAACATGTAGTTTGTGTGTTTATTAATGTCATATTGTATGATACAACAATATAGGTGAAAAGGCAAAAATAACTATAGCTGTGGAGAGTGAAACGAAACGAACAACAAGAAGCGCGTCCAAAACGCAATCAAATAAGGCGCAAAATACAAAAAAAACTGGTGGTACTGTATTGAGAGCTCCAGCAACACAATTAGGTGGCATCGAGGATGACGATGATGACTTTGGGGTTAAGCCCACCTTAACCAAAAAAGGTACTGTAGACATATGAATTTGCACTGAATCGTATAATATGAACAAATATGTTGACCGGATGATGTAAGTCTCCAATACACATACATGGTTTGTTACTTCTATTTCGTATACTGTTTCATAAGAATGAATTTGTCAGATATATTTAACACGATTGATACATTACAGATGTGATAAGGCTTAAAACAACTACTCTACAAGAAAAGAAAAGGCTGGATAAGTTTATCAATCAAAGAGAAGTGAAGAAACCGACAAATGTTGATGGTATTCGAACTCGAACATCGCCCATGACTCTGCAAGAAACTGTATGCCAGTTAAACGAGGAACAACAATCTGCGGTAGAGAAAATGGGTCTTGGTTCGCTGCTAAAAATGTCGGTTGACGACATACCATCCAAGTTGGGGTATTATGCCGTAGACAACCTCGACCCAGACAACATGGAAGTGTACTTAATTGGTACAACATTGAAAATTACTGAGGATGTTGTAAGCAACATACTTGATGTACCAAATGGAGGGCTCAACCTAGACGAAATGGGTATAGATGAAAACGGTAGACTTGTGATTGCAAGATGGAAAAAACAATACACTAAGGATAAGGTGAGGCCAACTGATGTGAGCAACATGATATTGCAATCAAGTGATGCAGGTGAGTTGTTCAAGCTTAATTTCATAGTCTTGTTTGTGAACTCGATGGCTGAATGCAGTCCAGATGGACGTTGTCATAACAACTTTCTGACAAAAATTGGTAACATCGATATGATTGGAACAATAAATTGGTCCTGATACATATGCGAGTGCATACGAAGAAGCAAACGGAACTGGAAACGGGATACATACTCTAGCTTCTATCATGGACCGCTCACATTCCTAACGGTATTGATTATATAATTAATATTGTTTGTTTATTTGTATGTAATTCAATCTAAGCATGTGAAAATAACTATAAATCTTTCATATGCAGCTACTTTATGTGCATATGACGGCCTGTGATGAGATGGATGTTGATGTTGACCGAAGTCAGCTGCCACTTCACACTTGGTTAATGGAGTTGCATAGAAAAAGGATGAAGATCGGATTCAGAATGGGAGGGTTGGGGGTTGGAGTGGTCCGAGTTGACACAATTGTTAATCATAAGGAAACTGGAATTGTTCGTAAAGACCTTGAAGCTTCACACCACGATAAGATGTTAACTAGAGAAATAAGCAATGTAAGTATTGCATTGAATTAATACTCATCTAATATGTTTCATATGTGTTGTATGATATGATAACGTAAAATTCTACTATTATCTTCATATATTCTAAAACAGATATCACGAAGTTTTAGAGATGTTGTTGTTATTCATGGTAGTGAAAGTGAATCCGTTCCTAAGGACATTCCGGAAAAAGAACATCGTAACAAGGTAGCTGAGTAAACAATTTGTGTAAATGTTAATTGCAGGAAAAAATCCACATTTCAATAGTTATACATGTGGTTTTGAGCATATGAAAACTTAGGTTAATAATAGTTTTGCATATGTTAACATTTGATTATAAAATGTTTAAATGTTTTGTTATAAAGGAAATAACTAAGTTGCATACGATTCTTGTGAAACAGCAATCACAAACATGTGCTTTGCTAGGAGGTGAAACACTTCAGCATGATGTTGAGATAGCAAATCAGGTGGTAACAGATGTTGTAAATGACATAATGGAGTCTGAAGCACGTGATAATGGCAGCAGAGAAGCCATTGAAACTGATGTTGGTGTTGAGAAGCAAGACAAGATGGTGATTACAAATGAAGGTGACTTGGTGGTGACTATTGGAAATATTCCAACAGGCATGTCAGTAGAAGATACGCAAGAGGAGGAGATTGATGAAGAGGGTGGGTTATATGACTACGATGATGAACAACTGAAAAGGGTAAAAAATACATGGTTTTCTTATGAAATACATATATCATTGTTTGATTTGGTTGTTGTGGTGAGATTTTATGTTATGAAACTGAAACATAATTTTGCCTGATTATGTAACACCTTAGGCATATCCCACATCGGCCGTGGACAGGAGAGATGCTGGGTATATTAGTAAACCTTGGCCTTACCAGACACAACGCGTTTTGGGGCCACAAGCATGCGGGTTCCTTGGGAACTCTGTGGTTAAGCGTGCTTGGGTGGGAGTAGTACCAGGATGGGTGACCCCCTGGGAAGTCCTCGCCAGGTCGCCAAGAACAAAGCCGTGAGCCAGTGGGGCAAAGCGGACAATATTGTGTCGTGGTAAGCGGGGTGTTACAAATGGTATCAGAGCCACTCCTGTGCCGTTCGAGATGTGGGGCAAACCTCATCGAGGACGATGAGTCCCTGAGGGGGGGTGTGTGTAACACCTTAGGCATATCCCACATCGGTCGTGGACAGGAGAGATGCTGGGTATATTAGTAAACCTTGGCCTTACCAGACACAACGCGTTTTGGGGCCACAAGCATGCGGGTTCCTTGGGAACTCTGTGGTTAAGCGTGCTTGGGTGGGAGTAGTACCAGGATGGGTGACCCCCTGGGAAGTCCTCGCCAGGTCGCCAAGAACAAAGCCGTGAGCCAGTGGGGCAAAGCGGACAATATTGTGTCGTGGTAAGCGGGGTGTTACAAATGGTATCAGAGCCACTCCTGTGCCGTTCGGGATGGTGGGGCAAACCTCATCGAGGACGATGAGTCCCTAAGGGGGGGTGTGTGTAACACCTTAGGCATATCCCACATCGGACATGGACAGGAGAGATGCTGGGTATATTAGTAAACCTTGGCCTTACCAGACACAACGCGTTTTGGGGCCACAAGCATGCGGGTTCCTTGGGAACTCTGTGGTTAAGCGTGCTTGGGTGGGAGTAGTACCAGGATGGGTGACCCCCTGGGAAGTCCTCGCCAGGTCGCCAAGAACAAAGCCGTGAGCCAGTGGGGCAAAGCGGACAATATTGTGTCGTGGTAAGCGGGGTGTTACAGATTAACACCTGACAGAATTACATGGCGAAAATTGAAGCAAATTTCAGTGTTATCTACTCCACTAAATGGGACATTGAGGTCATGATAAATGAAGCTAAGGAGCTGTTCCCCGATGAGGTTTGGTTAGATAACTACCGTGAAACACTGGAAAGTCTGTTCAAGGAAGACGGAGAAAATGATGACGATGTAAACGCTTGCGATGACGAGGATGATATGGATGGCGGCACATCAAATGATGGAGATGATGATAGAAGCGCGCGTGGGGGGGGGGGGGGGGGGGGATGGAAAAACAGCAATTACACCAACAAAACTGAACTTTGAAGAAGATGAGCTGAAGGATGCAATTACACCCGATTCCCCACTATGGTCCAGTCAGACAACATTCAATATAATTGACAACGATATATTGCGCAGATCGGCATAATCGTTATCTAAGAAGACAAATGAAGCTGCTCCATCGTTGGACCATGTAGATGTAAATTCATTTAACAAAGAGATGATTGTATACACGGGGTAAGGATGCGGTGATAAGTGCATCAAACGGATCTGCTAAAGGAAAGGAGAAGGTGATCGAAGATGTCGAAAACGTTCTGGTGCGAGGAAATAAACGTGAGATAAAGCTTGGGGCTCAAATAAGGTCCCCGTACGTCAAACGACATGTTTTATTAGGGCAGGCGGTATATAAGGATGAGGAAAAAGCGCACGAGTACTGCATGGCGGCGTTTGGCGGTCCAGAGTAAGTATATGAAACGATATATCTTTAATATTACTGTTAACGTATATGATATATTTTTGATATGAGTGTTTTCAGTTATGTGCTGTTCAGATCACAAAACGGACAATCAATATCACGCACAACAATGGAAAGCCACGACTATTACGCAACGGACAATTCCTTGAATCATGGTTCTGCATGGTATGGCAATTCTTGCACATTCGCTTGTTTCTTTTATTCTTCGTCTTGGTTTTCTCCAAAGTACCAATCAAACGTTTACCGGTTCCACACCCCTTGTTTCGTATACCGGCAGGGGGTAAATTTTGAACATTCTCAGGAACATCTACTCCATAACAATCCCTCAGCGCATCGGCTCTGTCGTCAGCAGGGCATGTCGAGATATTAAAGACATTGAACTCATCCGTCACGTTGTCAAGAATATCACCAAGTTGGTTTAGTTTGCCGCTATCATTCCTAATACGACTAACAAGCATATCCATTTTCGAATACAAACGATTAATCAAACGCTATTTCTCAACATCGACTTCACCATATCTAGCACGAGCCGCTTGAACTTCAACAGGTACCAAGGACCTAGTCCATCGACGAGATATGTAAATATCAGGGATGGCTACACAATCGTCATTTAAGAGAACTTTAAACATGTGCCTACACATGAAACCATTACGAACAAAGAAATTGCATTCGCATTGCATCATATTAGATGATGAATCATGAACAACCTGTCAAAAATAGTACTATTATTATAATACATATATTGGAAATAACACGTCATAAATATGAAACAAATACACAACATAACGATAAGTAAACTTTACATACCTTATAGCATCTTTTAGTAACAGATTTCGTATTCTTATGTAAAACACAATATGTATAAACATCACCGTCTTCTCCGATCAAGACTATTCCACAATATAGGACAACTTTCTTAATCTCCTTACGCACTTGAAAAAACACAGTACGTGTGTAAACCTCAACTGCATGTCTCTCAATCAACAAAGGAGTTGCAACGCGAGGGAAAGTGTTCTTCGTAACAAACTCCAGTGTTCGATGCTTGTTCCTTTGCCTCTCAATTGCACCATCAAATGCATGCAAAAACTTCACCAAATCATTACGGTAATGTGCATATATTCTAAAAAATGCGTGAGAACTCTCTGACCTAGAAGTCGTCCGCATCAACCCGGACATGGGTACGTCTTTATAGTAAGCTGGAATCCACGACTGCCTGATTTCATACATATCACTCAGCCAATCATTCCGATGCAAGTCATAATCGTCGATAATATTAGCCCACTCCAACTCAAATTCTTCGGGTTTCATGTGAGTGCTCTAAACCAACTTATTGAATCGTCTTTTGAAAGTGGTGTTCTGATCAAGATCAACAGTTATCTGTAAAAAAAATTAATACGGAAATATTATGTAGTATTAATTGCTTAATGTGCAATGAATTCATGAAAACTATGAAGATAATTAACTCGAACTACCATTGTCATTAAATATATAACATAAAATAAAGCTAACCTTCCCAGGTAGTTTCTTCATAATATGCCACATACAAAGACGATGAATTGAATCGGTAAATATAGCGGGAATCGCTTGTTTCATAGCAGCACATTGGTCGGTGATGACGAAAGTCGGCTGCTTCCCATGTGCTTTCAAGAAAGCACGCAGTACCCACTTAAAATTCTCAATGTTTTCGTGGCTTATTAACGCAGCACCCACGACTACAGACCTTTTGTGGTTGTCAATAGCAATGAACGGGACAAAATTCATAGCATGCCTATAAATATTAAATCAATTGTTGTAATAGTTCAATAAAATAAAAACTATAAAGACATGGTAATACGCGTTAAAATAACTAAAATACCCGTTGGTGCGATACGTCGCATCAAAAGAGATAGTATCCCCGAACTCTTTATAATTTAGTCTACCTATTTCATCAACCCAAAAAATTGCTTGCAACTCACCCTCACTGACCAAAATATCATAAAAAAAACTCTGGGACAGCCCTTCTCCGTTTCACTAAAAGGTCAACCAACATCTGTGCGTCTTTATTTCCAACAAACGTAGACATATCCCTTCTAGCATTTTGATAATCAACAACAGTAGCACCAACATACTCATAACCACCCATTAGACCGGCCTGAATCATATGCGACTTCGCCCCACCGATGGATGACGATGAAGAGTTATACACATTCCTATAGTCCATGTATTGCATCTTCCTACTGGCACGTGATAGTTTTTTTTATGATAACTGAACAAAGAATGGTTATGCCTTTCCTCAAATTTATAAACAACATATAACTTATCCGCTCTCGTATAGCGAAACTTAATATACGCTTTGCATCCCGACCTCTTGTAATTTGAATTCCTAGACTTACGATTACCAGACACATCCTGAAGGGACCGATACTCTTTTTTATCGGGGAAACCTTGCTTGCTACACAACAGGTAACGTGTTTGCACATCCCCATCCTTATTTCTCTTCTTATTTGACTGCCTAACATCGAATCCAGCTTGTTCTGCGTACTTCCTATACGCAACATCAGCGTCTTCAATATTCGGGAATGAAGATCCCACGCCAATCTTTACATTCTCATCAACCTTAGGTATCCAGTATTTGGTACCACCAGGAGAAACAAACGTCTCGTGATGGTCTGGCAACAACAAAATTGAATAAAATTCAAGTGTCAAATAATTAAGCACATAATTTATAAACCAAAAGTTATGAAACTATATAAAATATAACATTTAATACAACTTTCTATATAAAAATTAAACAAACACCACTAATGAGACTAATAAAAATATGATGATGCTGTATATTTTTAATTGAAACCCTGTTTCATATCGTTGATTGTTACACAGTTTACATGTCCACATATAAAGATTTTTCGTATCCTATAGTTTCATATTTTATGTACAACGTTTCATATTTGTTTATAAGATAGATAAAATGGTATTTTAATCGTATCCTGCGGGTTTCATGTTTTACATACAAAAGTTTCATATATATATATTTTTTCATACATTGTAAATCCACCAACATTTTACACGACATGCATGATAACGCCACTTTTTGGCGTTATTTTCGGTCCTCAATCCAATGAGATTGGCTTGTGTTCTAGCAAAAAGGCGAGATTTTACGCTTTATTTAGTGAAATGTGCAGGTTATTTAAAAGGCAGTAATCATCGAGAAAAGAAGCTAAAAAAGAGCCCAAAAAGAGCCAAAACGAAGCCCAACGGAAGCCCGAGATCCAAACCCAAGACCCGCGCCCGAACCAGGACCCGAAGCTGACCCAAACCACATCAGAAA
The DNA here is from genome assembly GCA_033807775.1 of Saussurea involucrata. NCBI lineage: Eukaryota > Viridiplantae > Streptophyta > Magnoliopsida > Asterales > Asteraceae > Saussurea > Saussurea involucrata. Next base: position 9,618,087 of record CM066320.1, read on the forward strand.
AGCGCACGACTTGTGCCGCGACTTGCAAGTCGCGGGACAAGTCGCCTAAGTCCCTGTCTCAGCCATTTAGTTTGGCGTTTTTCCAGATTTTAGGTCATTCTCGGCACAGCTCACACACGACGAACGATAGCGACTTGGGGGCGATTTTCAGAGGTTTTTCGGAGCTTTTGGAGCCACGATAGATGATCGATTGGAGACACGTTCAACACGTAAAGTAGATACGAACACGAGAGAAGGGAGTCCGCCATTACATTCATCGCTTTCATTATCATTATGTTTACATACAGGTTTTCATCTTCTTTCTTTGTGTTTGAATCCACCACCAACATGAACTAATCCGTAGATGTTGGGGGTTGGAATGAATTTGGTTTAAGCATGTGAACATGTGATTTGAACTTTTATCAGTTTTCTTATTTAATGAAGCATGTGATTTGGTTTTTAATGCTTTTGTGAGTTTAGCTAACTTTCAATTGTTGTGTTGTTTTCAATTAAGTTCGAGAGAATTAATTGTCAACTAGAACTAGAAAATTGCATGCCTAAGGTGAGAAAGGGGATAGAGATATACCGAGTAAGCCTTAGTCCCATTACAATCTTGAGCTTAATGTGTTTTGAATTACATAGGTTGAGATCGAGAGATAAAACTTGTGTTTTCAAGATAAAAACCGTGGTTGATTGAGAAAGAACCATGCTTTCAAAATAAAACCCGATGTTGCTTGAGAAAGAACAACGGTGATCTAAAGATTGGGTATTCCTTAAAGAGAACGACTGGTAATTGTTTTGAGTCAGATATTTATATGTGAGAACCATTGGATTTCCAACCCTCAACTGTTTTCTCTATCAAAGTTTCTTAAGTTGTTTACTGTTCCGTGTTTGATTTAGTTTGTTTGCAATTAATTAGTTATAAACCACAACTTAAAATATCAATCGTTCAGTTAATAGCAATTGTAGTAATTGTGATACTTAGTTCCTAGTTCCCTGTGTTCGATACTCGTACTTTCTAGTACTATTACTTGACTTCGATCCGTACACTTGCGGTAAGATTTAGGGGGTGATACCCGCCTATCAAGTTTTTGGCGCCGTTGCCGGGGAACTAGTTGCAACTGATAGCACTACCAGCTATAAGCGCTATTATATTGGACATTTTTTTTCTTTTGTTATTTTATTCCATCACTTTCAGTTTCTGGATTGCTAAATTTGTTTGTTTTCCATTTCAGACCCTAATTGGTTTATGCCAAGAAAAGCCCGAGGGGAGAAAATCGAACCGATCGATCTAGAAATCGAGAGAACCGTCCGTCGTCTCCGCAAAGAAGCAAAAGCTAAGAAACATATCAAGATCGAGATGTCCGACGACGAAGCTCCTCCCGAGAGACGTCCTATGCGGTCGTTTGTCGATCCGAATGTGGCGGCGGCACGCATAGGCATCTAAGCGCCCGCTACAGGGGCGAATTCTTTTGAGCTCAAACCGAGTACCATTGTCATGGTACAACAGAATCAATATGGAGGAGCGCCGACTGAAGATCCTCATGCACATCTCCGTGCATTCGAGAGGATTTGTAACACATTTAAGATCAATGGCATGAGCGAGGATGCCATCAAACTGAGGTTATTCGGATTCTCTCTCAAGGGCCGAGCTGTAACATGGATCGAGGGTATCCAACCGGACTCGATCACTACTTGGGAGCAGTTGAAAACTGCGTTTCTTCAGAAGTTCTTTCCTCCGAGCAGAACCGCCCAACTCATGGCCGAAATCACACATTTCGCGCAATGGGACCAAGAAACCTTGTATGAAGCGTGGGAGAGATACAAAGATATGATCAAAAAGTGCCCTCATCACGGGTTGCAAGGCTGGGTCATCATCCAGGCCTTCTTTAGTGGACTCCACCCACAGTTCAAATACGAAATCACCGCTGCGTCGGGTGGAGCCCTAATGGATAAATCATATGAGGAAGCATGCGAGCTGATTGATAACTTGGCCGAGCACAGTTTCTCTACTCCAAGATCAGCCGTTAGAAGAGTGGTGAGCGTTCAAGAATCGGATGAGCTGAAAGAAATAAAAGCTCAACTAGCTGTGATCACAACCCATCTGAAAGGAGGCAGTCCTCAAGAACCTGAACCGGTTCAATTTGTGCAAAACTGAAACAACCAGCCGAGGAACGACCCTTTCTCGAACACCTATAATGAGGAGTGGAAGAAGCATCCGAATTTTTCATGGAGTCAACCCGGTCAACCACCACAAGGTAATAACTCTAACTCTTCCAATTCTTTTAATACTAACAATGTTTACCGTCCTCCAGGTTTCAACCAAAGGAATTTCAATGAAGGACAATCTGGGGTGAAGAAACCGGGGCTAGAAGACATGATGGTGAAGTTCATGAACAAGATGGACAACACGGTGGGAGAGTTAGCGAGCATGGTCAGCACGGTCAAGGCGGCCAGTGAACAAAACACCGCCTCCATTAAGATCCTCGAAAGGCAAGTGGGGCAAATCTCTGAAGCCCTACAAAACCGACCTCCCGGAACCTTTCCGAGTCAAACGGAAAGGAAACCGAGGGAAGAATGTAATGTCATTTATCTGAGAAGTGGCAAGGAGCTGAATGGAGAGCCTGCACGCGAACCGTCATCAAGGGAGACCGATCCTAAAGAAAAAGAGGTCGAGATCATAGAAGTGACTGAGCTAGAAGCCGATGAGGATAAGATTGATCGAGAGAAGCCGAAGGAAAAAGAGGTAACACCTCCATCGAATCCGGTAGCCAAGCCATTTGTACCACCGCTACCATTTCCGAATTGGGTGAGGGCGCATAAAGATGAGGAACAGTTCAAGAAGTTCCTCGATGTCTTCAAGAAGCTACACATCAACATTCCCTTCGCAGAGGCACTGGCACAAATGCCAACCTATCTCAAGTTCATGAAGGAGATTCTATCCAAGAAGAGAGCGATCGATCACCAGTCCACCGTTGCACTTACTGAAGAGTGTAGCGCGATCATCCAGAACAAGCTTCCCCCGAAGCTTAAAGATCCAGGGAGTTTTTCAATCCCTATTCAAATTGGGAAGTTTAATTTTGATAAAGTGTTGTGTGATCTAGGAGCGAGTATTAACTTAATGCCTTTATCTGTTTTTAGGAAACTCGGCTTGGGTGAGGTGAACCCAACATACATGACACTGAAGCTCGCGGATAGATCACTCATATATCCATACGGAGTGATAGAAGACGTACTGATCAAGGTTGACAAGTTCTACTTCCCGGTAGACTTTGTGGTGCTGGATATGGACGAAGACGACAAGGTCCCGTTGATATTAGGAAGATCATTCCTGGCCACGAGTAGAGCACTGATAGATATGGAGGAAGGAGAGATGACCTTAAGAGTTGGCTGCGAAAGGGTAAGATTTAAGATGTTCGAGAGTAGAAAGCGTAGAGACGGAGCTGGTCAAGGAGAGCCAGATGTGGAAGAATCCGGGAAGAACCGCAAGTGTGGGCGATTCGATTCCGCGTATACCGACCCAAGTTGAGATCCACACAGTCGTGCCACGACTTTAACCAAGGCGCTGGGTGAGACGCAACCCACCGAGGTTTGTGTTTTCTTTATTTTTTGCATTTGGTGTGTTTTTATTTACAAAAAAATCTGAAACAGAGACTTACGCGACTAGGGTCGCGGTTTACAAGCCGCGTGCCAAGCCGCGGGGTTCTCTGAGTGGTTTTCGAAGTTTTTCGTTTTCTTTGTTTTCTTTCGCTTTTTGTTTTGTTTTCTTTTGTTTTTGCATTTCCCTTCTCCGTCTTCTCCGATGTCTTCCAACTAGGCGCTCTAATCTTTTAAGAGAATCTCCTTCGTCCGGGCAAACAGGTATGTTCTAAATCCTTATGTTATCGAGTGACGTATGATGTTGTGGTCGTTATTAGTTATACAAGATGCAACAAACCTAAGTTTCACTTAAGTTTGGGGTGCCTCGTCTTTTAACATCTACACACTCATTCTTTTAATCCTGTGCAAACCTCGGTTTCACCGAGGTTTGGGGTTGGCTTTTGTTTTGACAAACCTAGGCCGCGACCTAGGTTTGGGGTGCCCATTTTGAAAATATTTAGGCTAGCTCTTTGATGTTTCTTGTTAATATTTTGCCTTGTCTGTCTGATAACTGCCATAACTGCACAATGAGTTGGGTCGCCTGAACCGACACTTGCATTTTGGGGACAATATGTGGGTAAGGTTTGGGGTTGCCCAATCGGGCCCACGTTATGCACGTAGATTCCCTGCACTTCTGAGTACCTAGATCACTTTAGCTAAATTTTTTGTTTTGAATTGAGACCGACCAGTGTGGGAAGAATCTTGTGATAGTAACGTGACCATTAGGGAAGGACTGGGAAAATACATGACTAGGGACATTAGTGGAGACCACCCATTAGTGAGATTTGAGCCTAAAAGACGTTTTTCATTTCGAGGGATTCATACACGAAAATCGTATACACTTTTTCAAGTACCTTGTCGTGAATATAGAATGATCTCGCTATATTATTGCATTGAGTAGCAAAGACGACCATCGGGATATTAGGTAAGGGTGTAGTAGACCATTTCGTGTGGACCTTAAGAGATGATTCCAGGCATTGTGTGTATGTTTAACCCGTGTTTAGCTATCGTACCTTTTTACCCATTTGTGTGTATCCATAACCCCCTTTGTAGGCAAACACTTACCTTTTTCATTTCAGACCCACCTTTAAACCCGAGCCAAAAGCCTTAGCCAACCTTATCCGAAAGTGTGTCAAACAGAGGCGATAATGAATAGAAAAGATAGAGCGGAAAAGAAACGAATACAGGCCAGTCATGAGAATAAATAGAAAAGAGGGCCAATGACGCCCCACACAAAAAAAGAGAGCAAAATAAATACAGTTAGTTAGATAGTAATTACAGCAGTTAAATAAGAGAGTCAAAGCGACTCCAGTGGTGACAAAGAGGGCCAAGTGATAGAATGTGAAGCAAGAAAGTTCAGAACTGCTAATGATTGACACGCCGAGGACTTTTGATCTTTTTTTACCCTTCGTTTCTTAGCCATAATCCTAGCCCCATTACAACCCTTGTAAAGACCTTGATGACCTTTTGGAAAATGTGATTAAGGTATACGACCACCTTTACCGATATTCCCTGTCTTGCTACTTGATTTCTTTCCGAGATCGACTTTTTGGACATTTGTGCGTCTTTCTATAGAGTTGTCATGAAATTTTCGAGTATTCTTGTACATAAATTCCTATACATGACAACATGTGCGATAACCTAGGTTCGAGCGAAATGAGAGAATCCCGTAAGGTAGGGTCGAGGCGAAATGTTTTCCCTAGTATGTTTGGACCTAGTACGACCTTAATGGAAACGGAGCAGTCACGAGTTCAACTCGCAATGGAAGGCCATAGATCAAACAGAATAAGGATGAGGCGAGAGTGAGATAGACATTCACGGGTATGGGAAATCACCAGTGCATTATGTGGTACCGATTGAGAGTTGTGCAGTTATTATATTTCACTGATGTATGCCTTTATTCTATTTTATCGCTAATTTGCTTGGGGACAAGCAACGCTCGGTTTGGGGTTATTGATAACGCAACTTTTTGGCGTTATTTTCGGTCCTCAATCCAATGAGATTGGCTTGTGTTCTAGCAAAAAGGCGAGATTTTACGCTTTATTTAGTGAAATGTGCAGGTTATTTAAAAGGCAGTAATCATCGAGAAAAGAAGCTAAAAAAGAGCCCAAAAAGAGCCAAAACGAAGCCCAACGGAAGCCCGAGATCCAAACCCAAGACCCGCGCCCAAACCAGGACCCGAAGCTGACCCAAACCACATCAGAAAAGCGCGCGACTTGTGCCGCGACTTGCAAGTCGCGGGATAAGTCGCCTAAGTCCCTGTCTCAGCTTTTTAGTTTGGCGTTTTTCCAGATTTTAGGTCATTCTCGGCACAGCTCACACACGACGAACGGTAGCGACTTGGGGGCGATTTTCAGAGGTTTTTCGGAGCTTTTGGAGACACGTTCAACACGTAAAGTAGATACGAACACGAGAGAAGGGAGTCCGCCATTACATTCATCGCTTTCATTATCATTATGTTTACATACACGTTTTCATCTTCTTTCTTTGTGTTTGAATCCACCACCAACATGAACTAATCCGTAGATGTTGGGGGTTGGAATGAATTTGGTTTAAGCATGTGAACATGTGATTTGAACTTTTATCAGTTTTCTTATTTAATGAAGCATGTGATTTGGTTTTTAATGCTTTTGTGAGTTTAGCTAGCTTTCAATTGTTGTGTTGTTTTCAATTAAGTTCGAGAGAATTAATTGTCAACTAGAACTAGAAAATTGCATGCCTAAGGTGAGAAAGGGGATAGAGATATACCGAGTAAGCCTTAGTCCCATTACAATCTTGATCTTAATGTGTTTTGAATTACATAGGTTGAGATCGAGAGATAAAACTTGTGTTTTCAAGATAAAAACCGTGGTTGATTGAGAAAGAACCATGCTTTCAAAATAAAACCCGATGTTGCTTGAGAAAGAACAACGGTGATCTAAAGATTGGGTATTCCTTAAAGAGAACGACTGGTAATTGTTTTGAGTCAGATATTTATATGTGAGAACCATTGGATTTCCAACCCTCAACTGTTTTCTCTATCAAAGTTTCTTAAGTTGTTTACTGTTCCGTGTTTGATTTAGTTTGTTTGCAATTAATTAGTTATAAACCACAACTTAAAATATCAATCGTTCAGTTAATAGCAATTGTAGTAATTGTGATACTTAGTTTCTAGTTCCCTGTGTTCGATACTCGTACTTTCTAGTACTATTACTTGACTTCGACCCGTACACTTGCGGTAAGATTTAGGGGGGGGGGGGGGGGGTGATACCCGCCTATCAATGCACGAAGTAAATTCAACTCGGTGTTTGATATTTTTCATAAAAGTTTCATATATTTTGTTTCATATTTTTCATAATTGTGTGAAACTTTGTACATAAAATACGAGACAATAGGATACAAAAATCTTTAATGGACCCGTAAACTGTGTAACACTCAAGTTTCATATCTTCTGTTTCATAAAATATACATAGTCCATCAAAAACATGACATACACATCTAACGTTCAACAAGAGATATAAACAAGGATTTGTATATATGAAACTTGTATGAAAAATCTAAGTTCAATAGCGTAAATCACCCTCATGCCGAATAATGGTTGGCGATTGATAAAACTGGATTGGTTCGTTGTTAACTTCATCACCAATATCAATTATATCTTCATCGCTGTCCACACATGGTTGGTAAATATCTATTTGGTGATTGTCATCAACATGCTCAGCAACATCATCAAAATCCTCATCAGTATCTGATTCAAATGCATCGGTCAGCATATAGTCTGTGAAAAAATCTGAAAATATGTGTTCATCCTCGGATTCGTCAATACGTTCTTGATTTTCCATGAGTTCAATAGTGATTTTTGAAAGAATATTGAATATGAAGAATGAAATAATTAGGAATGGTGAATGGAATAATTCAGGAAAACTACTAAAATTCAAAACGGACCGGATATACATTAAACAAAAATAAATTAAACAATTAGCTTCCTAAAAATAAGCTAAGAAAGATCCATTCCATATTTGAGATTTGGCTACATATTAATGAATGGACGATTCTGCCCCTATCGATTGTTACCAAAATAAAGGGTTTACAAAGTTTACATTTTGAAAATGTTTACATTTGAAGCCCCCACTCTCTCTCTCTCTCTCTATATATATATATATATATAGGGTCAGGTTTATAGGAAAACCTCAATAAAACGGAAAACTAAGGAACACTTTGGTAGCCCTCCATCTGGACGATATGCACTTGTGCATACAGGTGATTTGTAACATGCACACGTGCATATATGCACAAATGCATGATGCACAAATGCATGATGCACATGTGCATAAAACCAAAAAAACAACTTAACTTACTTGTATGCACAAGTGCATACCGTGTAGATGAAAGTTATTAGGGTGTTCTTCAGTTTTTCATTTTTTTGAGGTTTTCCCTTGAACCTCTATCTCTCGCTCTCTCTCTCTCTCTCTCTCTCTCTATATATATATATATATATATATATATATATATATATATGTAACACCCTAACATTCAGGGCTAATTTAAACCTTAATTTATAACCAGATTTAAATATAAACTTCCAACTTTATATCTGAGTAGAGAAATATCTATGAGGTCATATTTACAAACATAGAATTCTTCAAATAACCTATTAATCTAATTATGTCACTATAATCAGATTAACTAGATTATCTAAGCAATCTATTCAAAACCTCAGTATTCAATAACTTCTCTACTAATCCAAAAGCTCTCGTCCCACATCCCTTCAATCTCCCAAGCTAGTACCTGGTAAGAAAACATCATTTGAAACGATTAGGCTAACGCCTAGTGAGAACATCCGATTTCAAATTTAAAACATTAACAGTTTTGTAAACTTAGACAATCAAAGCATATAATCAAAACTGGTTTATCACCATTCTTACCATACTCGTACTCATCTCATAATAACAGAATCATACTCAATCTCATGAGTATAACCATCATTCAAAAAGTCATAACACCTTATTCAATAGTCTACTACGAATCATCACAGATTCAAGTTCATCGATCAAGCTTAAAGACTTACATTCAATCGCCATTCCTTCTCCTTAGAATAAAAGCAGAAATAGCACTTATATATTGCCTATTTCTAATCCGTCGAAAACACAGGAAACCACACTTACACTTCGTCTAATTCATATTTCCACATCTTAAATACAATCAGCAACTCCACTTTGCCTATTTAATCATTCAACCTGAATAGCAATTATGCTTTGCCTATTCGATAGTTTCTATATGAATAGTAATTCTATATTACCTATCCAATCATCCACCCTGAATAGCATTTCTACTTTGCCTATTCAATCAATCACATGAATAACAATTCTACTTTGTCTGTTCAATCATTCACCTGAATAGCATTTCTACTTTGCCTATTCAATCAATCACATGAATAACAATTCTACTTTGTCTATTCAATCCTTCACCTGAATAGCAATTCTACTTTGCCTATTCAATCAATCACATGAATAACAATTCTACTTTGTCTATTCAATCCTTCACCTGAATATCAATTCTACTTTGCCTATTCAATCAATCACATGAATAACAATTCTACTTTGTCTATTCAATCATTCACCTGAATAGCATTTCTACTTTGCCTATTCAATCAATCACATGAATAACAATTCTACTTTGTCTATTCAATCCTTCACCAGAATAGCAATTCTACTTTGCCTATTCAATCAATCACATGAATAACAATTCTACTTTGTCTATTCAATCCTTCACCTGAATAGCAATTCTACTTTGCTTATTCAATCAATCACATGAATAACAATTCTACTTTGTCTATTCCTCCTTTTTCAACATGAATAGTAATTCTACTTTACCTATTCAATCATTCAACATGAATAGCAATTCTACTTTGCCTATTCAATCAATCACATAAAGCTGATGTCTATGGATCCATTACATTTTACTAACATATATGCATAACAACATATCACGCCACTGTCGTATCATATTCTCAACTCTAAGAACATTAAATAACCTATTTTATCCTCATTCTCAATTGTCCCCATTCGACGACTTAGCACGGGGGTTCCGCTACCCGGTTAGCGGGTGGGGTCAAAGGGCAACGCCCTTGCGGGGTCTGGGGGCAGCGCCCCTAGAAAATTTTCAGAAAACTTAACCAGATGACCCATCAGGAAACTGCATCCGGACATCAGAAGTTTCCGGATACCACAGCTATCCGGACGTCATTGCTTACCGGACAATATAACTTTCCGGACAACATATCCAATCCGGATGACATCCGAAAACCAAGGTAATCCAGATACCATCTTGTATCTAGTTCATCCAGAAACTACTCTTTACCGGATACCACAAGAAAGAAGAACTTACCGGATACTACGCCTCGTCCGGATACCATCGATCAGGGGTTTCCGGATACTTTCTTTTTATCCGGAAACTGCGGTTGTGTTCTTATTTCATCACCAAACAGTTCAATAATTCATCCATAAATGCAATACACATCCTTATAACAGTTCTATAACATATAAGCAAGATAACAACACCGAAATCATCCAATTTTATTGTTTATAACTCAAAATGAGATGAACTCACCTTAATGAAGATAAACCCACTTCTTCTCCCAAAATCAAAGATTCAAATCAATTTCTCTAAATCAAGCTGTATTAAGAAGGAAGCAGATTAGTTTGCAGATGTAATCTCACAAACTGAAATCACACTCACAGAATCTTTTGATTTTTACCAAGATTTCTTCTCTTTTCTTCTCCTTTTCTCTCTTTTTCTCTTCTTGTTTCTCTCTTATGCCAAAACCGACTCCAGCCAAAAGCAATTGAGATGACTTCTCAATTCATCCAACCCTATCCCTTATCTAAACTCATTTTCAACAAATAACCAAACACACCCTCAACTTCCACATTTTCATAATTAGTTCCAACTTTGATCATTTAGAAAATCAACCCCTTTGATTTATTACTTGCAAAATAGTCTAAATCTTAGGCTAAATTACAATTCGACCCCATTCATATTAAATATAATATATTGGAAATTCGAGTTGTTACAGTATATATATATATAGGCCCACTATTTTGTAAAAAAAAATCATGTAAACTTTGTATTTTCATAGGTTTTCTTAATGAATTTTTTTCATAAATTGTTTATTTTGATTAAATTGTTTCATATCATTCATTTCTTGATGAAATTGTTTCATATATTTGTGTTTTGTATGTAGTTTAATATATATATATTTTTCATTCCTATGAAACTGTTACATATATTTTCTCAGTTTGATGAAACTTTTTCGTTTTTGCATAAAAAACACAAATATATTAAACAATTTCATCAAGAAATGAATTATATGAAACACTTTCATCAAAATAAACAATTTCATGAAAGAATTTCATCAAGAAAACCTATAAAATCCAAAGTTTACATACATTTAGAAGTTTACAAATAATTATCTCTCTCTCTCTCTCTCTCTCTATATATATATATATATATATATATATATATATAGAGAGAGAGAGAGAGAGAGAAAGAGAGGTGGGTTAAACGAACGTTAACTATCTAAGAAAATACGAGAACGGCCGCCGATGTACAAAATCATATATGATTCACGCGACTTGCCCTGCGACTTTTAAGTCGCGGCCAAAGTCGCATGCGTTCAGTTTTTTGCTGTTAGTGTAAAATCACATATGATTTTGTACATAAACGACCGTTCTCTTGTTCTTTTAAATAGTTAGCGTTTTCGTTTGAACCTTACTCTATAATATTGTATTTATTGTTTATTTATTATAGAGGGGGTTGAGTGTAATAAATATGAGGGGGTTGAGTGTAATAAATATGAATATTGAGGGGCAGCAGATGAAATTTATTAATGGCATGGGCCTCAACTTCTCAGGCCACAACTTATTTGTCGGTTATTTATGTCACCATTCAATACCCTTTCTATTTTGGTGATTTTATTTGACATATATTTCTATTTTTCTAACAGTTTTTTATATTATTCTTTAAAATAAAATAAAAAGTCTTTAATTTTAAATACTTTTTCCAAAACGCAATAAGATAAATTGAGTTTTATCATCTTTATCAATAAGATTAAATTGTTATTATTTATATAAAGTTTTTTTAAGGGAATTTAATTAAAATACCCAAAGTTTGACATTGACTTACCAAAATATCCATTTTTTTCGATTTTACCAAAATACCCAATTTTTTCGCAAAAGGAGCCCGCGATCGCGGGCAGGAACCAATTTTGAAATTTTTTTTATTTCATATTTACACTTTCAGTCCCTGCCCGTGAAGGTGTCCCGCGATGGGGACCAATTTTGAAAATTATATTTACACTTTCAGTCCCTGCCCGCAAAGGTGTCCTGCGATGGGGACCAATTTTGAAATTTTTTTATTTTTTATTTACACTTTCAGTCCCTGCCTGCGATCGAGGGCTCCCTTCGCGGAAAAATTGGGTATTTTGGTAAAATCGAAAAAAATATGTATTTTGGTAAGTCAAAATTCAAACTTTGGGTATTTTAATTAAATTCTCTTCTCTTAAATGTATTAAGATGATAAAATTATATAATATTTTAATAATATAAATGATGCTAGAACCTTTAAAACATATAATCTATAATATATTATAAAGCATTTGTTAAAAACTTTTAAAAATAATCCCTAAAGTTTCATGTACCGCTATTTAATGTTAATTACTTAAAATCTCTTAAAAACAACTAATGAAGCTTTATGTATCGCTTTTAATGCTAATTACTTGATTAATACTTATACTAACAACCTTCAAATCCTTAATCCGTAGACTCTTACTAATTAATCCTTATCTCTAACCATTTTCAAATTCTCAAATCATGAACTCCTTAAAAACGTCATTCTTTAAACAAATTTATAAAAAAAAACATGACCGTTTTCTCCAAACCACACATTAAAATCGAGATATGCTGCGCTGCATTGCGCGAGTAGACTTCCAGTCTCTTAAACTAAGTGTAGATATTTTGATTTTTGCTATTCTTATTACTATTTGATATTTAATAAAATCCAAGTTTATAATTTAACATTGTTTACATATAACTTATAAAAACTCAAAATCGAGTTAAATGCAAATTGGTCCTTGTGGTTTACAAAAATTAACGACTAAGGTTCCTCGAAAGAATTTTTAACTAACAAGGTCCTTTTACTTTCGGCTTTTATAACACATAAGGTCCCTCTTATTAACATTGTTAAATAAAATGAAGTTAAGAAGGGAAAATTTCGTCCATTCACTTTTCCCATCCCTTTAAATAAGGAGTTAGATTTGTACTTGATCCATGTGGTTTACAAAAAATAGCAAGTAACATCCCTAAAAGAACATAGATATAAATATGGACACAATACCTTGTTTGATTAAAAAAAACTCATTTTACTAATCTATTGTGTCCATACTTATATCTATGTTTTTTAGGGACGTTACTTGTTATTTTTTGTAAACCACAAGGACCAAGTATAAATCTAACTCCTTATTTAAAGGGGTGGGAAAAGTGAATGGACGAGAATGCCCCTTCTTAACTTCATTTTATTTAACGGTGTTAATAATAGACACCTTATGTGTTATAAAAACCGAAAGTAGAGGGACCTTCAGGCCCGACCTTGACCCATGGCTGTCATGGTTATGGCCATGGGCAGCAAGGCCCACAAGGGCATCACAGGCTCAACGCTAATGTAAGCATGGTAGGTTCAGTTGAGACCCCCAAAAGAATACACCCGTTTATGGTTCGCAGCCCTAACGATGTGTTCTCGAAACTCATTTTATGAAGGAAAGGAAAGGAAAAGGAGAGAAATGAAAGGAAACGGAAGGAAAATAATGATAAGTTTCTTTCCAAAACTTTCCTTGCAAATGTGGGAGGAAAGGGAAGGAAAAGAAAGGAAACAAATTAAAAAGCATTTAAAAAAATTTACTAATATTATTAAAAGGGAAGTCCAATAAAATCCAATGGACTTTAGTATTATGAATGATTAAGTCCTTAGACAATTTTTTGGAACAAATAAACCATTGCACTTTTCATAACCTGTTAAATAAACCATTGGACTTTATAAAACCTGTTGCATACATCCTTATGACTTGTAAAATTGGTTAATGTGTTAAAAATAAATGAAAAAAATATGAAAAAAACAAACAAACTTATATACTTTAAACTATTAAGTCCTTATACATTTTTTGAACAGAAAAAAATACAATTTATAAAACGAAACGAATATACCGTTTTTCATTACTTTTCCCAAAACATATAAAAGTTGTATCCAAAACATTAATAGATGTACATAAAAGTTAGACATAATTTACCAAAAATTGAACCAAAATATACCAAGAGTTGCACAAAGAAATGCCAACAGTTGCACCAAAAGGTCTACAGATAAACAATCAGACACATGTTCAATTGAATTATCGCTTATAACATGGTTAAGATCATCACTGCAGTCAGATGCCATTTTGTGAATAGGAATAACGACTTCATCACGATTACAAATTAAAACAAAATGATATCACTAAATAAAAGCATTACTGTAAAGATGTAGTACCAATTCAAGATAAACATTTTAAACAAGTGTACGTATTTTTTTTTAATTTGTAGTTTACCTGCTATTCAAGCTGCGTACAATTTTAAACAATTGTAAGTATTATTTTTAATACTTACACATTATACCCTATAATTACAGATTAATCTTATATTAATAAATAAATGACCTTAAAGGATATAAAGTGTAAGTATTACAAATAATTCGTATATATTTATGATATAAGATTAAATAAAAAATATCCAATATTTGACTCATTTGAACATATTGACGAGACAATTATAATGGTGTGACTTGTAAAAAACGTATTTTTTAATATATAAGAATGTGAAGTGTAATGTTTTTCTAAAAAAAATGTTTTCTAATTCAATTCTTTTTATAGCCAAAAACAATTCTAAAAAACGTATTGATCAATTGTTGCTTCTCTCACGCATCAGTATTCAGTAATCAGATCTCCTCTTGCCTTTCGTTACTCTTTTATCTCTTTCAATCGATGTTAGTTTTATGCTTTCGCCTGCCCTAGTTGCTGCCCCAAATCGATCTACAGTTGTAGGTTTGTCGTCGTTAATCGATCTTCTATTATGTTGGCCTGCTGGTTCACGATTTCACGGTTGCTGCCCTATATTATGTTTGTTTGTTTATTAACGATGTTCTTTGTTGTATTGTTTAGTTTATATTATGTTTGTTTGTTTATTGTTTAGATTAAGTTTATTTATTTAAAGTTTATTGTTTAGACTTTAGATTAGGTTTATTTGTATAATCCTCATACATGTGTCTAAGATTGGGTCCTGATTCTGTATACATATTTGGGATTTTGGCTTCATTTTATGTGATTTGAAAATCACATATGGGTTTATTTGGTTAAGCATAGTTGTAGGACTAAGGGGCCGTTTACAAAGCGCTTACCCGTGTAAGTGCTTACCAAGTCACATTAGCTTACCGGATGAATATGGCAAGGACCAAGAATCTTACCCGGTAAGAGCGGAAGCAAGGACCGAGAGTCTTACCCGGTAAGTGAGTGCGACGGCTCTTACCACGGTTAGCGCTTACCGGCTAAATTGTTGCATACGATGGACTAAAATCTTACCCAGGAAGTAAACGATAGTGTTGAATTTTACCGGTAAGCACTTACCCGGGTAAGTAAGTTTTTATTATGTTTTCAAGTGCTTTGTGTAAGGTGTTTACATCTTTCTTTGTCTTTCTTCTACATAACGAGACTCCCTAAGTTTGATTCTTGCTAGGTGTTGGCTTTAATTGGATATCATTTAAATAGTTTATTTTGTTTTATATGTATTATTAGGGGCAATATTTTGGCTTTTTGCCATGGGCATCCAAAACCTCAGTACCTTGTTAGTTAAAAATTTATTCGAGGGACCATAGTCGTTAATTTTTGTAAACCACAAGGTCCAAATTTGCATTTAACTTCTCAAAATCTGAATTTTACAAAATTGATTAAGGCCATCCGTATGGCATGCGGGCTCGGCTCGGGCTCCTGCGGGCTGTGGTACGGGGGGGAGCGGGTTCGGGCTCGGGTTCCAGCCCCGGGTTCCAAAACCCGTTGAACCCGAGTGATTTTTTTTTTAATAATTTGAAAATAAATCCGTTGCCAACGGCTATTTAAAAAAAATTTCAATTTAATCACACTATATATATTAATCCAAACCCATATTATTTTTCACACAAAAATCTCTCAAACTCTCTCAAACTCTCTTAAACCCTCTCAAATTCTCTCAAACTCTCTCAAATTTCATCATGAATCCAAACAAAACACCTACATCCCGTCGTAACCGACCGGATACACCGCAACCGCAAGAAGACCCGGAGCTTGGTTTTCAAGCGTTTGCACAACAAGGTTATCATCCGCACTTTTCGCAACCAATTCCGCCACAATTTTCGCCACAAAATCCGCCACAATTTTCGCAACAATATCCGCAACAATTTTCGCAACAATTTCGCCAACAATATCCGCAACAAATTCCTTACCAACTTACACGTCCCGGTATGATTGAACAAGGTTTTACTCCGGCCAACTACAATATTCCTTCACCCGCAATCAATCTCGCCGACGACATTGTTCCGGAAACCCAACATTCTAGCCCGCACACACCACAATCCATCTACACACAACCATCAAACCCGGAACCATCAAACCCGAGACCAACAAGAAAAGGAAAAAACAAACAATATGAAAATAGAGCCCCCAAACAGATGTGGATTAAAGAGGAGGAACTCGCGTTAGTGTCGGCGTGGGTTGACGTTTCGGAGGACCCCGTTATCGGTAACGCACAAACCGGTGGTAATATTTTTATTGTTATTATTATTATTATTGTTATTATTATTATTATTATTATTATTATTATTATTATTATTATTATTATTATTATTCTTGTTAATGTTCTTATACTTGAATTTACATAAATGTAGAAAGTATTTTGACCCGTGTCGGGCAAGTGTTCTTTAGTTTAATGGGTCGCGGAAATTATAGAACAACTCATCAACTCAACACCAAGTTCAACGACCTCAATAAAAGAATAAATTCTTTTGGCGGCATCTACAACAACTTGCTCACTAATAGAGGGAGCGGAATGAGTGAGGCCGACATTTCACGAACGGCACACGAACGGTACCGAGCACAACTTGGGTTTGCTTTCACTCACGAACAAGCTTGGAAAGTCCTCAAAAAATGTCCAAAATGGGGAGCCGTTCCAACGATGACGACAACTTCATCGCGGGGTTCAAAACGTACCAACCCTTCCAATGATGACGATGACGACAACTTCATCGAGCAACTTCAACGACCCATCGGGAGAAACAAGGCAAAAAAAACATCAACGAGTAATACGAGCGGGTCGAATACGAACGAAAGTGTTACTCAGTTGTTGACGACGTTCAACGAGAAGATTGATGATACAATGGAGTACAAAATGAAAAAACTCGAACTCGAACGAGAAAAGTTGGAACACGAACGAGAAATCGAACGAGCAAAACGATTTGATAAAGACTTCGAGTTTTTCATAACCCCGCATGATCACCTTTCGGGTCCCGCTTTGATGGCTACGGTAGCGAGAAAAGAGCAAATTAAAAAATATCATAATTGGTAGTGTTTTGTATTTTGTAATTTTTAATTTTTTAATGAATGATATGAATTTTTATTTTTATTATTTATCTTATTTTTATTTATTAAAAAATATATAAATATTTTTATGTTGTTAAATAATTAAATGTATAAATAAAAGAATTTAAAAAAATGAGGTGGCAAAAGGGCTTGAGGGTAGCGCTACGGGTCTTTAGGGCTTGAGGAGAGGGTTATGAGAAAAGCTGATGTGGCGCTGATGTGGCATTGAGGGCTTGAGGGCTTGCGGTACTCATGGCCTAATAAACACATCCCGATACAAGATAACCGATTTACACCTTAACAATACCATAAAATTTCAAATTTTCCATTTAACGTACTTACATTAATTTTTATTATCAATTCATAATAAAAATTTATATCACACTATATTTGTAAACGAGCATATCACTGAATTAAGTAACAAATTGGTACAAGTCATCAATATATTTTAGTCTATATACTTTTAATAAATAATTAACATACTAAACGTAAAATTACCCCGTTACTATAATTAGGAAAGTAATAATTACTTTTGAAAGTAGACACTTATTTTGGGACAAATTAAACTAGTAATGTAGACACTTAGAGCATCTCCAACAGCATTGCTAAATTTTTTCTAAAATAGAGAAGGAAAAGTCAAAATTGCTAAAAAAATTTCCTTTCAACTCCAACAGCATTGCTAAATTTTTTTCTAAAGTAGAGAGTTCTCTATATTTAGCAAACCATAGAGATTTTTTTGAAGATTATCTATTTTAGCAAACCATATAGCAAAGCTGTTGGAGATAAATAGCAAACCAAAACCCACTTTTTCCTATTTTAGAAATGTTGTTGGAGATGCTCTTAAAGGCTCTGCTGCAATGGATAGCAGAGGGTCTGTAGTACTCAAAGCATTGAAGTGATCGAGTAGTCGGGAAGGGGACTAGGAAGTGTTAGAATAATTGAAATTGGTTTGTGTTCCATTCCCAAAGCCAATCGTCTCTCTGACGGAGGAAGTGCAATCTAATTTGGCAACTTTACATCCATGTCATCAACAATTACAAGATATACCGATTAGTGGTAGAAATATGTGAGAAATAATAAACATTTTAACATTTATTGTATATTAATTGAGAAAAAAATTAACTGTTTTGGTAATCATGGGTTTCCAGGCCAGGTTACCTGCACCAATTAATCCACGAATGGCTTGGAGTAATCGCAAGTAAGCCTTCATGATTACAAGGGATTTGACAGTGTCTGAATTTGAACCCTGAATAAATAAGAATTATCAATAGTTTTATTTTACTTTTTAATTAATCCAAAATGACATATGTGACCTTAATACGAAAAGTATATTATATTAGCCCACTTTCTCCCCTTTTTTGACAAATAAGCTTTTATGTTGAATTTGGGTAGACTAAATGCATTTCTACATGTTGATTTTCTATTTACACGTATTATTATTAAAAATTAATAAGGCTTCGTGGCTTCTGAATTCAAACTTATTGCATACGCTACTTTTACGTGGTAAGTGAGAGTTTTCAGCTCTTACCCGGTAAACACTAACCGAATAAAAACATTGCATACAATGTCGTCTCAATGGATTAAAATCTTACCTGTAAGTTAAGTGAAAGTGTTTAATTACCGGTAAATACTTATCGGGTAACTGCCGGATAAAGTTTTAGTTACATTCTAATAGAGTTCGAACTTGATTAAGTTTTTGGGACAACACATTAAATTTTCTTGCTTATTGTTTCTACATGTTACTTGATTGCATCTCGTTGCATCACACATAGGGGTGTGCAACGGTCGGGTCGGGTCGGGCCCCAAAACCCCAAACCCGATCGGGTATCGGGTGGAAATTGTGGAACCCGAAACCCGTCCAAAGTATAGTTCGGGCCTCGGGTTTTCGGGTCGGGTTGGGACTTATATATATATATATATTTATATTTACAACAACCAAATTAAACACACACACACACACACAACTGATACTTACACACACACAACTGATACATACACACACACAACTCACTTTAAAAAAAATACTCAATACACACTAAACACCTAAACACACAATTGATACGTAATTACACACACAGCTCATTTTTAAAAAAAATACGCACACACACAGTAAACACCTAAACACACACAGTAAATGAAAAACAGGAAGCAAATGAAAAAAAGGAAGCAAATGAAGAAACAAATCACTGAATCAGTAGTATCGATATACCAATGCCTTACCACTTGGCTATACTCCATACGGCCTGTTTTGGACGGTAGAACGAGGAGAGGGGGAAGTGGGATATATTTACAATTTATTAAATTAAAAAATATATTTTTTTAAAAACTTCGGGTTTCGGACGGGTTCGGGTTAGGAAAAACCCAACCCAAACCGAACCGTTTTATACGAGGTTGCAAGTCGGGTTCGGGGTACTTCGGGTTTCGGGTTATCGGGTGAGCCAAAATCGGCCTAGTCGGGTTTCGGGTCGGTCGGATTTTGCTCACCCCTGATCACACAAGCACATAACTAATGATTATATATGGATATTACCATTTACCAACTCAAAAACATTTTGTATAATAATTTAAGATCAAAATACCAACCATTAGAATCATATACGTTTTCTCATGTAATTTCTTTTCAAAGAATTTTAACTTTAAGTTCTCTGTTTTTTACTTAATTATAGAAAACATTTCCAATATATTCTCTAAAATAGAGAAAATGAGTTATTTATTCCCTATTTTGTTCCAACAGACTATATTGTTATCTAATTTTTTTCTGTTAAAATTAGATAAAACTCCAAGTTTAGAAAATTAAAATTTGTCGTGTGAAAAGAGATTATTTTCTTATTCATTTCTACAGATAAGATTGAGTTATTATATATATATATATTAAATTTATAAAATATTATGATGAATGCTCAAATCTCTAAAATATAAAATTTGTTGAATTTAAATGTAATTTTTTTAAAGATTGTGATTTTATGTCTATATTTTAGAGCATCTTCAAAGCAAAGTTTTAATAAGCAAAATGTGAAGCAGTTTATTATTTGTAAGAACTAGAGATGTCTAAAAGTCGATCTCGAGCCGGGCAGGGCTAGGCCCAAATCGGTCCTCATCCCAAAATGGCTTCCCGTAACCTGTGTGTCCCAGTTCTGACTAAAAAACCAAGGCTTGATCTATGTGTTAGTAAGCGGTCCTTAGAACCGGTCCTGGATCGGACCCAAACCAGTCGCAATTTTTTTTCCCAAACTCAATAAAGAACGTAAAAAGAATCATGTTTAAAGATTTTCCTTTTTAGGACCATATTTTATTGAAATACACTTTAAAATCTCTAATTGGGCAATTCAAATATACCTTAAAAATATTTTTTACACAAAAATGTTATAGTCTTATAGATGTTTTTATAATTATGATTTTTGAGAATTAGGGGCCGTTTACAAAACGCTTACCCGGGTAAGTGCTTACCAAGTCACATTAGTTTACCGGATGAATATGGCAAGGACCAAGAATCTTACCCGGTAAGAGCGGAAGCAAGGATCGAGAGTCGAAAGCAAGGACCGAGAATCTTACCCGGTAAGTGAGTGTGACGACTCTTACCACGGTTAGCGCTTATCGGCTAAATTGTTGCATACGATGCCATTTTGATGGACTAAAATCTTACCCGGGAAGTAAGCGATAGTGTTGAATTTTACCATTAAACACTTACCCATGTAAGTGATTAGGTAAACGTAAAAACATAAAATACATAAAAAAAAACTTTAAAAACTTTAAAAAAAACTTGAATGGGTGTATGTGGTGGTTATGCAAATGCATATGGCCAAAGAAGATAAAGTTTCAAACCCCACACACACACATATACACACACACACAAAATCCCAATTTCACCCAAAAAAACATGAAATTCAACTAACACCACACCACCAAAATGGCATCAATCTCCTCATCATCTTCTTCTTCCTCCATCCTTTGCTCCCATGATTTCACCACCAAAACAGCATCTTTTCGCCATCGAATCGCGCCTTCTTCATTATCACCTTCTTCAATAATCGGCATTCGATCATGTTCAATCTCCAAGTTCTCGAATCCATTGATTCGTGATTTCAATGGAGGATCGAAAAAAGGAAGCGGTTTCAGATGCTCAGCAGTTGATCCATCTGTTGTTCCTTCAGCTCTCCTGTTCGACTGCGATGGCGTGCTCGTGGATACTGAGAAGGACGGCCATCGCGTTTCCTTCAACGACACATTCGCCGAAGTATGCATACTCATTCATATACATTTAACATTTTGACTTTAAATTCTTGTTCTAATTCCCAATCCACATGAATTTGGTTTCCTATCAAAACTATAACTGTTTCCCTGTGTGTATATATATATATATAAGCCACTATATTAGGAAACAATAGATGTATTTATGGATAATCATTATGATTCATTAATTAAAACTGAGATATATATGGAAGATGATAAGATTCATTCATTATGATCATGACTTTAGATTAGGAAACATAATAAAATCAGATATTTATTAGACTTGATCAACGGCTAAGATTGGTTTGTATAGTTTGCACAAACTGACTGGTTTGCAACGGATACCTCCCCTATATATATATATATACACACAAATAAAGGAAGGATCGTGTTAAAATAGAAGTTAGTATAAAAAATTGGAGTTAATTAGTGTTAATCTAATTTAGGAGATTTTTTCTAACTATTTTCACCATAGGTTTGAGTTCAGGTGAGAAGTGTCAAATTTGGAGAGAAGCGTGAGATAGTTATCAACCGTTGGATGAGAAATAAACGAACATTAGGATGAGATGCACCGAGATAAGATGCACCAGATCAATTTCCTTTTAAGCCACAATTCATGAGATGGTATTTGATTAACAGTGATCAACGGTTTAACAGTCAATCTCATATTTCTCACAAAAAATGACACTTCTCACCAAAATACATGGGATCATACCTTTCACGAATGATAACTATTATTTTTATCGAAAATCTCACACACACACACATCTATATATATATATATATATATATATATATATATATATATATATATATATAGAAAAAAGAGAACCATAAAAAGAATAACCAATTTTAAAATATCTTTTTTCATATACTAAACTTTTTTCAGATATGTTGATATAATGATGTAATTACTTTAAAAAAACTTTAGATGTAAAAATTTTCATCATGACATAGTTTCACATGTATTTTTTTTACACTATGTAAACTAAAAAAAATTAGATATAATTTTTTTTTCGTAATGTCATAGTTTCATATGTATTTATTTTGACTATGAAACCTCAAAAAAAAAGTTTCACATGTATTTTTTTCACCAGTGAAACCGAAAAAAGGTTTCCCATTGTTTTTTCACAACATGAATACCAACTTATGTAAAAAGATATCTATAACTTCCCATTCTTTAATTTGACCTTAAATTTTAACACGATTTTGTTTGACGATTATTGGAAACGCATTTCGACTTTCACATCAACAACGTACAATTCCATTTCTTATATAAAACCTTATTCGTTTGGTTTGTAGAATTCTTGTAAATATTTGTTTGTTTGAAGGCGGCGGCGAACAGATAATGACAATTTTGATGAAAGAGACCGGTATAGATAACATGAAATCCATAGGTTTGGATTTGAAATGATTGGTAACTCCGAGGGATTTCTAAATCCGTCGGTTGTGGGATTTCATTAAAATCCGAGATTTCAAATCCAATATTTTTATCAAACCAACCACATTATCGGAATGGATTTCAATTCCAGATCCCTTAAGACTATACTTCCACGTGGAATTTACTGGGTTTTATTCGATTTGATTACACAGAAAGAATTAGGTGTCACATGGGATGTAGATTTGTATGGTGAATTGCTTAAAATTGGTGGTGGAAAAGAAAGGTACCCATGTTTTCTTTGTGAATTTCTTGGACAATATTGATTATTTTCGACACCTTCGATGATAACTTCTTTGAATCGAAAGAATGACAGCTTACTTCAATGAAACGGGTTGGCCAGAGAAGGCGCCAAAGGGCGAACAAGAAAGAAAGGAGTTTATAGCTTCACTTCACAAGCGAAAGACCGAGCTGTTTATGGTACTTATAGAGAAGAAGTTGTTGCCACTTCGTCCCGGAGTTGCAAAGTAAGGGAGTTCTTGGTTTCTCTGTTTTCCAAGGGTGTGTTTGGTAAACGAACAGAACAAGACAGTACAAATTGTGGTCCCATGTTTAACATACATTGCACGGTACAAACACCTGTTGTCCCATATTTGACACGGTATACTTGTTACAAAAACTTATTGTCCTACGCCTGGCACAACATTAGATTGAGAACAAGATAGAGAGAGACTTGAGTGAGACAGAAATGCATTTTTTTTACCGTTCGACCAAAATAGATGAACAAAAATCAGTAAGATGACAAAAGGTTATTAAATTACTAAATTACACGTGTCAGTCAGTAAGATGACTAAAGGTCGGTTAATCATAAAACCTTCCACATTTTTTTCACTCGTCTACCTCACTGTCTAATCTTGTCCGTATACCAAACCAAACGCACCCTAGCAGAAGTACAAAGAAGTTATTGGAGGTGTTGTATTGTTTTGTGTTTACAGGTTAATTGATCAGGCTTTTGCCAAAGATGTCAAAGTTGCTGTTTGCAGTACTTCTAACGAAAAGGCGGTACGTACACGTCGCCATCATTTTCACGTTCTTTGTTTTCGGCATTATATCTACTCATTAGCGTATTGTATCTGTGAAACCAGGTGTCTGCGATAGTCTCATTTCTTTTGGGAGCTGAGCGAGCAGCAAAGATCCAAATATTTGCAGGAGATGTGGTTCCTCGTAAAAAGCCTGATCCGGTAAACTAACTTCCTAGTTTTCGTTACAAACTGCATCATCATTGTTGGTTCGTGTTTTACTGGTGTAACGATGGTGTAAATATTGTTGGCAGGCAATTTACGTGCTAGCAGCCACCACTTTGGGCGTCGAACCATCGAGGTTTACCTTCACCTAAAACTATAAATCAACTATCGTCGTCGTGTGAAATCCCCTAACTTCCAAAACAGAAACATGGTGTCGGGAAGTGAATGAAGGTTTTTTCTTTGCAGATGTGTTGTTGTAGAAGACAGTGGGATCGGGCTTGCAGCTGCAAAAGCCGCGGGAATGACGTGCATTGTCACAAAGAGTGGGTAAGTTATCTTCCTTCAAGTTATTCAACTCTCTATATCTAAGAAGATCCTCAATTGGGAGTGAATACATACAGTTACACGGCGGATGAGGACTTTGCAAACGCGGATGCAGTTTTCGATTGCATCGGAGACCCACCAGAAGAACGGTTTGATTTTGCGTTTTGCAGCAGTCTTCTTCAAAAACAGTATGCTTAGATTGCAACTTGCAAATGTTGTCATCTCAAGAAAGAAAGAGAAAAGGCTTGACAAATTGCAAAAAAAGTGAGTTGTGGGTGCAAGTTTCGGATATTGTATTGTTGAAACACTGGTACAATACTTTAGTTATGTATACACGGAGCATTCAACGATTATTAACGATGATGGTGTGTGCAAATATTTGATCGATCAACATCACGATTACGTAATTGCTACTGTATTGTACACATAGAAGCAGGGATAGCTAATGTTCCGAGTTGTTTTGTTCTGTCTGAATACCAAACGGACCCTATGGACTCAAATAGACCTATGAGGAGCTGGGCCCAATCAATAATCATATATATATATATATATATATATAACCACAAAATAGCTAAATTTGTGTTCAAAATCATCAAAGCAAACAGGTTATCTGGATTTGGGTTTATCTAACTAACCCAAATCCAAATTTCTAACCGAATCACAATTCAAAAAAAGGCGGAAGGCAATATCAAGGACAACTAAAAGCAATGAAGAAATATGAGGTATAATCTGAAACTAAAGAAAGAAAGAGAGAGAAAGAGAAAGAGAAAGATACACAGATATATATTATACTAAAAGAAAATGAGTAGCAGGTTTTCATTCATTGTATCAAGATGCAGTCTGACCATCTAACTAGGTTTCGAAAAACAACCAACCATCTAACCATTTTATACATCATCAGGCAAGGCTCACTCCCAACACCAAATAAGACTGAGCAAAGATTCATATAACATCATCATCATGTGTACCTTGTACAGATATGCATCTAAGCCGCCATAGCCATAGCCACATCATCAGCATCACCATTAGCATCACCATTTGCACCAAACGCAGCAACAATGAGCCACCCTCGGTTCATGGCATGCTCATAGTACATCTTAAACTTCTCATCAGCATTTGGAATGTCAAGTGCAAGATCATCCAGCCCATCCTTAATCCTCCCAAACCCTTTCGTCATCTGGTTTGTAGTTATCAGCCCTTCACTGAAACACTCCTGCAACAAATCCAGCATCCTATCGTTCTTCTTCTCCATAGCCATCACCAACGCCTTCTTCACCACCTCATGGTTGAAAAACGGCATCCCCAGATCACGAATACACTGACAAGCCTCACCTACAACACCCCCACTCTCGTACTCTTCCAGTAGTTTCACAATCTTGTCCTTTGCGTCTTCCACGGCCCACCCGGTCCCACCTCCCCAACACCTCAGTAGTCTCTCACCCGCATGGCGGGCCCCAACAAGCGACTGAGCCACATGGACAGTCTCGCTCCCGTTGCAGTTTGGTGGTAGCCTGCTTCCAATCTCCTCCAAATTCAGGGGAGCCAATACGTCATCAATTACAGCCCTTGCAAGGAAAAGTGCGAGTTCGTTTGAAGCATCGAGAATATCTAGAGCTGTGTCCTCTGCAGATTCAAGAAGCAACACAAAACCATCAACGATATCTTGAGTCGAGAAGATCTCTATATGAAGTGCTGAAAGCAGAACAGACGCCATTTCCTTCTCTCTATTCTTTCTATCCATGGCAAGAGTTATTAACTTTTTCAAGAAAACTGGGTTATATTCAGGTGATTCCAGATCCTCAAGACTCCTGATAAGTTCAGGTATGTCGTCTGAAAGAAAGTACTCGTGAATTATAGTCACAATCTCTTCTTTGTATCTCCTCAGTTTCTCATCATCCTCGGCCTCCATTAGCACCCCTTCTCCCAACGAGTGCACAAAAGAAACATCAAGCCAGCTGTCAGCAACTGCATGATCGACTAGTGACTCAAACAACGATTTTGCAGAAGGGATATCAAGTGCCAGGTCATCTAGGCTCTCTCGTAAACGGGCAAAACCCTTGACCATTTGACTGGAGCTTATCAGACCTTCCACCGATGCCTCTTTCAATAGCTTTAGAATGAGTGGCTCAGATGCACGAATCTCCATGGCTAGAACTAAGGCTCTCTTGACAACTTCATGATGAAAGAATGCAACCCCCAACTGCCTGATGCACCTACAGGCTTCAGAAGTGTCCCCACTCTCTGCATATTCCCTCAAGAGATCAGAAATCCTTTTCTTTACTTCCTCCACAGTGATATGGGTGCTGCCTCCCCATCGGCGTTCCACCAGTTCTGCATGATGTGGAGCTGAGAGATAGCTTTTCTCTGCGGTTTGAAGAACCTGAAAGCCTTTTGAAGACTCCGATAGTGATTTCTTTGCCTTGGTCACAAAGGCTGGGGGAAGGATGTCATCAACCACAGCACGAGCAATGAATAAAGCAAGTATTTCAACTGCATCGAGTATGTCAACTGCCAGGTCATCAGCAGACTCAAGAAGCATGAAAAATCCTTGCTTAATATGTGTTGAGCTGATAACATCGGAATAGAGAGCTGAAAGAAGAACTGAAGTCATTTCTTTCTCTTTGTCATGCCTATCCATGGCCATGGATACAAGCCTCTTTATGAAGTAAGGATGGTATTCAAAGGACCCTAGTTCCCTGAGCTCAGATGCTGCCAAATCCACATCACCGGTGGTGAAGTATTCATTAATGATGGATGCCACTTTTTTCTTGTACTCATCTAAAGGGTCGCAAACGGTGGACCCAACAAGTTGATATGGTTCCTACAATTTCATGAACAAAAAGTCGATCACATGAGTGTGCTGTAAAAAACGAAAAAAGGGTTGAAAATTCCAAATAATTTCAGCAGATGAAAATTGCAACTTCAAACGATGTTCAAGTAATAAAGAAAAGAGCAAGAATGAAATAATAAAAAATAGCTACCTCGCCACTATCGTAATTAGGGTCGTTGCGATCAATGTGAGTATCACCAACAGTGTCAAGTAGCTTTCCCCATGTACCCTTTCCACCACCACCATCTGTTTTTAGTGTTGGTCAGCAGAAGAGTATAAATACAATTATATAAAACAACATGCCAAAGAAACAGATACAGGACCACTTGTTCATACCAATCAACTCAAAATTATACAGAGAGATGAGAGAAAGCAAAAAGATTATAAGGATATACAAACATAAACGCAAGCTAGAAAGAGGCTTTGCTGGACAGGCAAAACAAGAACAGAAATATTTAGTTAGCCAATACAGCATGATTCATCCTCCAGTGTTCTTATTAATCTAATACAAGCCTAAAAACATGATTCCATGGCATTACCTGCAACACCTATCCCTATAATTTATTTGGTAAACGTTGGACATGCAATATTCCTCATTTTTGAACGTTATCACTTCCTTCGATCTGTAACCACTATTAAAAAATCATAGTTCTCAGCCCGAGTTTATTAATACAAAAGAACATGCAAGCCCCGTCACTTCACAGAACGGAGTTCCACAAACAAGTTCAAGTCTAGCCTTCAAACATATGCCTCATCTAGATATAAATGTTTTGAAAGCAAACCTTCATGACATCATTGCCACAAACAGAAACAAGTAAATGCCATTATCTCTTTACTATCTTCTGGTTTCACCTCCCAGATCTCAACAAACATCTCCCGATTGGATAAAGTACGGATTGAAGGAACCTCTTATAACATCAATCAGATAAAGAAAATACTCTCAATCCTCAATCCATCGACCAAATACAGATCTAATTGCACAGGTTCTAAGACGGAAACACTTTTATCTGATACAGAAACAATAGTTGTAACCGTACACCACAAACAGAAACGAATATGGTAAAAAGAATTTCAAAGAGTAGCACCTATTGTTATAGACGTTACCTATTCTAATAACTAAATAAGACAGACAAACCACAGGAGCTAAAGCAAAATAGCGACACTACCCTGACGACGCAATCCACCATCAATAGGACCTCATAGTTAGGCAAAATAGCAATACCTGAAAAACATATACTCTAACTAGAAACAAAATAACACATACCTTTCTTAACCCTGACGAACTTCCCCGAATGCGAACGACGCACATGCCTCACAGCAATTCCCACGTTTGGCGCCCTTTCCCCAGCCGGAGCTTTAATTTGATGTTCAGACATCAACCATGACGGCGACTTCGGAGACGATGACAAAACCTCAGTACTCTGAGTTGCTGTTTTCAAAACCTCCCTCTGTTCATCAGTCAGAAACCCCTCGCGTGGCGACGCCATTCACACTTCCAAATCCTACACATAAAAATCACAATATCAACATCAACTAACGTAACAAAGAACACAATAACCGCAATCAAATTGAAATCGATTAATCACACAACAGATCCGTCAATCACCTCTCTTCACTTCACTTGATTTGATTCAATAACGAATGCGATAAACTTCACTTTCCTTCGAACAGATTCCTCTTCTTCCTGTGCACTTGGCCCGGATCTCGAGCCAAGACAGGAGATATCAAATACAAGATCAATCTAAAAACGTCTTGAAATCGGTTCAAAATCAATCTGCAGCGATGAAATGGTGGTTCGTGATATGAATGAAACCCTAGATCAGTTAAATGTGTGCGTAATAAACACACAGCTTCACACAGAGAGTGCGTGTTTTTATGAGAGAGAGAAAAGATAACGAAATGGATGAGGACGGAGAGAAGGTTTTTTTTATAGGGAGGCTACGGTTACGTGGACACGTCACCGTCTATTAGCGTGATTACACGTGGCGGTTGTGCTAATTCGAGTTGTACACCGTCATTGGTCTCTGCATTGGCTTTTTTTTAGTTCAGATTCAACCAATCTAGGGTTTTGGTTCTTTTGTTAAAAGACCATCCTGCCCTTCTATTTAGGGTTTTGTGAATCTTGTAAAATGAATCCATGAACTACTGTTTTTATAATAAATATTTGATATTATATTTTATCATATTATTTCCTTCGGTTTCAAAATAAGTATCTATATTATTAATTTAATTTGTTCTAAAATAAGTGTATTTTTAAATTTAATGTTCATTTTCTAATTACAAAATTTCTCTATCTATAAGTAAGGGTAAATTTGTCTTTTTGTTGATTAAAAAGTTTCCTAAAATTGAGTGTCTTTTTATGTAGGACATTTTTTTTGGAACGGAGGGAGTAATTATTAATATTTAAAAGTAAAAATAAAAATGTGATGTCAGATTAATCGATACGCATAACTCATGTTGACGTGATATAAATTCATTCAGTTAAATCCGTTACTTAGTTTAAGATATTTGTATCATTTTTTCCGCCTATGCAAATTTGGCAACAGATAGACTTCTCGACATCTGAAAAACTGATAATATCTATAGACTATAAGATTTAAGCATGAAACTTTTCTAAAGGAATGTTTCGACGCTTACTCGTTAAAAAATCATATGAAAATGAACGTTTAAATTTGAACAGGTAGCGTAAGCTTAAAACCCACCTACAGGTTAAAAGTGTGAAAAGTCGGTATAAAACCAACTTTATACGACCACACGTCCCTACTACATGTGTGTTACTTTACAGAAAAAATACTTCTTAACTTCACAGATATTTATTTTATTTTCTCACATAAGGCTATAATGTAAAGTGCTAAGCTCCTCTTTTGGCTATCAGTTTGAATTCCAGAACAGTCTAGCATTCTTTTAACAAAGTAAACCGTAAATTATGTCTATTTTTAACCAAAATGTGCAATTCAAAATTAACATTTAAGTGAATAAACGAATCAAGCATGAATACAAAAATACGACATGATGTAATATGTTCATACGATTTGTGGTTTTTATAGATTTTAAACTATGAAGTAATAAATTAAATCCAAATATAGCATAAAAATGTAAGTAAAACAGTCATAATATTTGTTAAGTAATAACATGAATGTATAATATAATATCTAATTAAAATCATGAATAATATAAATTTAAAGCACAGACACAAGTTTATATATATATATATATAGGTTAGGTTTCGATGAAAAGTGGTTCTCTATCGTTGGATGAGAAGTAGACGAACATTAGAATGAAATGCATCGAGATGCACCAGATCAATTTCTTTTTAAGCCAATTCAATCGAGGGTATTTGGTTGGTTAGAACATCTCCAACAAAGATGGAGATTTTGGACATTTTGGACATTTTTTTTGCTCTAATGTATTCTAAAAAATAAAGAAAGTAGGAGAGAGATCATGAAATTCTCCAAATTTAAAGAACTCAACAAAAATAATTACCATGAGAGAAATATTTTTAAAATTATATTTTCACCAATAAGAACTGTAGTATATATACGTTTATGAGAGTGAAAATTCTGTTTTATTAAATATATGTGCAAGATCCCACGTCGTTTGAAAAGGGGAATTAGGGTTACTTTATGCAGGTTAACATCTTCTCGCCCTTTTTTGTAGTAGCATAGATGGTCCCTATGCCAACATTCATTTCGTTCTAAAGATCAACGCGTTTTAAAACCATGAGTTTAGGTGTTGAAAGCGGACAATATCTGGTACAGTTGCTTTGAGTGTGACAGCAAGGACGTTGGGCTCTTAATGGGAGTAGATTGTAAAATCTCACATCAGTTAACACTAAGGTTGCTTTATAAGATATTTGCTACCTCTTATATCAAACGCATTTTAAAACCAAAACCCTAAACATGGACAAAACGAACAATATCTGGTACGTTTATCTTATTGTGCTGGAATATAAAACACTTAATACAATTTTCCAAACACAACCAAACCACGTCACCGATAACATTTCGATTTGGTTTGATTCGCCCGATTTTTGCAGCCTATAGGGTTTTCATTAAAAAAGATGGTCAAAAAGAGACCTTCATCATCACATGAATCATATTATTAAAGATAACAAAATTAATAAAGACCATCTTTTCATATAATTGTTTGATATCTGGTATATCCTACCCAAAAATATAAAACAAGAGTATGGGGAAGGATAAGATCTATGCAGACTTTGCATCTGTTACAGAAAGACCGTTTCCAAGAACACCGCCCCCCCTCCCCCTCGGGGGGCCAGGGCTAAAAACGTCATTTCCTAGAACGCAAGCAAAAACATTCCAAACCATCCGTATTTTTAGAACGGCTAGTTTGCACATCGAAAAGAGGGTTTTTTTTTTAAAAAATCTTAGGGTTACTAATGCCCTAATCATATTAGTATGCTTAAAATCAAACCATATTTGGCCTCTGTGGGAGCAATAGGTTGTAGAACTTATTGTGCAAGAAGAAATGTTTCCCCTTGCTGTCAACAGCTTTCTTCCATCCACACCATCCACCATTCACTATTTTCTTTAGATCATCGCTGCCGGTATAGTGAGGATCGAGTATTAGAAACGCACAATCTCCACTTGCTTCATTGTAATCGACTCCTAGAAGGGTATACGCAAGAACACCACCACCTGCAGGTGCATAGAAACCGAAGAGGATAACGTACGACCACCAAACCGAACTTCTTGGCCAACTGAATGCGGCATACGCTACAACAAAATCAGCTTTATAGGACGTTCAAATATGTATAAATCACTAAATGTCCTATTAGCTTTTTTATAAGACACTTTTGAAATAAATATATGCTATTAGCTTTTTTATAGTACACTTTTGAAATAAAAATATGCTATTAGCTTTTTTATAGGACACTTTTGAGAAGTATCCTATGAACATCTTTACAAGATATTTTTTCGAATAATGTCATATAAAAAAGTTAAGAAGACTTTTATTTAAAAAATGTCCTAAAAAACTTGTTGGGACGCCCAAAAGCTTAGTATTAACTTATTGCAAGTTTGTAACACATTTACATTCTATAAACTTAAGTCCTATAAAGCTGTCCATTAGGACATTTAAATATATTTGGCGTCCTATAAAGCAGTCCGTTAGAACATTTAGATATATCTGGTGTCCTAAAATGCAGTCCATTAGGACATTTAGAGATATTTGTTGTCCTATAAGCCGATTTCGTTGCTAAAGGTTGAAAATGTTACGAAAGATTATTACAAGGGATACTTCACTAACCGATCATGATGGGTGTTCCTTGGGTCTCGAAATGCATCGCAAGTTCTCTACATTTTTCTGGTAATTCATCTCCAGATCTCACATTTATG
The DNA here is from genome assembly GCA_033807775.1 of Saussurea involucrata. Lineage (NCBI taxonomy): Eukaryota > Viridiplantae > Streptophyta > Magnoliopsida > Asterales > Asteraceae > Saussurea > Saussurea involucrata. Next base: position 9,650,734 of record CM066320.1, read on the forward strand.
ACCTTGCAGCTTACCTGTTACATGAGCCAGTAGTTATGTCAAATATTGCTACATTTTACTGGACACATAATAATTATATGCAACTATATATATATATATATATCAGTGCTAAAATATCTTAGATGTCCAATAATGACACAAATTAGACCAATCATATGCACAAAAACGAATTCTATTACTCCCCCTGTCCCAAAATAGATGTCACAATGAAAAAGACACAGTTTAGGTAATGTGTAATTAGTACACTTTTTAATCAATTAAATAACATTTTTTCCCTTAATAATAGAGGACTAATGAATTTCCCTATCTCCTAATCGGAGGTAGAATTGAAAAGTAGGCAATTTTGGAAGTGAACACTTATTTCGAAACGGGCTAAAATAGAAATGTAGACATTAATTTAGGAACGGATGGAGTAATATTTTGTAATGGTTGGTAACGGCAAAAGATGTAACTGTATCTTGAAAAGTTTCAAAAAGATGAAATGTTGCAATTCTAACGGGACATTCCCAAAAAGGAAAGTGTTGCGATTTTCATGGGGGTCCTAAATAAGTGTATACTTCTATTTTAGTTCATCTCAAAATAAGTGTCCACTTTCAAAAGTAAATGTCTACTTTCCCATTTTACCCTTAACTATGAAATGGAGAAATTTTATCTCTATTAGTAAGGGTAAAATTGTCCATTATTTAATTAAAAGGTGTAATAATTACACATTCCTAAAATTGTGTCATTTTCATTAAGGCATTTATTTTGGGACGGAGGTAGTAATTGTTTTTAACTGGAGATTTTTAGCCAAAAATCATCTACAATTAAAAACACTTGAATCTTGTAAAGCATAAATGATGAGTAAAGTAGCAAACTTACACCAAGTAGTTTATCCAAAACAAAGCTTAGTTCAATGGCACCAATCCACTCACGTGACCCTATAAACGAAGGGTCTTTATCTCCGATTTCTACAAGTGATTGTTGTATTTCCCTGAAGAGATGCAGTTCCAAGCCTCCAAATTTAGCACGTTTTTTTATAATTTAGAACGAATATATATGTATATATATAGGGGCAGGTTCCGTTAGAAACCTAAAACAGATTAGGAACCTGGGAACCGCCGACAGCGCAACACGTGGCATATTCATCAAGAATATGGACGTGTTATTTATCATGAATATGCAATTCAAGATGAATAACACAGCCATATTCATCATGAATGTGTGATTCGTGATGAATAACACTTCCTTATTCATCATGAATGTGTTATTCATGATGAATATTCATCCTGAAGAGGGACACGTGGCGCGTTGTGGATGGTGCCCGGATTCCCAATCAATTTTGGGTTCCTAACAGAACTTCCATATATATCAAAGTAGTGATTTCAGATGCACGTCTCTTGGTAGAGTCTTCGCAAAATCTATAAAATAGAGAATTAACCTGTGTGAAGGAACATCGATAGACGTGTACTGTTGGATTTTAAACCATGAAACTATGGTCTGAAGAGAGCGATAAGCACAACCCCAGCCCTAACATCAAGATAGAAAAACTGATAAGAAATTTCTTCTTGCTCACCAAAAGAAAACAGAGATTTTCAGTCGTTCAATAAATCTAAATACACCACCCGTCCCAGAATAGGTGTCCACATTTCTATTTCAAAAGTGCCTATTTCCAATTCTACCCTCAATTACAAGAAGAAGACACTCATTACTCCCTCTATTATTAACGATAAAATCCTCATTTACTTAAATACAAAGCATAATAACTACACATTTCTACAATTGTGTGCCTTAAAACAAGAAATTTACCGAGTCATCAAAACCATCTTGAAGGTAATGATGGTACTCATAAGAACCTTGAACCAAAGATACAATTCCACCATGAACTGCAATAGAGCAATTTATATAAGTAAGCAACTGATTCAGACGACACATAACGTTAACAAAACAGAAAGTACAAACGATTAAAAGGTTTTGTGAAACTACTTACCTCCGCTACGCGGGATCCCAATGTGTACATCCTTGAGCAACGGAGTTCCTGATTTTGTAACGATATGTCAGCATCAAAAAGAACCAAGATGTGCATATGATAGCAATCAGTACATATGATATAGATAAAACATCAGATTACCCTTCCGTAAAATGTTGCCATTTGCACCTTCCTTAGCAATTGAGAAGTTCATGGCACTAGCAATTCTTAAAAGAGGACGGTCTAGAGGTAATCCCAGTCTCAGGTGAAGAGCTTTTCTGATTTTAACTGAAGAGAGCAAAGACCATGTGTCAGAATTAGTCATGGCATGCTGCGGCACCCGTTTTTTTTACAAGACGTGACTTTTTTCAAAAATAAAAATAAATTGATTTTCGTGTCTTTCTTTTAGCTTTTGTTTTTTTTGCACTTTAGATTTTAAATTTTTACAGATTTACCTAATCACATCACTCATACTTTCATAGTTTCATGGATTCACATATGTCACATACTCACGGTTAAAAACAAAGTTGTAAAACCCTTCCAAGTTCTAATTTGAAATTTTGAATATTTGATCACAAATTCTTTATATATACTAGTTGATATATATGATTTTCTTCTTCTAATATGAATGTAAGAATTCTGATATCATTATATCATTGAATAATAAATAGAAAACATATATGTATATTTATAATTATATATATAGGGTAGGGTAGGGTTCCGGTGAGAAGTTGAGGTTAACGTGAGAAGCGTGAGAAGTGGTTATCAACCGTTGGATGAAAAATGGATGCACATTAGGATGAGATGCGCCGAGATAAGATGCACCGACATGCACCGGGTCAATTTCCTTCTAAGTCGCAATTCATGGGAGGGCATTTGATTAAAAGTGATCAACAGTTCAGATCCACTTCTCATGCTTCTCACGTTAACCTCAACTTCTCACACGATCCTTCGCCTAACCAGTAAATAACTAACTGTGTTGCACCTTGCTTCATTTCAGTCTCGCCATAATGTGATTCATAAATGGCAGTTATCGGATGCAGAAATCCTGGAGGATTGAAGTGATATGGATGTAGCTACAAGGCAATCAAGTTTTCAATAGGTAAGAGACAAGAAAAGGTAAGAAAAAGAGACGAAAAATAAAATAAACGGCATATTTTAACCTTTGGGTGCTGTGATAATAGATTTGATAAGGTCATGTTCTTCATAGAACGTAACTGGTCAACTAACCCAGGTATAATCAATTTCGAAACTGCATCGGTCAGATGAAGATTCTTTGCCGCGTAACAGATGACTTTAAGTTTATAGTCAACAACCAGAAGCTTGGCTTCACCTGTAGCTCCAAACATAATCAACTTACACTTCCGTAACGAAACAAAAAATAAGGAATTTTATAAAATTTTGGGGTATATAGTTACAAAGAGGTCCTATATTCATATGTGAAAAGCAAGAACTTATCTGTGAATACACTCAATACCTTGAATATATTCAGCAAATGGGGCAGTCGGTTTTGGAGAGGCTCCCGAGGTAGCAAGTAAGAAGGTAACTTGGATTTTATCTGCATTCTAAGCAAAGAAACTATCACAAAAATGGCAATCAAGAATCGAAAACCTCAAAAGTAAGTGAAAGCAACACAAATAACTGCTGTTGTTATGAAAATATGAAATTACATCCGCTGAACAAGATTTGGGGTTCCTATCTTCAAAGAAAAAATGTGAGCACAATAAAGACTTTGCCATAGATTCTTGAGAAGTATTATCAGAAGGCGTTCCAAAAGTGAAGTCTGCTGAGAGATCCAATTCACTGTTCCGAATAATGACAGGTGGCGGTGCTTCATTGACCGATCCATTGAGTGTTTCTAGCATGTATGTAGTTTTAGCGTTTCTAAGTTTAGCAGCAACAGCCTCAGTTGCACGTGTTAGCATGTCTTCTGCATCTGAAATTAAAAAAAATTAACAAATTATTCATAAGTTGCATAACTTTAACAAACATGCATTTCTGACTAATGGCTGCACATTGAATATAATCATAGCTAGATGTCACTATGGTTATTTGTCACCCGAAAATGGCCTAATCATACCTCATGAGAGATATAGTTCTCATAAATGATCGGATATACAGCACACAATTGTTTTGGATCCTTCGGAGAATAACAAAGAATTATAAAGAATGATGTACCTTTTGGATCCTTCGGAGAATAATACACTGGTAACTTGATTGGAAGCTCACAGCTCAGTATACAACCTCTCTCCCAAACATACTTCTGAGGCTGGTCTTCATACACAACTGAAGTGGCTGGCTCAAATACAGAGTTTGATACAAAAAAACGAATGTCTCCGGAATTTGGATCCATAACAGCTCCAACTAAACCACGAGTTTCCGACTGTGAAAGTGCCTTCCTCATTCTACCTGAGGCGTCTATGGCATATCGTGCAGACCCTTCAACATTCGAGTTGCTGGCACCAACAATCAGAGCTCCAATTACCTCAAATCCCCTAGGTAACAATGGCCGCATTTCATCTGCCCATAAATAATCCAACTAAAATCAAACACATATGCTATGGGTTAAAGTTAAACCCCTTTATTTTGCACTTCCCCTTCCAAATTTCTTATAAAAGCGCATATGATAAAGGTTACACAACCTACAAGAACGTGTTGATTCCCTCAAGTCTATGTCAAATTCATTGTCATTGCAAGATCAAGGATGCAAGTTATTGGGGATGGTAAGAGCATCTCCAACAGCTTCTCCATTTTGGAGGAAATGGAGAATATGGGGATTTTGAGGTAATTGTGCTGCAACAGCTTCCCAAAACTATCTCCAAAATGGAGAAAAGATGAGAGATAATGAGTTTTTCATATGGGAACAATGATTACCAGATGAGAACAATGATTACCGGACGAGAACACCAATAAAAATAAATATTTTAATGAGAGCGCCAACTATGAAAATAAAAATTTTGAGTGAAAAATAATATTTTGGGGGTGTTTGGGAGTGCTTATATTTTTAACTTATCTCCATATTGCGTTCCAGGGAAGGAGATGAGTGTTTGGATTTAAAAAAAAACTCCAAATCGTGTTCCAGGGAAGGAGATAAGCAGTTTTTTAAGAAGTAACTTGAAACTGACTTTTCTGGAACGGAGATAAGTTATAAGCAAATAAGCATAAGTTAAAAATATAAGCACTCCCAAACACCCCCTTTATCAGATGAATGGAATATTTTAATCGATGCTTGTTTTCCTAAAACGGAAATCTGTTGGAGATGAATATAATTTTATTTTTTTGAGATTTTGATTTTGGTTCTCCTTTTTAGTAGAGAAATTTTGGGGAATGCTCTAAGCTTCGAGACATTGGACCATATTACAATATAAAATCAATCTGAATTACGGGAATGGGGAATGGGAGTGTGATTCTTTCGATGGTAATTGACGTTCCATCTTATCAATTTGATAATATTTTCATATACGTAGTCAATGGAAGGCATTATTGAACAAATAATTGGGGGTGAACTTAGGGTTTACCTGATTCTTTGGAGAAATCCGGCGAAAGAGGATCGGACGGAAGGGTGTGAATGCATCTGAAAGTTGAGACGATGGTAAAGGTAGGGAGAAAAGGGGAACCGATCAACCATTGTACGCCTGATTCGGTTTTTGTGATCAGCACATGTTTGCGACATAGAATGCGTACGGTGGTTGTCTTCTCGTTTGAATCATCATCGCCCATGGTGATGGAGAGCAGAGCTTCTGCAAGGGAGCTTGACCACGTTGACTATGGCGTACTGATTTATGTTTTAGGGTTTTCGGAGTTGGAAATTCCTATGTAAAAATATACTGTAGAAACCAAACACGTAACGTTTTTATGTTTTTTTTGTTTGAAAATTTAGGGGCAGTTTACGAATCTCTTAGGCCATCAGTACCCCATCCCTCCTATCTGTGAAAGATTCCCTGCCACGTCAGCGCCACATCAGCTTTTCTTCCATCCCTCACCCCATCCCTCACGATCCCTAAACATCCGTACCCCATTCCCTCAAACCCCTTTGCCACCTCATTTATTTTAATTCTTTTATTTATACATTTAATTATTTAACAAAATAAAAATATTTATATATATTTTTAATAAATAAAAATAAGATAAATAATAAAAATTAAAATTCATATCATTCATTAAAAAATTAAAAATTACAAAATAAATTTAAAAATCTACTCGTCGTCATTCCAATCATGATATTTTTTAATTTGCTCTTTTCTCTTTAGCGTAGCCATCAAAGCGCGGCCCGAAAGGTGATCATGCGGGGTTATGTAAAACTGGAAGTCTGCATCAAATCGTTTTGCTCGTTCGATTTCTCGTTCGTGTTCCAACCTTTGAAGTTCGACATCGAGTAAAACCTTGGTCAATTGGTAAGGAAAACCTTGGTCAATCAAACCGGGACGTGTAAATTGGTAAGGAAATTGTTGCGAAAATTGTTGGTGATATTGTTGGGGAAATTGTTGCGGAAATTGTGGCGGAAATTGTTGCGGAAATTGTTGCGAGAATTGTGGCGGAAATTGTTGCGAGAATTGCTGATGATAACCTTGTTGTGTAAACGCTTGGAAACCAAGCTCTTGATCTTCTTGCGATTGTGGTGTATTCGGTCGGTTACGACGGGATGTAGGTGTTTTGTTTGGATTCATGATGAGAGAGGTGTGAAAAATAAGAGGTTGAGAGAATTTGAGAGAGTTTGAGAGGTGTGAGATTGAGAGAATTTGATAGTGTGAAAAATAAGAGGTTGAAAGATGTGAGAAATAAGAGGTTGAGAGGTGTGAGAAATAAGAGGTTGAGGGTTAAATATATAGTGGGATTAAATTTAGAAATTTTTTTTTTTTAAGAAATAGCCGTTCAACGGTTGTTTTTTTAAAAAATTTAATTAAATTTTTTTTTTTTTATAAAACCCTCGGGATGGCTCGGGAACCCAACCCCGCTCACCATCCCGCCCCGCTAGCCCATCCCGAGCCGTAGCGCCACCCCGCAGCCACCTCAGCCATCCCGAGCCCCTTCCCCGCTGGGGTACGGAAGGCCTTACTCGAGTAACCGCTTATCAAGTCACACTACCTTACTCGATGAATATAGTAAGCACCAAGAACCTTACTCGGTAAGAACTAAGACAAGGACCGAGAGTTTTATCTGGTAAGTGATGGTGAACACTCTTATCACGGTTAGCGCTTACCGGAAAAATTATTGCATACAATACCGTTTTGGACTTTTGGTGGATTAAAATCTTACCCAAGCAAGTAAGCAAGTGATAGTTGAATTTGACCGATAAGCGCTTACCTGGGTAAACGTTTGGTAAACAGCCCCTTATTTTACTTTTTTTAGAGTGGGGTTAAAACTGAAATATGAATTAATAAAACTATTTGATCGATAAATGTCTAAATTTGTTTAAATTATTTATTTGATTCATTAAAATATTATAATATATATAAACTAGTCAATGTACCCGCGCGATGCGGCGGGTGGTAAATTTTTATTGAAAACCACACGCCTTTGTCCCGACGGTATCTAGGTTATTGGTATATCCCAAATGCATTATCAAAGCTAAGGAACTTTAAACCCAAGAAGAACATCTAGGACCAAACGATAGAACAAATCCAGTTAATACGATTAATTGGTTTAAAGGTCCATGGCTTTGATTCAAAATGTGTTCAACTATTACAAAAATTCTCTCATTCGTTGGTCGGGTACACGACATGACTTTAATCTAGATTTAGGTATAAATCCTCAAGTGTCATCATTTTTTCTAATCATTTGTTTTTTTCAAAATCATGTGATCAATGGATCCAAATTAATCTAAAAAACTCTATAACATGTTTTCGCAAAATTCTCCTCCGGGAAGACCGAATCTTTTTATGTTGTCAGTTGATGCAAAAGCAAAAGCAAAACCATTCATGCATTTTGTCCGTTTTATGATCACAAATAAAAATGACATGTTAATGAGCAGCTACAACAATAATGTCAACACCCTAAAATAAGAAAAAAGAATGTGATTAAATTTAACTGACAAGTTCCATTATGAAGATCCAAAAACCCTTAAGCTTGATAGCACTATGATGCATCCAACAAACAATAACCCCATTATAGCAACACTTGAGCAAATGAAATGACCCAACAAATACATGAACTTTTCAACCAATATGATACATCAACATTAACTTAACCTATTGTTGCAAACTAAAAATTAACATTATAAAAAGTTACCATATGATTAGCAAACATCCTCTAGGTTCTTAAGATTTTCCCTCCACAAATGCACCCCATCTTTCGCATAATCAGTGTAAAACCAATTCTTCGTATGTGGGACGATCCCAGTTCGATTATGAAGATCAACTTTTCCTACCATAAGTACTTAAAAACAACTTAAAATGTAAAGCTCCTATCAATATATAAAATGTATATAAGTAATGAGCCCATGGAATAAAACCTTGTACATATTTGCATATTCACAATATCTCTATCTATGTTGAGATCTCAATACAAAACCTTTCGGAACACACGACTTTTGATCATTTAAACACCCAAACAACTATCCAAAACACAGCATTGCCCATCAACACAAAAATAGGATTAACTCAGTGATATTTGAATAAACGAAAAGAAAGCATACCTTGAAGTCAATAACGATTCATAACTTCTTTCTGTCCAACATCCAAACTTTAGATAATTTTACTCCTTTTTACCTGAAGTTGAATGGCTAAAATTGGTACAACTTTCAGGTGGATATTGATGTGCCGAACTCCTGTGAGGCTGCAACACCGGATTACTACTATATGACTGGAGTGAACTCTGACGAGAATAAGGAGCTTCTGAACCTACCAGGCATTCATGTACTGATTCAAAATGTGTTCAAAATATTAATAAAAATTCCCCCGTCCCAGAAAAGATATCGCTTTACAAACCAAACCTACCGGTATATCCCACTCGGATGGGAAAAATTAATCAATAGACATTTTTTGAACAATTTTGCACATTATTAAATAAATTTGCCTAAAAATATTAAAAGAGTTGATCAGGTCCTAGCAATATTCTTTTTTGGGATGAAAAATCATAACCTGAGAAAGTGTTATCACACTTGTTGCTATATGGTTTGTCATGCACTATCGTCAACCGAAATTTCCATCGGTGCCTTTGACATTTAAGGAGCAAGGTTAGAATGAAATATGTGTACGCGGGTATGCAAACAAGAAAATTTGTGAAATTCATCTAAAAACAAACTACTTGCACACTTGGATCAGAAGAAACATTACCCTTTCATATGTTTGATCCAAAATAATTGCCTAATGTTACAAGAACTCGGACCTTGTATGATGTGAAATCTTCAAATATGTCATCTATATAGGGAACGTAAGGCTTCAAGACATCACAACTGTTAAACACTGTAATAGCTTACGGAAGGCAAGCAACGGCCGAAAATATATATAAAATGCCACAAATTCCCTAGAAGAGCTTACAAAATAAGATTTTTCAATTACAAGAACAACGTATAAGAAATCCACAACAAATATTCTAATTTGTAAGTACCGAAACAATTAGCAGCAAAGGATACTTAAAGATGTAAATTCCTTCAGAGTGAATGACTTCAATGACGGATTCTTTTCTACGGAATTGTCCTCATAGAACCAACGTGCATACTCCACAAGAAATAAAATACTCTCAAATGACTGTTGATCCTCTTTTGGCACGTTCAAAACAACATAAACAAAAGATGAATCCACCACTGTGTGAAATGGTGACGCCAATCATCATAAGTGAGGTAAAGGCATCTAGTGTACCAAAAAAGTCTCTACACTGGTGATTGCTCGGTACCTTTCTTGACCGGTGCCTTCACTGTCTTCCCCTCAACCTGCATCACATTGCTCACAACTAATTATATACTACACAAATATATATATATATATATATATAGAGGGAGGATCATACGAGAATAGAACCCGTTTAAAAGAATAAAGGGATGAATCTCATCCATTGATTGAATGAGATCAAGGGTTAAATTAAGGAATGGCATATTCTGTAAATATGAATAATATTAAACAATTTTATATACAAGGGCATATTATTAGAAGGGTAAAATTGGAAGAAAAAGAGAATCATAATCTCACGTGATTTGGGGTGCGAATATCAAGGATGTGTATCATCACTTCCTATTTTATCTCTACTTTATCTTTATGTGTCTGACGATTCTACCATATGTTGACCCAAGCATCACTGTATCAAAGTTCATCACTGACAATCCATGCTTGTTATCTTCTGCTGATGAGGTAATATGAACGTACTTTTTATATTCATTAAATGCCTTTATTTATCTGCAAAATGATTTTGAGGTTGCTGCCGCCGATGAGGGTGTTGCCGCCGAGAGAGAGAGGTTGAGGGTGTTGTCGCCGATAAGGGTGATGCCGTCGATGAGGGTGCTGCCGCCGATGATCAAGTTTTACCTTCATCCTCATAAATAAGCCAGATCTGATGACAATAATTTAAGGGTTCTGCCGCCGATGATCTCGTTTTACCTTCATCCTCATAAGCAAGATCTGGTTTTACATTCATCCTCATAAGCAAGATCTGGTTTTACCTTCATCCTCGCAGTCGTTTTCCGGTAAAAGATCCATTTTCTCTCTATGATACCGTGGGTGTCTCGTTTTTCGGTAAAAGATTCATTTTCTCTCTATTAAACTGACGCTGATGAAGAATCGAAGGTTGAAGAAGGAACCAAGTAAAACACAGGAACTTGAGTATGTGTTAATCACTATTGATTTTGAAGATATTGATTATCTTGAGTATGTTAATCACTATTGATTTTGAATGTATTGAAAATCTTGAGTATGTCAATCACTGTTGATTTTAAATTTGTATTGAATTTATTTGCTAATCGTTGGATATGTTAATCACTGTTGATTTTAAATGTATTGAATATCTTGAGCATGTTAATCACTGTTGATTTTAAATAGGGTAATATGGTGGGTTTTTTGTTGGATATGTTAATCATTATTGATTTTGAATGTATTGAATATCTTGAGTATGTTAATCACTGATGATTTTGAATATATTTAATGTTTGGTCTTGTCGTTGATCCTGAAATATGTTGAATATCTTGAGTTTCAGTCTGCATATGGACGATGAAGAGATGAAGAAGTGAAGAAGTGAGATTTTTGAATATCTGGAGTTTCAATCAATCTGGATATGGACGTGAACATGGACTCTCAAAAAAAATCTGGGAAATCTAAAATAATGGAGAAGATCACGTCCAATTAATTAGATAGAGACTATCCTAAATTAAATTGGATGTAAATTTACATTTTTATCCTTTTAATCATATTAATCTAATAAATTAAAAAAATATTAATTTTATAATTATGATTGGTTCACATTTATTCCTTTATTCTTTTAAATAGGTTATATTCTCGTTTGAACCCACCTCTATATATATATATATATATATTCATATGAAAAGGGGTTGCATTATTACTTGTTGCCTGACCAAGAATGACTAATAATTTCTCAAAAAGGAAGTTATGATCAAATAATCTCTGTGTGTAATTTCAACAAACACCTTTGCACTACAAAATATGCATCATTCTTACTCCTAAAACCAAGACTAAAAGTCATTCGATAAAAATATGTTTCCAACATTGTAACAAACAAAATTATTATGGTACAATCGTGATGATCAAATAACATAAGCCAAAATCTGTGTAATGCTTGCATGAACATTTTTAACAAACTACGGAAGCAACCAACCTGAAGAGTCCTGGTAGCGAATTCAACACCAATGGTGGATTTAGATTCCAAACAGAACTCATTCCGGGTAAATCTATAAAGTATGTTAGATTTCCCGACACCCGAATCCCCAATTAAGACAATCTTGAATAAGTAATCATACCCGTGATCCACCTTATACGCCATTCCTTCTCTCTGTACTCGTAAAAAACCTATAGAAAAATGTTAATCACCAAACATAACCCATATACAAAAACGACAAACGTATAAACAACAAAAATTATGTGATCTCTCTTTTCCTTCGAATCCATCTGATTTTCACAAGGATAAATTTGAAGCCAGATTCTTGTAAATAAAAAGAACAAGAAACTAACCATGCAGGAATGGTCGATGAAGATACGACAGTAAAACGAGATAAGATGTTAGGAGTTGCAGAGGATTGAGAGAAAGAGAGAGAAGGGGGAAGGAGAAGGGAACATCCCAAATCCAACAGGAAGAAACAGAACAACCGAATGAACAGGAATTTTAAACGGGGGAAACAATCAGAAAAACACACCAACTTCTTCTACATCTGCATTCAACATGTTAATTTGAGAAGATGAAATCGTGGAGAAGTGGGGTAGTAGCCGGCTGGAGAAGATGAACCGACTCTTGAAAGGGAGAACTGATTTCAATGATGCTGCAGGAAATTGTACATTAGGCTAAAACAACTGTAATCTTGAAAACGGTTTTCTTTGAAAATAACTTCCCTTATTCTTTTTATAAAGTAGTATATATATATATATAATACATTTGTCTCCTATTGATTATATAGTTGACCAACAATCCGTCTGAACGTCTACTTCTTATATAAGAGAAGACATAAGGGAAGGAGAAAAGAAATCTCAAAGCTCTTTAGATCCTGTTGATGAATTAAGGATCCACAGAAATGGTATTGTTAATGAAAGCAATATACACAAAATCAGAGAAACTGACACGATGTCAAATTTAAATTTTGTTTAAATGATTGATACAATTGATTTCTCAAAAGGTTCTCCTGCCAGAAAAATTATTGTTACAGATTTTAGAACAAATCCAAATTGGATTCCTTTTAAAAATGGAATTTTAAACGCTTTAGGGATGCTGAGATAAAAGCCTTAGCTAATGAGTTTTATAAATTCTGCAAAAACGAAAATAAGATTTTTGCTTATATCCCTTGGTTTATAAATAACTATATTAAAGACCATATAAATGTTATTGAAAGAAATTTCAAAATCTTTGGAGGTGGAGGAATTCAGACTTCTGTCTATCCCCCACAAGCTGCTTTTTCAACAGAAAGAAATAATGTTTATATAACTTATTCTGCTTTTTCCAAACTTATAAATGAAAAGGTTTTAGATGTGACAATTCATCACATAAATGAGCTTTTAGAAAAGCAAAATTATACTAATCTTTATCTTATCATCTTAGGAGAAAGATTAGATTCCTTACAAGAAAGTATGGAAAAAAATAGAAAAAATTTCTATTCTCCAAAATATTAAGGATGAAAGAAAAAATCCCAAGGTTAAACCTCCAGGAGATATAATTTTTACTCCACCCTCTATTCAGCCTCCCCATGAAAAAAAAAAAAATTAAGCTAAAAAGCTCAACCCTTGATATTGAAAAAATGTTAGAAGAGGAATTTCAAAATCTCACTATTTCAAAATCTTCAGTTTCTACTTTAGAAAAACCTTTATTTTCTAATACAGAGGAAAACTCTGATGATGAACCTCCTAAGGATACTATAAATAAAATGAAATGGGCTGATAAACCTACTTCTAATAAATATTATTATCATCGTCCTACTCCTATGGATGTTCTTCATGAAGAACAGGAATATATTTTCACAAATAGTTATAACGGAAAATGCATTTATGAGTGGAATCTTGATGGTTTCACAAACAAACATATTTATAATATGGCTCATCGTATGATGATGTATTGTACTGTTTGCAAAAAATCTGGAAATACCGATAAAAATATTGCAAAATGCGAGAGAAGCTGAGTCCCCGTTTCCTTGGACCCTTCACCATTTTGGAATGCGTGGGTTCACAAGCTTACAAGTTGGATTTACCACCGGAAATGGACGGAATCCATCCGACATTCCATGTATGTTATTTGCGGAAGTGCTTAGCAGAGGAAGAGAGTGTAATACCATTGTCAGAAATCCGGTAGAGAACAATCGTTGCATAGAAGAACCCGAAGCAATTTTGGAAAGATCAACTCAAGGACTTCGACATAAGGAAATAAGCAAGGTCAAGGTGCAATGGAAGCACCATCGGGGTGCGAATGTAACTTGGGAGGCGGAGGAGGATATGAAACGCCGGTATCCCCATTTGTTTAAGTAGCCTAAGATTTCGAGGACGAAATCTTCTCCAAGTTGGGGAGGATTGTAACACCCCAAAATTTTGTGAATAAGATAGCCAATAAGTCATAGTTTGTTGGGTGTGAAATTCTAGAAGTAAGGATTTAGAAATCGGGCTTGGCGGACGTCCGCATGATGCTTGTCGGACGTCTGTGGCGTGTGGACATCCGCGGGCCATCCGCGGAAGCAACAAAACATTGGCCGAGTTTTGAGATTTTTGGGGACGGACGTCCTCATGGAACTTGCCGGACATCCACGAAGCGCCTGGCGAATTTTTAACCTATTTCTCCTAAATTTCACTCTCATCTCTCTCACTTTACCCAAATCTGGTCTCACCCTCTTCCTCTCCATTTTGGGACGATTTTGGCTCCATAGCTTGGTAAGTTCCTCCTCTCATCATCTCTCCTTATTTATGATATCATTTACTATATTTATGAGAAAACTTCCTCCATCTCTAGGTTGTTAAGTGGTGGTTTCACCCCTGTGCTCAAGAAATCCTCTCTTCCATCTCCTAGGGTTTGGGTTTCCTCTAAAACCCTCTAAGGTGAGTTATCCCCAACCTCAACTCGTACATACATGCCATTATAAATTATTCAAACTTATTTATGTTTTCAATTTCTTATATTGGTGACTTTGCTTTGACCTAAAAGAGATTTGATGATTTTAAAGCTTTGTTGTGTAAAATGATTAGAAAACTTGAAGTATGTAGTTCTTCTTGGCTTGTTTATGATTTCTCACCTCCATTTTATATTATGAGTTGATGAAATGATTTTGACCATCTTAGGTCAAAATCTAGGGTTTGATAAATTGGGGATTTTAAGGAAAATGTTAAATAAAAGGAGATTTGGTGTTGGATTATGGGTTAGATGCTTACTTGGAAATATCATGATACTCCAATGATTATTATTATGGCTCGATGAATCGTCCCCACATTCGATAAGAGTTTGCTATTATCTATATATATGAAGTTGTTATTGGTGATATGATATTGCTTTATTTAAGAGTCGGGACTTGTAGTTTAAGTGTAATGGATCCATAGGCACTAGAGTCATAGCACGGAATAGGCATCGGGATCCATGATAAGTAAGATGTGGGCCTATACGGTCGGGCATTGTCTCATGGGCAGTAAGGTGTAATTCCTAAGTGTTTGGTTTTGGATTTAGAGTGACCCAATGTATAGACCTGGAGTGGTTGAAGTTGGGGGCTCACAAGTTATAGACTCCTCGGGGTTGCGCTGGGTTCCGTGTTATCGTTGATAAGTGATTATTGCTACTAACGGATATGTGAATACCTTGTCTCATGTAATTGTTGTTATGTATCAAGCTTCCATCAACAGTTGGAGCATTTGGATACAAGTGGCCTTCATCATGGGTTTAATATGTTATCATTGTACCTTGAATTACTTCTCATTATAATAAAATGTTGGTTTCATTCTTCTCACGCATAGACTAACACTTCTTCTCTTGGGTACATGTATAGGGTCTTCAAGCGGTGAGGCTCCTTGGGTTTGAGCGTAGATTGGTGATGGAATGATAGCATTTTTGGAAGTACTTGGAGGCGTACATGATAGGATACAAATGATAATTCTTTTGTTAGCATTTAGACAACACCCGAATGTAATCTAAGATACGATGGCTTAGATTATTAGGTTGTCAAACCGTTAATTGCTTATATTTTTTGGGATCTTGTAAACGCCGTACTTTAATTTCCCCATTACTTGGGTGATGTGTTTATTTTAGAAGTATATTTTTCGGAAAATGCAAGTTTAAGTTTAACCTAATTTTTAGGGTGTTACAAGTTGGTATCAGAGCAGTAGTTTAAGTGAACTAGGTATGTAGTTAAAGTGCCTAGACTTAAGCTGAAAGGATTAAGTATGGATTGTGAGCTTGGGTAGAATCCCTAAGATAGGATGGTCTTAGAGTCGACAGAAGTACATAAGTTGAAAATTGTGACCTTGGTAACGAGAATCCTTATGTGAAGTATGTTCATAATTTCAATTAGTTACTGCTATTATGAATGTATCATTACGTGAGTATGCTTAGATTACTATTGTTATGATGATTGATGCATGTATTAGTACGTTTCCTTATGTTTAAATTCATATAGCCTAATTCTCACCTCATTCTCGATTGTGTGGCAGACTTCAATGGTTAATACTCGCAGTCGGGTGAAGGGTCATGATGCTACGGCATCTACGGCTGATCAACCAAGGGTGACAACGACAACGGTACCTCCGCTGACTAACACCGTTTTGGGAGGGGGAATTGAGCATATCCCTCGTCCTAATCTGGAAACATCTGATCCTGTTCTAGAAGAGGCAATAGCTGAGACACGAATGATGGACAGGATGATGGAGGCCATGAACAATGCCATGAATCAACAGCAAGAGCAGTTTTTGAAATTTATAGAGGACCGGGATGCGAGCAACCGTAAGCACGAGGTGGTCGCCGAGAACATTGTAGTGGCCTGGTCTGGGGGCAATGGCAATGGAAATCCTATGGATGGTTTGGGGACAACGGAAACTGGGCAAGTAGGGAAAGCTTGTTCTTTCAAAACTTTGCTGAGTTGTAGACCGCCCGAGTTCAAAGGGGCAGATGATCCAGTTGTCTGTATGAACTGGATAAGAGAAATGGAGCAAGCTTTTCGTACTAGTGAATGTGGGGAGAGCCAAAGGGCCAAGTTTGGTTCTCAAATGTTAAGAGGGGCGACTCTTACTTGGTGGAATGTCTATTCCGCGTCTCTAGAGGCCACGGTGTTGGCCAAACTGAGTTGGGCGACCTTCAAAGAGAAGTTGTTGGAATAGTATTGCAATGAGAGGGCTATGGACCGGATCGAGGAAGAGTTCCGGAACTTGAAGAAGGGAAATTTGGCGGTTAAAGACTACAACCGAGTGTTTATGGACAAATTGGGGTTGGTGGGGCATTTGGTCCCGACAGAGAAGGAAAAGATTAAGGCCTACCTCAAGGGCCTCCCATCGGACATGATGACTATGGTCTAAGTATCTAAGGCCTCTACCCTACGTGAGGCGGTGGAAGAAGCTCAGTTAGTGGAGGATGCATACGGCCGAGGCAAAGAAGAAGTTGCTAGAGTTCCGGAGAAGAGGGGATGGGAAGGGCAACCCGCACCCATCAAGAAACCTAGAACGTTTGACAACAACTACCGGGGGACTGACCCGAAGAGGGAAGCTAGATGGTGCTCCAAGTGTCGGAGCAAGCACTTCGGTCCGTGTATCTTTGTGTCGGGGAAGTGCTACAAGTGTGGCAAGGTCGGACATTCTATCAACTCTTGCCCCGTCCGGGGGACAATGTGCTTCGAGTGCAAGGAGCCGAGTCATATTAGAAGAGATTGCCCAAAGTTGAGGTCGGGAGGAAACGGGGGACCCAAGGCGGAACCTCCGAAGGCAACAGGGAGAGCTTTTCAGATGACAACCGAGGAGGCGAAGGCTTCGACGGACGTAGTGTCAGGTACGTTTCTTCTAAACTCCGTACCTACGCGTGTGTTATTCGATTCGGGTGCAAGTTTTTCGTTTGTGTCGACCTCCTTTTGTCAAGGGTTATCCATGCCCACTAGTCGTTTAGAAGAAGCTATAGTGGTAGAAATAGCCGATGGTGGACAAGTAGTAGTTCGGGACGTTTTGCGGGGTTGTATGTTAGAAGTCGAAGGAAGGAAATTCTCAATTGACTTGATGCCAATGGTAATCGGGGGGTTTGACGTGGTAGTTGGAATGGATTGGTTGGCCGGGAATCATGCCGAGATTCTATGCGCAAAGAAGTTGATTCGCATACCTTCGTCGGAGGGAGATAGTGTGGTCATCTATGGAGAACGAAGGAAAGGAGATGTAGCAATCATCTCCATGTTAAAGGCACGTAAATGCTTAGTTAAGGGGCGAAAAGTAAGGTTTTCGCAATGTACAGTGGCGAAAAGTAAGGTTTTCGCAATGTACAGTGGCGAAAAGTAAGGTTTTCGCTATGTACAGTAGCGAAAAGTAAGGTTTTCGCTATGCACAGTAGCGAAAAGTAAGGTTTTCGCTATGCACAGTAGCGAAAAGTAAGGTTTTCGCTATGTACAGTAGCGAAAAGTAAGGTTTAACCGAAAAAAATTTATATACATTGATCAATTCGGGATAAATAACATTGATCAATTAACGTGGCATAATTAGGGTTTAATACGATGGAAGAAATAGCATTATAATCGCAGATGATAAAATTGCAATTCAATGCAGTTTTGATGTTTGCGGCGGCATACATAAACACGAAAGAAACCAATGAATTAAAGCCATCAAAAAACTAATACAAATCATGAATCAATTTTGAACCTGGGGCTCTGATACCACATGTTGGAATAATCATGATTTGTATTTGATAGATAATAAGATGACAAGAAAACATACCCGATGATCCTGAGGATCCAGTGAAAGCATTAAACATATTGGCCATTGAATGTCGGGTTCCCAGAACGAGGTGATCGTATTATGATGGGATGATGATCGATCTTGAGAGAGTCGATCTTAGGGGAGGCACACGGCTGAATTGTTTATTAGCAATAATTCATTAGGGTTAAAGTGTGATTAGGGTACCCTACTTATAATAAGAGTATCTTACACTTTTAACCCTTGGTGTTTATTATGTGCCATATAATTCCCCATAGTTCCAATCACCTAATGGGAAACCCTATAGTATGTCAATAATAGTAAATACGCCCATCATATATTTACCAGACATAGGGATTTCAGTTATTGTCAATTATCATATCAGGAATGATAAACGATCAGTGACGGTCACTTTTAAGGTGGTTCCAACATTCTCCCACTTGACCAAGCGATCTTTTATCTATGAGCACCAATAAGTCCGGCCGGGATGATTCTCATTTTGTTTTAAACTGAAATCATAGCTAATAAGTACAGCCGTAGAGAAGAATATCAACTCAGGACCCCCACTAGTCAAACTATGACTCAAATTTAAAACTGAATAAGCAATGATCAATTGACTAAGACAGATTTCGTTATAATAATGTCCATACACCATTATGAGCTCAAAGCGTAACTAATAGACAAACAAAATCTGAATATAGAGGAAAATTTTATTAAGATAATAATAATGACCAATAAGTACAATATGCTATTAAATTAAGTCTTTTGTAAGCCCCATCTTCGACATGTGTCCTACGAAGACATTAGGAGGAAGACCTTTGGTCATCGGATCCGCTAGCATATTCTTTGTACTTATGTACTCGATACAAAGGACATTTTCCTCAACCCGTTCGCGCACAAACAGATACTTTGTATCAAGATACAGCCCAGCGCCAGTTGAACTGTTACTGTTCGAGAAAGTTACGGCAGCTGAGTTATCACAGTAAAGCTTCAATGGTCTAGAAATGGAGTTGACGATTTTGAGTCCACTGACCAGGTTCCTTAACAACATCCCATGACAAGAGGCATTATAAACGGCAACGTATTCAGCCATCATGGTGGACGTTGTAGTCAGCTTCTGTTTATGACTCCGCCAGGAGATAGGTCCACCAGCTAACATAAATATGTACCCAGAAGTAGATTTCTTATCTTCCTTGCATTTAGCAAAATCGGAATCAGAATATCCTACTACTTCTAAGTTGTCACTTCTTCTATAAGTTAATTTGTAGTCTTTGGTCCCTTGCAGATATCGTAGAACCTTTTTAGCCGCTTTCCAGTGTGCTATTCCGGGATTAGATAAGTAACGTCCCAGCATACCAGCGATATAAGCGATATCCGGACGAGTACAGACCTGAGCATACATAATGCTCCCTACTACAGACGAATAAGGTATCATCCTCATTTCTTCCTTTTCAATCTCAGTGCTCGGAGCTTGGAAAGAACCAAACACGTCCCCTTTAACTACTGGAGCTACAGTGGGTGTACAGTGCTGCATGTTATAGAGTTTTAAGATACGCTCAATATATGCCTTTTGAGAGAGACCCAAAACACCATTATGCCTATCTCGATGTATTTCGATACCAATGACATAAGAGGCATCACCGAGATCTTTCATGTCGAAATTTTGCGAAAGCATCCGCTTCGACTCATGCAGCATATCCAAGTTGTTACTTGCTAGTAGGATGTCATCTACATACAAGACAAGGATTATAAAGTTACTCCCACTGATCTTGAGATAGGTGCATTGATCCACTTGATTCTTTAGAAAACCTTGCCCTTTTACGATTTTATGGAACTTGAGGTACCATTGTCGTGATGCCTGCTTCAACCCATAAATGGATTTCTTCAACTTGCAGACCATATGCTCTTTACCTTCTGGAATGAATCCTTCAGGTTGTCGCATGTATACGTCTTCTTGCAAGTCTCCATTTAAGAATGCGGTCTTGACATCCATCTGATGTAACTCTAAATCATAATGAGCTACAAGTGCCATAACAATCCTTAAAGAATCTTTACGAGAGACAGGAGAGAAGGTCTCTTGATAATCGATTCCTTCCTTTTGAGTAAACCCTTTTGCAACCAGTCTGGCCTTATAGCGTTCGATGTTTCCTTTCGGGTCTAATTTGGTTTTGAAGACCCATTTACAACCGATAGTTTTGGATCCTTCAGGAAGTTCAACCAAGTCCCAAACATCATTGTGTTGCATGGAATTAAGCTCTTCAATCATGGCTTCATTCCACTGAGTGGCCTGATCACTATTAATGGCTTCTCGATAAGAGGTAGGATCAGTAAGCTTTCCAATGTCCTCAACTTCAGATAAAAAGGTTACGAAATCATCAAAATTTGTGGCCCTGCGTGCCCTAGATGATCTCCTGAGTTGATTTTCCGGTTCAGTAACAGAAGGAGTGGAATCAGTGATATTAGGTTCAACGTTCGGAAGCGATGATGATGTTCCCTCGGTATTTTGGTTAGGAGGAGCAGGATCAGTGATATTAGGAGCAGCGGTGGGTACAAGAGGAATTATCGGAGGAATAAGTATACCGGAAGAATGGTTTCCCCCCGCCTCTTGTACTTCTTGCAAATCTGAGTCATGATTTGTCGTGCTCCCACTGATCTTTGAGTTCTCAAGAAATGTGGCATGCTGCGTGTCAATGATGCTCGTAGTGTGGGAAGGACAGTAAAAACGATAACCTTTTGAGTTATCAGGATAACCGATAAAGAAACATGTAAGGGTTTTAGGATCCAGTTTCTTTAAGTTAGGGTTATAGACTTTTGCTTCGGCAGGACAGCCCCATACTTTCATATATTTTAGACTCGGTTTCCTACCTGTCCAGATTTCATAAGGAGTTTTAGGGACATATTTTGATGGAACCCTATTGAGTATATGAACGGCTGTTTTTAATGCCTCAGTCCAGAGGAAAGTAGGTAAGTTAGTGTTAGCAAGCATACTTCTCACCATGTCCATTAAGGTTCTGTTTCTCCTTTCAGCAACACCATTTTGTTGAGGAGAACCAGGCATGGTGTATTGGTTAATTATGCCTTGTTCCTTGCAAAAGTTATAGAAAGGACCAGGAGCTTGACCAATATCAGTATGTCTACCATAATACTCACCTCCTCTATCTGATCTCACAACTTTTATTTTATGATCAAGTTGGTTTTCAACCAAAGTTTTAAAATCAATAAAAGTTTGTAAGGATTCAGATTTTTCCTTAATCAGATATAGGTGCATATAACGCGAATAATCGTCAATGAATATAATAAATGATGTATGTCCTGTGATTGATGCGGGATAAGGACCACTAATATCAGTGTGAATTATTTCCAACAAGTTGGAACTTCTAGTAGCTCCTTTCTTATTCCCTTTCGCCATTTTGCCTTTGAGGCATTTAATACATGTTTCAAAATCACTAAAATCAAGAGAATGTAAGATTCCATCCTTTACGAGTCGAGTCATTCGATCCCGTGAGATGTGGCCGAGACGTTTATGCCACAACATGGAGGAATTCTCTAATTGTTTAGGTGATTTTGTTGTTTTAGTTACGTCATCAATATTAAGTGACAACAAAGACTGTGAGAAATTATGATCTAGTTCCAATTTATACAGTAATCCATCCAAGAAACCTCGACCAAGTAATTCATTATTATGAGTAATAGCAATCTTGTCGCAACCATGAATTATTACATAACCTTCAAGGTCTAGTCTAGATATGGATACAAGGTTCCGAGTAATTCTCGGTACATATAAGGTATCCACTAGTCTAATACACTTTCCGGTACTCATATGTAAATTTAAAGTTCCCATGGCTTCGACATCTAAGAGATCACCACTTCCAACTCTAAGTTTTCTTTGGCCCTTTGGTAGCTTCTGGATTGTAAGGAATCCCTGCATTGAGTTTGTCACATGGACCATAGAACCAGAGTCACCCCACCATGTATTAATAGAGACATCAGTAGTAAAGGAATCAAATATTACATAAAGAATGTTACCTTTCTTAGCTAGCCATTCCTTGAACTTAGGGCAATCTTTCTGTCCGTGCCTTTTGGCACGACAGAATTTGCAGCTAGGTTTGTTAGACAAGGATTTAGAGCCAGAGGCAACGGCACCATGATTATTATCCTTTTGGACTTTATTTCCAGTCTGATTACCGTGATTACCCTTCCTTTTCTTAGAATTAATAGTGGTTGTCAGGTGAACAGCTTCAGGTTGTACCAGCTTTAGGCGATCCTCCTCTTGCACACACATTGCAATCAGTTCACTTATCGACCATTTATCCTTCATAGCGTTGTAGTTAACTTTGAAGGTGTCGAACCGAGCAGGCAAAGAGGTCATTATGAAATGCACAAGAAAATTATCAGAGACTTCCATCTCAAGACTCTTAAGCTTATGAGCCATATCAATCATTTTCATAATGTGTTCACGGACACTGCTATTTCCTTCATATTTTAGAGTGAGCATCTGTAGCATTAAACTACTTGCATGAGCCTTAGACGATCCCTTGAAGTGATCCTCAACAGATTTGAGGTAAGTTTTGACTTTATCAGAGTTAGGGATAGCTCCTCGGATACTGAGGTTAATGGAGTTCTTGACCATCATTAGTGACAAGCGATTTGCCCTTTCCCACTTTTCAAAATCCGCTTTCTGAGCTGCAGTGGACGCATCAGTAATAGCAGTGGGTTCATCATGGCGAATAGCATGGTCAAGGTCTAGCATCCCCAGAGTAAGAAGTAATTGATCCTTCCATGACGCAAAGTTCGCACCAGTAAGTGGCTCAATGCCAAAGTTAGGTACTGATTAGGAAATGAGGAGGATATAAGTTATAGAATACTATCATAGTGACGTAGTTAGCTATAAAAGGCGGACAAAGTAATGTTTCTTAAAGTAATGGAATCAAAGTAATGTTAAAGTAAGCAGGCCTAACAGTAATATTCCTTAGAGTAATGAAACTATGACCATTTTAGTGATGAAGCTAGTGATGAGTATACCTATTGTAAACACCAAAACAATAAGTCAAAGTAAGGCTCTACTTAGATGTTACATCACCTTTGGGCAGAAATAACTAATATCTAAGTAAACATGAGCGTTAGGGTTATGCAACGCAATGCTTATCTTTTGACCTTTGGGCACAAAATAGAGCATCGTGTGAATTATGCATGTAGAAAGTCCTTTTGACACACAGGTATATTAAATCACCTTTGGGCAGAATTAGTATACTCAGTGTTCATTATGCAAAAGGAAAAAAAATGCATTATGAGAATCATATTTGACCTTTGGGCACAAATGATGAGACCATAAATATTAGTGCAAGGTTTTCGCTATGTACAGAAGCGAAAAGTAAGGTTTTCGCTATGTACAGTAGCGAAAAGTAAGGTTTTCGCTATGTACAGAAGCGAAAAGTAAGATTTTCGCTATGTACAGAAGCGAAAAGTAAGGTTTTCGCTATGTACAGAAGCGAAAAGTAAGGTTTTCGCTATGTACAGTAGCGAAAAGTAAGGTTTTCGCAATGTACAGTGGCGAAAAGTAAGGTTTTCGCAATGTACAGTGGCGAAAAGTAAGGTTTTCGCTATGTACAGTAGCGAAAAGTAAGGTTTTCGCTATGCACAGTAGCGAAAAGTAAGGTTTTCGCTATGTACAGTAGCGAAAAGTAAGGTTTAACCGAAAAAAATTTCTATACATTGATCAATTCGGGATAAATAACATTGATCAATTAACGTGGCATAATTAGGGTTTAATACGATGGAAGAAATAGCATTATAATCGCAGATGATAAAATTGCAATTCAATGCAGTTTTGATGTTTGCGGCGGCATACATAAACACGAAAGAAACCAATGAATTAAAGCCATCAAAAAACTAATACAAATCATGAATCAATTTTGAACCTGGGGCTCTGATACCACATGTTGGAATAATCATGATTTGTATTTGATAGATAATAAGATGACAAGAAAACATACCCGATGATCCTGAGGATCCAGTGAAAGCATTAAACATATTGGCCATTGATTGTCGGGTTCCCAGAACGAGGTGATCGTATTATGATGGGATGATGATCGATCTTGAGAGAGTCGATCTTAGGGGAGGCACACGGCTGAATTGTTTATTAGCAATAATTCATTAGGGTTAAAGTGTGATTAGGGTACCCTACTTATAATAAGAGTATCTTACACTTTTAACCCTTGGTGTTTATTATGTGCCATATAATTCCCCATAGTTCCAATCATCTAATGGGAAACCCTATAGTATGTCAATAATAGTAAATACGCCCATCATATATTTACCAGACATAGGGATTTCAGTTATTGTCAATTATCATATCAGGAATGATAAATGATCAGTGACGGTCACTTTTAAGGTGGTTCCAACATATGATTGTGGGTTGCTTTACCACCCGGGTAAAGCCAATGTGGTCGCCGACGCCTTGAGCCGAAAGGAGTATAGTGGAAGCTTACGCGCTAACCTCTCAAGGATCGACATAGTGTCAAGCTTAGTGGAGCGGATTAGAGCGGCGCAATCCGAAGCCATAAAGGAAGAAAACATCAAGGATGAGGTAATGGTGAAACAAAAGCAACTGTTAACGGAAGATAGTCGTGGAGTTAAGTTGTTCAACGTGCGCGTGTGGGTGCCCAAGATCGGTGGAAATCGGGAGCTACTCATGGACGAGGTTCATAAGTCCAAGTACTCCATTCATCCCGGAAGTACCAAAATGTATCGAGATTTGAAGTTATATTATGGGTGACCAGTAATAAAGTTGGATATGGCACATTATGTGGAGCGGTGTACGACTTGCTCGCAAGTGAAGGCTCAACATCAATTGCCCTATCGTAGTTTGCGACCTTTGGAAATTCCCGAGTGGAAGTGGGAGAAAATCACCATGGATTTTGTGACTAAATTGCCAAAGACTCATAAAGGTCACGACACTATTTGGGTAATAGTGGACCGGTTAACGAAAAGTGCACACTTCTTGGCTATGCGGAAAACAATACCGATGGACAAATTGGCGAAGCTCTATATCGATGAAGTGGTCTCGAGGCATGGTGTGCCCGTGTCTATAGTCTCCGATCGGGATAGTCGGTTCACGTCGAGATTTTGGCAAGCATTGCAAGAGCAACTTGGTACGAGAGTAAATTTGAGCACGACATATCACCCCAAACGGATAGACAAAGCGAAAGGACTATTCAAACCTTGGAGGATATGTTGAGGGCTTGCGTAATTGATTTTGGGGCAATTGGGACACTCACCTACCGTTAGTGGAGTTTGCTTACAACAATAGCTATCACTCTAGCTTGAAGGCGGCACCATTTGAGGCATTATATGGGAGAAAGTGTAGGACGCCCACGTGTTGGTTAGATGCGGGGGAGAAACAATTTACCGGACCGGAAATTGTACAAGAAACGGTCGACAAAGTCAAAATCATTAGAGAACGTTTGAAAGCGGCCCAAGACCGACAAAAGAGCTACGCCGACAAGAAAAGGAAACCGGTAGAGTTCCAAGTGGGAGAACGGGTGATGTTAAAGGTATCTCCTTGGAAGGGATTAATCCGTTTCGGGAAGCGAGGGAAGTTGAGTCCCCATTTCCTTGGACCCTTCACCATTTTGGAACGCGTGGGTTCGCAAGCTTACAAGTTGGATTTACCACCGGAAATGGACGGAATTCATCCGACATTCCATGTATGTTATTTGCGGCAGTGCTTAGCGGAGGAAGAGAGTGTAATACCATTGTCAGAAATCCGGGTAGAGAACAATCGTTGCATAGAAGAACCCGAAGCTATTTTGGAAAGATCAACTTAAGGACTTCGACATAAGGAAATAGGCAAGGTCAAGGTGCAATGGAAGCACCATCGGGGTGCGAATGTAACTTGGGAGGCGAAGGAGGATATGAAACGCCGATATCCCCATTTGTTTAAGTAGCCTAAGATTTCGAGGATCGTCCTCGAAGTTGGGGAGGATTGTAACACCCCAAAATTTTGTGAATAAGATAGCCAATAAGTCATAGTTTGTTGGGTGTGAAATTCTAGAAGTAGGGATTTAGAAATCGGGCTTGGCAGACGTCCGCATGGAACTTGTCGGACGTCCGCGAAGCGTCTGGCGAATTTTTAACCTATTTCTCCTAAATTTCACTCTCCTCTCTCTCACTTTACCCAAATCTGGTCTCACCCTCTTCCTCTCCATTTTGGGACGATTTTGGCTCCATAGCTTGGTAAGTTCCTCCTCTCATCATTTCTCCTTATTTATGATATCATCTACCATATTTATGAGAAAACCTCCTCCATCTCTAGGTTGTTAAGTGGTGGTTTCACTCATGTGCTCATGAAATCATCTCTTCCATCTCCTAGGGTTTGGGTTTCCTCTAAAACCCTCTAAGGTGAGTTATCCCCAACCTCAACTCGTACATACATGCCATTATAAATTATTCAAACTTATTTATGTTTTCAATTTCTTATATTGGTGACTTTGCTTTGACCTAAAAGAGATTTGATGATTTTAAAGCTTTGTTGTGTAAAATGATTAGAAAACTTGAAGTATGTAGTTCTTCTTGGCTTGTTTATGATTTCTCACCTCCATTTTATATTACGAGTTGATGAAATGATTTTGACCATTTTAGATCAAAATCTAGGGTTTGATAAATTGGGGATTTTAAGGAAAATGTTAAATAAAAGGAGATCTGGTGTTGGATTATGGGTTAGATGCTTACTTGGAAATATCATGATACTCCAATGATTATTATTATGGCTCGATGAATCGTCCCCACATTCGATAAGAGTTTGCTATTATATATATATATATGAAGTTGTTATTGGTGATATGATATTGCTTTATTTAAGAGTCGAGACTTGTAGTTTGAGTGTAATGGATCCATATGCACTAGAGTCATAGCACGGAATAGGCATCGGGATCCATGATAAGTAAGATATGGGCCTATACGGTCGGGCATCGTCTCATGGGCAGTAAGGTGTAATTCCTAAGTGTTTGGTTTTGGATTTAGAGTGACTCAATGTATAGACCTGGAGTGGTTGAAGTTGGGGGCTCACAAGTTATAGACTTCTCGGGGTTGCGTTTGGTTCCGTGTTATCGTTGATAAGTGATTATTGCTACTAACGGATATGTGAATACCTTGTCTCATGTAATTGTTGTTATGTATCAAGCTTCCATCAACAGTTGGAGCATTTGGATACAAGTGGCCTTCATCATGGGTTTAATATGTTATCATTGTACCTTGAATTACTTCTCATTATAATAAAATGTTGGTTTCACTATTCTCACGCATAGACTAACACTTCTTCTCTTGGGTACATGCATAGGGTCTTCAAGCGGTAGGGCTCCTCGGGTTTGAGCGTAGAGTGGTGATGGAATGATAGCATTTTTGGAAGTACTTAGAGGTGTACATGATAGGATACAAATGAAAATTCTTTTGTTAGCATTTAGACAACACTCGAATGTAATCTAAGATACGATGGCTTAGATTATTAGGTTGTCAAACCGTTAATTGCTTATATTTTTTGGGATCTTGTGAATGCCGTACTTTAATTTCCCCATTACTTGGGTGATGTGTTTATTTTAGAAGTATATTTTCCGGAAAATGCAAATTTAAATTTAACCCAATTTTTAGGGTTTTACACTCTTATAGAGCATTTTACATGAAGATTTTCTTATAATAGTGAAAACATTAGAACGCTTTTAATAAATTTAAGATGTAAAACTTTAACCAGATTTCGTTGGTATAAAGACACTTTTCTTTCTCGAATTTTCGAGATTAAAGATTGCAATAACGTATATTGGAAAGCCAAATTTATTGATGGCTTGTCAAATCTTTTTGCTGAAAGAATCAAAAAGACGCTCAGAAAAAATGATATGATTATATATTATGATTCTTACACATATGGCATGCTTATAAATGTTCGCATCTCTGAAGGACTTGCTCTGTGTAATGAGTTAGCCCTTAAAAATCAGATTAAAACCCAACAGTCAATTGAAAAAAGACAGTTAGGAGATTTTTGCGATCAATTTGGGATGGATACACCTTCCCAGAAAAAGAAGAAAAGATTTTCACACAAAAATCATCAATACCAAAAAGATTTTTCTCGCCACTTTTCAAAAAGAAAAGACTTTAGAAAAAGAAGAAAAAATATTGAAAAAGATTTAAAAAATAATGATAAAAAGATATAAGGCGCTTTTCAAAAAAGAAGAATGTGAATTCTATAGTTTGTCACAAGTGTGGTAAAGTAGGCCATTATGCCTCAAGTTGCTGGACAAAAAACAAATTAATAGTCTTGATGTTGATCAAACTATGAAAGATTTTTTTTATCAAAACTTTTCCTTCTTTCATACTCTAGTTCTGATGACGAAAAAATTTTATCAGATGAAAGTTCCTATGAAACTTCTTCTGAAGGTTCTAACCAAAACTTTGATGACCTTATGTCAAACTTTTCATCCCCGGATTGTAATGCTTGCTCTTCTGGTTATCCTTGTGAAAAGGAAAATCTTCAAAAAGAAAAGATTAATAATCTTACTTCTAATTTTAGTCCTAAATTCCAAGAGGGAGATGAGTTCTATAAACTAGCTTCCCAGTTTCAAGATATAAATATAAATGTTTTGTCAAATGACAATGTCTTAAAAATCTTTAAAAAAAGATAAAAGACCCTCTTATTTGTGCGGAAATTATTAGTAGTCTCGAAGAACCTACTCATGATTCTTCCTCTAAGACAAATCTGCAAGACTATTCCATGAAGGAAGTTAATAGCTTTTGGCTGAAAAACATTCAGTTAATCATACCGTTTCCTTAAAGGATTTAACAAAAGAGATTGATAATCTTAAAACAGAAATTAAAATTCTTAAAAATGATAATATCATTCTTCATCAAAATATTGATATAATCTATTCAAACCTTAAAGATAACAAGGATAAAGCTTCGACTTCTTGTAAAGCCCGTATTCCGGTATATAATTTCTTTTATTAAATCCTTTTGTTTTAGTTTTATTTAATGTGGTTCCGTTAACGGGGTTAGACGAATCAGACCTAATCGTTAAAAATGTCGGAATTTTGGTTAGTTGCGAGAAGGTTTGTAGTTGAGGGGCTATTTGTGTCAAGGGCCAAAACACTTCATAGGTTTCGGCCCATCATCTCTTAACCAAAACCCAATTCTTTTTTTTGTTAATTGTTGCCGTGAGGAACAAAGGGAAAAGAAAGAATAAGTTACCATAACCAAAACCCTTTTCTTTTGTTAATTTGTTGCCGTGAGGAACAAACAAGAGAAAAAGAAATGGCAAAGTCCATGTGGTTTGTTTTCTTTTTGTTGGTGTCGTGAAGGATAAGCAAAGGAAACAAAAGAAAGAAACCGTAAACCCTACGGCACCCCAAATCGTTTTCTTGTGGTCGCCGGCCGGAAAAGAGAAGAGAGAGAGAGAGAGAAACCGAGAGGGAGAGAGAGAGAGAAACCGAGGAAGAGAGAGAGTGCAGCGGCGAGAAGGAGAAGTGGTCGGAGTATTTCTGCAGTTGCACCGTCGTTGTCGTCGCGAGGTAAGAACCGTTTTCCCGTTTGTTGTCTCTCTCGTCGTTAATCGTTAGTTTGATAAAAGAATCGCCGCCAACCATCACCGCTGCCGGAGGCGGAAGTGGGTGGTGCTCGGTGGTTGTCCAGCGTAGTACAGCCCTTTCCAGTAAGCTTGTAGGCTGTTCGGGTCTGTTTGGGTTAAGCTTTGGCTTAATGGGTTTATAAGCAACTTTTGTCATTTTATGTGAAAACGTTTGTCTGCCACTGTTTTGCGACGGCCATAAATTTTCCGTCGTAGCTCGGATTGAGGCGAATCCGGTGCCCACGGTTCATATTCTGTGCCGGGCACACTTTTCATGTTTTAGCGGAAGTCCGGTTCGGCCTCTAGCTAGGCGTAAATTGGCTGTTTATACAGCAGGTCCGGATGTGGCAGATCGCGTTTCGTTTTAAAAGTCGCAGTTTCTGCCACTGTTTTGGGAAAGCCATAACTTCTCCTAGGAAGGTCGGATTGGGATGAAACCAGTGCCAAAAGTTTCCATTCTAAGTCTAGTAAGTTTCTTATGTTTTGCGAAAAAACCAGTTCGGACCGTAGCTAGTGTCAAACTGCTGTTTTATAACGAAAGGTGCTGTTTTTTCGCTGTGCAGTTAATCAGTTTTGTAAAATCCATAATAAATTGTAGAAAAATCGTTAGGAGGTGTATAATATGTCCTTGGAACCCTAACTCTGAGCACTTTCTGGTTATGAAATTTAATTGAGGATTTTCTGGGTTTATGGAGGTCGGAACAGGTCCCGAACAGACCTGTTGGTTAGACCGGAAAGTCGTTTTAGTGACGATTTAAGGGTGCGTCGTGTTTTAGGGTCCGGGTCTCGTGTTAATACATTTTAACGATTGTTTAGGTGTTGGGAAGTGATCTTGGATTTGTGAAGCTTGAATTATTGTTTGTGAGCTAGGCGCGCTTACGAGGTGAGTTCTCTCACTATAACTAATGTCGGTTACTTTTTACATTACGATTTGTACGTGTGTGGTAGTTTTAATTGTTTGTGATGCGGGACTAAGTAGTGGGGCGTCTGGTCGGACCTTTATTGTTATGACTACGCGGGTGGCGTAGGAGTTCGGTGGGGCCGAGGTTTATATACGCGGGTGGCGTAGTGACTCGGCGGGGCCGAGGTTTATATACGCGGGTGGCGTAGTGACTCGGCGGGGCTGAGGTGTATATACGCGGGTGGCGTAGTGACTCGGCGGGCCGAGGTTTATATACGCGGGTGGCGTAGGAACCCGGGGGAGCCGGGTAATGCTTGCACGGTTATTGTGTGGTCGGGTGGACCAGCTTATGCCTTTGGGTGGGATGGTGTAGGTATGCATGTTTATGATTTGTTCGTAGACTTGTATGCTGTTTATGTGCAATTATCTGTTTAGAGGTGGTGTGGAAGTAACTGTGTTATTTATGGTGTCTGAATTCACTAAGCTTCGTGCTTACCCTTTCCCAATAAAATTGTGGTTTCAGGTACGAGGGGCTTCAAGGCGTGACGAGTACACACTGGCGCGTGGGAAGAGTTGATTACTTTTATGATTTTAATTTTAGACATTTATTCCGTTGTTTATTGTTCGTAAGAATATTAATTATGAGTTTGCAAATGAGGTGATTGAATTATTAAATGAGTTTTTATTAATGAAATGTTACTTTAAAAATTTTGAATTCCTTGAAATTTTTGGGACGTTACAACTTGGTATCAGAGCACGGCTTGAGTGAATCAAACGCATTTCGGTGTGTTTGATCTTAAGTTTGCGGCTATAAAATTTTCTTTAAAGTTTTTGGGAAATAAAAAGAAGGAAAAATCCGTTTGAGGAACGGTGATCGAGGGCGCAGTGTGTACAGTCAGCCGGAGCCAAGGGGGAAAGGTACATTGCTTAGTGTTGTATTGCTTTCTAGGCATAGGGTATGCACGCTAGATTGCCTGTTGTTGACACTCTGCTGTATGATGACTGCTTGCTAGTAGGAATCAATGCTAGTTATAGTAGGTTGTTAAGCGAAGGCACTATAGGTTGTATGCAGTAAGAATCATATAGCCTTAGAATATTTGATTTAGTTCTATTGCGCAGCTCTTGTTTGAGTCCAACCGTTCTAGGATAGAATCTTGTATTCGAATGTCTATTTGATTCACACTGCATGCGACTGGGTATTCGCGAGGCAACTCGTTATGGCTAACAGGGATTCCGTTGTAGCAAGGGTAGTGGGATGAGATGAAATTCCTAGTGAGCTGGGAATAGCGTTTACATATGAGTACGTATGCAAAAATTGTTTTCTAGAACATAGGAGTATGTATGCTAGATTGCTTGGTGCTTAATACACTGTATTGTATGGTTGTTACTTGCTATTAGGAACTTATGCTAACTTTGATAGGTTGTTAAGCGAATGCACTATAGGTTGTATGCGGTAGGAACCGAATAGCCTTAGAATGTTGGATTTAGTTCTATTGCGCAACTCTTGTTTGAGTCCAACCGTTGTAGGATAGAATCTTATATTCGAATGTCTATCTGGTTTCCACTGTATACGACTGTGCGTTCACGAGGCGACTCGTCAGGGTTAGTGGGGGCTCCGCCCTAGCAAGGGTAGTGGGGTATTATGATTATTCCTATGGAGCTAGGAAGAGTGTGTACATATGCCGGTGCGAGCATATGTGTGTAGTTATCGGCGAGAAACTACTTGGACCCATCGGATGGAACTCGGAACGAGTGATGATAGGTGTGGAAGGTAGTAGTAGAGCTCCTACTATCGGAAACACATGATCAATGCTCTAGTCGGAGAAAGTCACGAGGAATCCAAGGGGTTGAGCGTGAGCATTGTTAGTGCGAGTTATTATGTGCTAATAACCCGTTGTAATATCTACCCAGAATAGCCATCACAAGGAGGAACAACAATAGTGAACCTACTAGTACATATGGGTACTTGTTTTGCTTGAGGTGATGATCGTTGGGGTAGTGACGAAGGTTATAAATTAGTAGTCGTTGGAATAAAAGGACGATTCTAGTATTATTCATTTGGAGTGACGATGAGGATGATGTTTGTGTCGGGCCAAGATGGATGATTGTGCTAGAATTATAGGCTTATAGAGCCGACTTTGATTTGAGGAAAAAAATCGTAGGGATTATTTGATGTAATTTCCCAACTTGCCTAAGAGGTTTAAATGTCCGGATAACGTTAGTGGACCGGAGAGATTTGGAGGAGTAGGAGTCGAGGCGTAGAATGCCGACTAAGTCATGCACAAAGTTTGATTTTGAAATAGATTGCATTAGCAAATTCTTGTGTTTCAAATCATTTTATGGATGGTGTTTTGGAATTTTGGGAAATGTTCAGCACACACAAGATTTTGAAATATGGTTTTGAAAGTGTATGAAATCGTTTTATCACGGGAGTGCAAACTTTGTTAGAATTTGTCTTTTTTCGTTATTTTTCCAACGGTTCTTTCGGGTAAGATGATATACGTGTTTTGTGGTGTTTAAAATGTTGGGCAAGTGACTACGGCTTGTGACTTTAACATTGGAACTCCTCCACATATGTTAGAGTTGAGACGAAAAGTTACATTCCACGATGTCTGTATTAAGCTATTTGAGTGGGTTGGTTAAAATAAGTTTTGTTTTACGGCATGTTGAGTCGTGTGGATTTAATTTCACGAGGTGCATATCTTATTTGTTTATGTGACCATTTGGGGAAATCTTGGAAATCAATTTAAAGAACCCCACCTTTTGAGATTTTATGAGATTTTAGTCGATATTTTCAAATGATGGAAACGGATTGGTTTTTATCTTTAAGTTTGAAACTTACACGAGACAGTTGTGTTTTAACAAAAATATATTTGTAAACCGTTTCATCGTTTTGTATGACTAGCCGACGTGAATAAGATTTGTTGGTGAACCTTGTACCACGATATTTTATGTTGGAAAAAAAAGAATTTTGGGGTCAAATGTCGTGGAGCTGATTTTGAAATTATGTGCACACTTTTGTCGCACCCGATGTACGGTCGAGCGGTTACTTTAAATACAGGTCATGAGTCAATTCATACTAGAACCGTGACGGTTCATTTTCGAAGAAATTATTTATTTCGCTTACGTTTTGTGAATAAACTAAGCTGCAATGAAATGATTTTCAACATGACTTTCTTATGTGGGACGAGCGTGTCCATTTTTGCGTAACTACCGACCTGGTAATAGTAGTTTTATTGCTTACGGTCTTTTTGAAATGAAAAATCTTGACGTTGAGAATATTTTGTAAATGATTTTGTAAACCATTTGGGAAGTGCGTTTATAAGTGTTATGTGTCATTTCGAGAATTTTAAGGGTGTGAGTCCTTTTGGAAAACTCTTTTGTTTAACTCGTGTCGAGTTTGAGACTAATGTTATTTAAGAGTATTGCTTGCTTAAACTTTATTTAAACGCGTTTTTGACCGACTTATGGGTCTAGCAAGCGTGGAGCATTTTGCTCGGTTTTGACTTTGAGATAGTCATGGGTCAATTGCACGGTTTTAATGGCTCGATGTGGAGTCTTGTTGATGGATTGTTTTGTTGCACAGTTTTGCATTTATTGCACGTTGAATATTTACATGTTTGGGTGAGCGAGTCATTCCGAGATAGGCATGTTGTTGGTAGACTGTTTGCATTGGATCCTTGGTCATGGCAGTCAGTCGTTGGTAATGATCGGTTGAGTATTTCGGGGTGGGACCCCGGTATTCATGTGTTATGACCTTGACTTTCCAGTAGGCACTGAGAGGATATAGTCTTGGGCACTTACCTGAGAGGTAGTTCCGATGTGCCGGGCCTTGAGACGTACCTGGGAGGTAGGCGTTAAGGCGTATCTTGATACAGTGTAACTAGGTTTCCTAGAGCGAGCGTGGAGGATAAGTAGACGGTGGAAGATTGAGTATTCCACACGTGTTGTTAGTGTAGACCGAATTGTGTCGGTTAAGGGATTGATGCCCTTTGTAATTAAGAGAATAAATGCGCAGTGATCTTTTTGAAGTAAGTAGTATATTTAGGGGTCGACTTTTGGGCTTAAGGCCAAACACCTTTAGTGTAATTGGAGATTTGTAGCCGTTTTTAAAATAATTATGGTGATGGTAGTAGTAACCCTGAGATGCTTAATTGTGATGAATGGCTGTGGTGGAATGACCTTCGTGGGTGATTATAAATTTACTGGTTTGATGATGCGTGTAAGGTAAGTTTTGGGAGTCTATTAGAACTCGTAGGAATTAATCGACGGTTAATGGTAGGAATGATCGGATCCGAGTATCCAGTTGGGTATACTGGTGGGCAACTTTAGAATGGTTAGAGCTTGAGATTTGACTCGGGATGTATGGAATATCTAAGGTTGGGGGACAACCGAAGTCGCTTGGCTAGGAATGATTCCAACTGTTGGGGTGTTCTGCCGATCATAATCCCAGTGTCCTAGAAGGAGTACGTTAGTTAGAAAAGTATTCGAGAAGTTTTAGAAGGGATTTCAAGTGGGCTTAGGAACTGAGGTTGAGATGTGGGAGAACTATCTTTAGCTATGCACGTGCATAGACTTCGAGGACGAAGTATAATCCAAGTGGGGGAGAGTTGTAAAGCCCGTATTCCGGTATATAATTTCTTTTATTAAATACTTTTGTTTTAGTTTTATTTAATGTGGTTCCGTTAACGGGGTTAGACGAATCGGACCTAATCGTTAAAAATGTCGGAATTTTGGTTAGTTGCGAGAAGGTTTGTAGTTGAGGGGCTATTTGTGTCAAGGGCCAAAACACTTCATAGGTTTCGGCCCATCATCTCTTAACCAAAACCCAATTCTTTTTTTTGTTAATTGTTGCCGTGAGGAACAAAGGGAAAAGAAAGAATAAGTTACCATAACCAAAACCCTTTTCTTTTGTTAATTTGTTGCCGTGAGGAACAAACAAGAGAAAAAGAAATGGCAAAGTCCATGTGGTTTGTTTTCTTTTTGTTGGTGTCGTGAAGGATAAGCAAAGGAAACAAAAGAAAGAAACCGTAAACCCTACGGCACCCCAAATCGTTTTCTTGTGGTCGCCGGCCGGAAAAGAGAAGAGAGAGAGAGAGAAACCGAGAGGGAGAGAGAGAGAGAAACCGAGGAAGAGAGAGAGTGCAGCGGCGAGAAGGAGAAGTGGTCGGAGTATTTCTGCAGTTGCACCGTCGTTGTCGTCGCGAGGTAAGAACCGTTTTCCCGTTTGTTGTCTCTCTCGTCGTTAATCGTTAGTTTGATAAAAGAATCGCCGCCAACCATCACCGCTGCCGGAGGCGGAAGTGGGTGGTGCTCGGTGGTTGTCCAGCGTAGTACAGCCCTTTCCAGTAAGCTTGTAGGCTGTTCGGGTCTGTTTGGGTTAAGCTTTGGCTTAATGGGTTTATAAGCAACTTTTGTCATTTTATGTGAAAACGTTTGTCTGCCACTGTTTTGCGACGGCCATAAATTTTCCGTCGTAGCTCGGATTGAGGCGAATCCGGTGCCCACGGTTCATATTCTGTGCCGGGCACACTTTTCATGTTTTAGCGGAAGTCCGGTTCGGCCTCTAGCTAGGCGTAAATTGGCTGTTTATACAGCAGGTCCGGATGTGGCAGATCGCGTTCCGTTTTAAAAGTCGCAGTTTCTGCCACTGTTTTGGGAAAGCCATAACTTCTGCTAGGAAGGTCGGATTGGGATGAAACCAGTGCCAAAAGTTTCCATTCTAAGTCTAGTAAGTTTCTTATGTTTTGCGGAAAAACCAGTTCGGACCGTAGCTAGTGTCAAACTGCTGTTTTATAACGAAAGGTGCTGTTTTTTCGCTGTGCAGTTAATCAGTTTTGTAAAATCCATAATAAATTGTAGAAAAATTGTTAGGAGGTGTATAATATGTCCTTGGAACCCTAACTCTGAGCACTTTCTGGTTATGAAATTTAATTGAGGATTTTCTGGGTTTATGGAGGTCGGAACAGGTCCCGAACAGACCTGTTGGTTAGACCGGAAAGTCGTTTTAGTGACGATTTAAGGGTGCGTCGTGTTTTAGGGTCCGGGTCTCGTGTTAATACATTTTAACGATTGTTTAGGTGTTGGGAGTTGATCTTGGATTTGTGAAGCTTGAATTATTGTTTGTGAGCTAGGCGCGCTTATGAGGTGAGTTCTCTCACTATAACTAATGTCGGTTACTTTTTACATTACGATTTGTACGTGTGTGGTAGTTTTAATTGTTTGTGATGCGGGACTAAGTAGTGGGGCGTCTAGTCGGACCTTTATTGTTATGACTACGCGGGTGGCGTAGGAGTTCGGTGGGGCCGAGGTTTATATACGCGGGTGGCGTAGTGACTCGGCGGGGCCGAGGTTTATATACGCGGGTGGCGTAGTGACTCGACGGGGCCGAGGTGTATATACGCGGGTGGCGTAGTGACTCGGCGGGGCCGAGGTTTATATACGCGGGTGGCGTAGGAACCCGGGGGAGCCGGGTAATGCTTGCACGGTTATTGTGTGGTCGGGTGGACCAGCTTATGCCTTTGGGTGGGATGGTGTAGGTATGCATGTTTATGATTTGTTCGTAGACTTGTATGCTGTTTATGTGCAATTATCTGTTTAGAGGTGGTGTGGAAGTAACTGTGTTATTTATGGTGTCTGAATTCACTAAGCTTCGTGCTTACCCTTTCCCAATAAAATTGTGGTTTCAGGTACGAGGGGCTTCAAGGCGTGACGAGTACACACTGGCGCGTGGGAAGAGTTGATTACTTTTATGATTTTAATTTTAGACATTTATTCCGTTGTTTATTGTTCGTAAGAATATTAATTATGAGTTTGCAAATGAGGTGATTGAATTATTAAATGAGTTTTTATTAATGAAATGTTACTTTAAAAATTTTGAATTCCTTGAAATTTTTGGGACGTTACAACTTGGTATCAGAGCACGGCTTGAGTGAATCAAACGCATTTCGGTGTGTTTGATCTCAAGTTTGCGGCTATAAAATTTTCTTTAAAGTTTTTGGGAAATAAAAAGAAGGAAAAATCCGTTTGAGGAACGGTGATCGAGGGCGCAGTGTGTACAGTCAGCCGGAGCCAAGGGGGAAAGGTACATTGCTTAGTGTTGTATTGCTTTCTAGGCATAGGGTATGCACGCTAGATTGCCTGTTGTTGACACTATGCTGTATGATGACTGCTTGCTAGTAGGAATCAATGCTAGTTATAGTAGGTTGTTAAGTGAAGGCACTATAGGTTGTATGCAATAAGAATCATATAGCCTTAGAATATTTGATTTAGTTCTATTGCGCAGCTCTTGTTTGAGTCCAACCGTTCTAGGATAAAATCTTGTATTCGAATGTCTATTTGATTCACACTGCATGCGACTGGGTATTCGCGAGGCAACTCGTTATGGCTAACAGGGATTCCGTTGTAGCAAGGGTAGTGGGATGTAGAGGTGGCCAAAAGTCGGGTTCGGGCCGGGCCGGGTCGGGTCGGGGGACAACCCGGTTCTGCACAGTAACCGTGCGAACCGGGTCAGGTGAGAACCGGGTCGGGTCAGGCCGGGTTTAAACCGAAATCCCCTGACCCGTTTACTTGTATGTAGAACCGGTATCGGGAAAACCGGGCCGGGCCGGGCCAAGAACCGGGTCGGAGTAGGGCCGGGGATTTTTTTGTTTTTTAACTGCTTTCTTTGTATAATAATTAATTACTAAACTTTAACAAAGAAAAATTGGATTGGAATCATTGGATAAGTAATGAGAAATGAGAATTGTATGCGTTTTTTGCGAGAAACGAATATAACGAGAGCCGAGAAATGAGAATTGTAAGCGTTTTTTGCGTTTTGTAAGCAATGTAAGGTGGTGATGACCTCCATAACACCCCTAGTATTTATATGGGGTTTGGAGGGTGTTTTTTGAGGCAAAAAACGGTCACAAGGGGTTCCAAACGGCTATATAACGACTCTATTTTTTTGAAAAAAATCGGGTCGGGCCGGGTCGGGCCACGAACCGGGTCACGAACCGGTCCCGGGTCGGGCCGAGGAAATTCCTATATACGCGAACCGGTCCCGGCTCTCGGGCTTGAAACCGGTTCTTGACCGGGTCGGGCCAGAACCGGTTCTTGGCCGGTTTCGGTTCGGGTCAGCCCGTCGGGTCGGGTCGGGTCGGGTCAGTTTGGCCACCTCTAGGGATGAGATGAAATTCCTAGTGAGCTGGGAATAGCGTTTACATATGAGTACGTATGCAAAAATTGTTTTCTAGAACATAGGAGTATGTATGCTAGATTGCTTGGTGCTTAATACACTGTATTGTATGGTTGTTACTTGCTATTAGGAACTTATGCTAACTTTGATAGGTTGTTAAGCGGATGCACTATAGGTTGTATGCGGTAGGAACCGAATAGCCTTAGAATGTTGGATTTAGTTCTATTGCGCAGCTCTTGTTTGAGTCCAACCGTTGTAGGATAGAATCTTATATTCGAATGTCTATCTGGTTTCCACTGTATACGACTGTGCGTTCACGAGGCGACTCGTCAGGGTTAGTGGGGGCTCCGCCCTAGCAAGGGTAGTGGGGTATTATGATTATTCCTATGGAGCTAGGAAGAGTGTGTACATATGCCGGTGCGGGCATATGTGTGTAGTTATCGGCGAGAAACTACTTGGACCCATCGGATGGAACTCGGAACGAGTGATGATAGGTGTGGAAGGTAGTAGTAGAGCTCCTACTATCGGAAACACAGGATCAATGCTCTAGTCGGAGAAAGTCACGAGGAATCCAAGGGGTTGAGCGTGAGCATTGTTAGTGCGAGTTATTATGTGCTAATAACCCGTTGTAATATCTACCCAGAATAGCCATCACAAGGAGGAACAACAATAGTGAACCTACTAGTACATATGGGTACTTGTTTTGCTTGAGGTGATGATCGTTGGGGTAGTGACGAAGGTTATAAATTAGTAGTCGTTGGAATAAAAGGACGATTCTAGTATTATTCATTTGGAGTGACGATGAAGATGATGTTTGTGTCGGGCCAAGATGGATGATTGTGCTAGAATTATAGGCTTATAGAGCCGACTTTGATTTGAGGAAAAAAATCGTAGGGATTATTTGATGTAATTTCCCAACTTGCCTAAGAGGTTTAAATGTCCGGATAACGTTAGTGGACCGGAGAGATTTGGAGGAGTAGGAGTCGAGGCGTAGAATGCCGACTAAGTCATGCACAAAGTTTGATTTTGAAATAGATTGCATTAGCAAATTCTTGTGTTTCAAATCATTTTATGGATGGTGTTTTGGAATTTTGGGAAATGTTCAGCACACACAAGATTTTGAAATATGGTTTTGAAAGTGTATGAAATCGTTTTATCACGGGAGTGCAAACTTTGTTAGAATTTGTCTTTTTTCGTTATTTTTCCAACGGTTCTTTCGGGTAAGATGATATACGTGTTTTGTGGTGTTTAAAATGTTGGGCAAGTGACTACGGCTTGTGACTTTAACATTGGAACTCCTCCACATATGTTAGAGTTGAGACGAAAAGTTACATTCCACGATGTCTGTATTAAGCTATTTGAGTGAGTTGGTTAAAATAAGTTTTGTTTTACGGCATGTTGAGTCGTGTGGATTTAATTTCACGAGGTGCATATCTTATTTGTTTATGTGACCATTTGGGGAAATCTTGGAAATCAATTTAAAGAACCCCACCTTTTGAGATTTTATGAGATTTTAGTCGATATTTTCAAATGATGGAAACGGATTGGTTTTTATCTTTAAGTTTGAAACTTACACGAGACAGTTGTGTTTTAACAAAAATATATTTGTAAACCGTTTCATCGTTTTGTATGACTAGCCGACGTGAATAAGATTTGTTGGTGAACCCTGTACCACGATATTTTATGTTGGAAAAAAAAGAATTTTGGGGTCAAATGTCGTGGAGCTGATTTTGAAATTATGTGCACACTTTTGTCGCACCCGATGTACGGTCGAGCGGTTACTTTAAATACAGGTCATGAGTCAATTCATACTAGAACCGTGACGGTTCATTTTCGAAGAAATTATTTATTTCGCTTACGTTTTGTGAATAAACTAAGCTGCAATGAAATGATTTTCAACATGACTTTCTTATGTGGGACGAGCGTGTCCATTTTTGCGTAACTACCGACCTGGTAATAGTAGTTTTATTGCTTACGGTCTTTTTGAAATGAAAAATCTTGACGTTGAGAATATTTTGTAAATGATTTTGTAAACCATTTGGGAAGTGCGTTTATAAGTGTTATGTGTCATTTCGAGAATTTTAAGGGTGTGAGTCCTTTTGGAAAACTCTTTTGTTTAACTCGTGTCGAGTTTGAGACTAATGTTATTTAAGAGTATTGCTTGCTTAAACTTTATTTAAACGCGTTTTTGACCGACTTATGGGTCTAGCAAGCGTGGAGCATTTTGCTCGGTTTTGACTTTGAGATAGTCATGGGTCAATTGCACGGTTTTAATGGCTCGATGTGGAGTCTTGTTGATGGATTGTTTTGTTGCACAGTTTTGCATTTATTGCACGTTGAATATTTACACGTTTGGGTGAGCGAGTCATTCCGAGATAGGCATGTTGTTGGTAGACTGTTTGCATTGGATCCTTGGTCATGGCAGTCAGTCGTTGGTAATGATCGGTTGAGTATTTCGGGGTGGGACCCCGGTATTCATGTGTTATGACCTTGACTTTCCAGTAGGCACTGAGAGGATATAGTCTTGGGCACTTACCTGAGAGGTAGTTCCGATGTGCCGGGCCTTGAGACGTACCTGGGAGGTAGGCGTTAAGGCGTATCTTGATACAGTGTAACTAGGTTTCCTAGAGCGAGCGTGGAGGATAAGTAGACGGTGGAAGATTGAGTATTCCATACGTGTTGTTAGTGTAGACCGAATTGTGTCGGTTAAGGGATTGATGCCCTTTGTAATTAAGA
This sequence comes from Saussurea involucrata, assembly GCA_033807775.1. Lineage (NCBI taxonomy): Eukaryota > Viridiplantae > Streptophyta > Magnoliopsida > Asterales > Asteraceae > Saussurea > Saussurea involucrata. Next base: position 9,692,593 of record CM066320.1, read on the forward strand.
GAATAAATGCGCAGTGATCTTTTTGAAGTAAGTAGTATATTTAGGGGTCGACTTTTGGGCTTAAGGCCAAACACCTTTAGTGTAATTGGAGATTTGTAGCCGTTTTTAAAATAATTATGGTGATGGTAGTAGTAACCCTGAGATGCTTAATTGTGATGAATGGCTGTGGTGGAATGACCTTCGTGGGTGATTATAAATTTACTGGTTTGATGATGCGTGTAAGGTAAGTTTTGGGAGTCTATTAGAACTCGTAGGAATTAATCGACGGTTAATGGTAGGAATGATCAGATCCGAGTATCCAGTTGGGTATACTGGTGGGCAACTTTAGAATGGTTAGAGCTTGAGATTTGACTCGGGATGTATGGAATATCTAAGGTTGGGGGACAACCGAAGTCGCTTGGCTAGGAATGATTCCAACTGTTGGGGTGTTCTGCCGATCATAATCCCAGTGTCCTAGAAGGAGTACGTTAGTTAGAAAAGTATTCGAGAAGTTTTAGAAGGGATTTCAAGTGGGCTTAGGAACTGAGGTTGAGATGTGGGAGAACTATCTTTAGCTATGCACGTGCATAGACTTCGAGGACGAAGTCTAATCCAAGTGGGGGAGAGTTGTAAAGCCCGTATTCCGGTATATAATTTCTTTTATTAAATACTTTTGTTTTAGTTTTATTTAATGTGGTTCCGTTAACGGGGTTAGACGAATCGGACCTAATCGTTAAAAATGTCGGAATTTTGGTTAGTTGCGAGAAGGTTTGTAGTTGAGGGGCTATTTGTGTCAAGGGCCAAAACACTTCATAGGTTTCGGCCCATCATCTCTTAACCAAAACCCAATTCTTTTTTTTGTTAATTGTTGCCGTGAGGAACAAAGGGAAAAGAAAGAATAAGTTACCATAACCAAAACCCTTTTCTTTTGTTAATTTGTTGCCGTGAGGAACAAACAAGAGAAAAAGAAATGGCAAAGTCCATGTGGTTTGTTTTCTTTTTGTTGGTGTCGTGAAGGATAAGCAAAGGAAACAAAAGAAAGAAACCGTAAACCCTACGGCACCCCAAATCGTTTTCTTGTGGTCGCCGGCCGGAAAAGAGAAGAGAGAGAGAGAGAAACCGAGAGGGAGAGAGAGAGAGAAACCGAGGAAGAGAGAGAGTGCAGCGGCGAGAAGGAGAAGTGGTCGGAGTATTTCTGCAGTTGCACCGTCGTTGTCGTCGCGAGGTAAGAACCGTTTTCCCGTTTGTTGTCTCTCTCGTCGTTAATCGTTAGTTTGATAAAAGAATCGCCGCCAACCATCACCGCTGCCGGAGGCGGAAGTGGGTGGTGCTCGGTGGTTGTCCAGCGTAGTACAGCCCTTTCCAGTAAGCTTGTAGGCTGTTCGGGTCTGTTTGGGTTAAGCTTTGGCTTAATGGGTTTATAAGCAACTTTTGTCATTTTATGTGAAAACGTTTGTCTGCCACTGTTTTGCGACGTCCATAACTTTTCCGTCGTAGCTCAGATTGAGGCGAATCCGGTGCCCACGGTTCATATTCTGTGCCGGGCACACTTTTCATGTTTTAGCGGAAGTCCGGTTCGGCCTCTAGCTAGGCGTAAATTGGCTGTTTATACAGCAGGTCCGGATGTGGCAGATCGCGTTCCGTTTTAAAAGTCGCAGTTTCTGCCACTGTTTTGGGAAAGCCATAACTTCTGCTAGGAAGGTCGGATTGGGATGAAACCAGTGCCAAAAGTTTCCATTCTAAGTCTAGTAAGTTTCTTATGTTTTGCGGAAAAACCAGTTCGGACCGTAGCTAGTGTCAAACTGCTGTTTTATAACGAAAGGTGCTGTTTTTTCGCTGTGCAGTTAATCAGTTTTGTAAAATCCATAATAAATTGTAGAAAAATCGTTAGGAGGTGTATAATATGTCCTTGGAACCCTAACTCTGAGCACTTTCTGGTTATGAAATTTAATTGAGGATTTTCTGGGTTTATGGAGGTCGGAACAGGTCCCGAACAGACCTGTTGGTTAGACCGGAAAGTCGTTTTAGTGACGATTTAAGGGTGCGTCGTGTTTTAGGGTCCGGGTCTCGTGTTAATACATTTTAACGATTGTTTAGGTGTTGGGAAGTGATCTTGGATTTGTGAAGCTTGAATTATTGTTTGTGAGCTAGGCGCGCTTACGAGGTGAGTTCTCTCACTATAACTAATGTCGGTTACTTTTTACATTACGATTTGTACGTGTGTGGTAGTTTTAATTGTTTGTGATGCGGGACTAAGTAGTGGGGCGTCTAGTCGGACCTTTATTGTTATGACTACGCGGGTGGCATAGGAGTTCGGTGGGGCCGAGGTTTATATACGCGGGTGGCGTAGTGACTCGGCGGGGTCGAGGTTTATATACGCGGGTGGCGTAGTGACTCGGCGGGGCCGAGGTGTATATACGCGGGTGGCGTAGTGACTCGGCGGGGCCGAGGTTTATATACGCGGGTGGCGTAGGAACCCGGGGGAGCCGGGTAATGCTTGCACGGTTATTGTGTGGTCGGGTGGACCAGCTTATGCCTTTGGGTGGGATGGTGTAGGTATGCATGTTTATGATTTGTTCGTAGACTTGTATGCTGTTTATGTGCAATTATCTGTTTAGAGGTGGTGTGGAAGTAACTGTGTTATTTATGGTGTCTGAATTCACTAAGCTTCGTGCTTACCCTTTGTAACATCCCAAAAATTACAAGCAAATTTAAATTTTTAAATAAACAATTCATTTATAACAACTCATTAAATGAATCCCAACGTTTCGTTTGCAAACTCATAATTAATAACTTTATAATAAAAATACAGCGGAATAAACGTTTAATTAATAAAACCATAAAACAACCAGCTCTCCTCGCGCGCCAGTGTGTACTTGTCACGCCTTGAAGCCGCTCGGACCTGAAACCACGGTTTATTGGGAAAGGGTAAGCACGAAGCTTAGTGAATTCCAACACATGCGCAGATAGGAATTATACACACATCACCCCTATCCGCACATAAGCAACAACATCACAGTTACATAAAACGAGTAAACATCTACAAGTAATTATGTATCCAACACCTCAGTACCATCGAGGCCTCGGTCCCACCGAATTGTAATGTATCCAACACCTCAGTACCATCGAGGCCTCGGTTCCACCGAATTGTAATGTATCCAACACCTCAGTACCATCGAGGCCTCGGTCCCACCGAATTGTAATGTAACCAACACCTCAGTACCATCGAGGCCTCGGTCCCACCGAATTGTAATGTAACCGACACCTCAGTACCATCGAGGCCTCGGTCCCACCGAATTGTAATGTAACACATTTATACCAAGCATTCAAACCAATCAAATATTACACACCACAAACAACTAGTTCACACCACAAAGACAGTAGTACATACAAACTATTATGACATGCATACAACCCCTAACTACACAGTGAGAGAACTCACCTCGAATGCGCGCCCAGCTTAATAACACAATTCAAGCTTCACAAATACGGTCACTTCCCAGCACCTAAACGCATGTTAAAACGTGTCAATACGAGACCCGGACCCTATGACATGACACACGCTTAAACCGTCACTAAAACTAAATTCCGCTCACCCAAAACAGGTCTGTTCGGGACCTGTTTCGACCCCTTTAAACCCAGAAAATTCCCAATATTATATCATGACCAGAAAGTACTCTGAGTTAGGGTTCCAAGGACATATTATACGCCTCCTAACGATTTTTCTACAATTTACTACGGATTTTACAAAAACAGTTTCCGGAACAGCGAAATTCAGCACCTTTCAGTATAAAACGACAAATCGACCCATGCTACGTCCCGAACTGGGTTTTGCACGAAACACAGAAAAGTTTCTAGACTCAAAAAGGGAACTTTTGACACCGATTTCACCCCAAACCGAGTTACGAGCAGAAAGTTATGACCATGACAAAACAGTGGCAGATTACAACACTGTCGGTTTACCGACCTGCTGTAAAAACAGAAGTTTTCCGCCTAGCTAGGGGCCGAACCAGCCTTTCGCTAAAACACGAAAAACGTGCCCGACACAGAATGTGAACCGTGGACACCAGAATCGCCTCAAACCGAGTTACGACGAGAAAGTTATGGCCGAAATACGAACTGGACAAAAAACTAATTTTCACATAAAATGACGAAACACCGAACTTGCGACCACTTTTTCGCCCAGCTAGAGACCGAACCAGTTTTCCGCTAAAACACGGAAAACGTGCTCGACCCTGAACTTGAACCGTGGGCGCCAGTTTCGGCTCAAACGGAGTTACGACGGAAAAGTTATGGTTGCGCGAAAACTGGACAGCACACTAAAATTTTCATAAAAGATAACTTATAAAAACGGTTCAAGGCTTAACGATTCGGGTCTTACGCTACGTGTGTGACACCCACTGCCACCGCCCTCCACCCACAGCCACCGCAGCGGCGGCGTGCGGCGGTGGTGGTCTCGCTGGAAAAACGAAAAGGAAAAGAAAAGAACGAGACTAACGAGAACCACATACCTCACGACGGCGTCTCACCACCACAACCAAACTCCTCCCTCTCGATCACCGACGACCCAGCAGTGGCGACCTCCGGCGATGGCAGCAGCGGCGGCGAGGGGTGGCTGCCGCTGGTCCTTTCTTCTCGTCCCTCTCCTTCTCACGATCACTCTCTCTCTCTCTCGGCTCTCCTTCTTCTTTCACGACCGACCGAACACCAAGGGGAGGGGGGGTAGCCGTAGGTTTTCTTATGGTTTCAATTAGCTTTCTTTCCTTTGATTGCCATTCACGCCACAAACATCAAGCCACAAAAATTGGAATTGATTTAAGAAATCATGGGCCGAAATTTAGTTTAAGTTTTTGCCCTTGACACAAATGGTCCCTCAACTTAATTTTCTCGCAACTAACCACAATTCCGACATTTTTTCCGATTAGGCCTAACTCGACTAACCCCGTTAACGGAAACCACCTTAAATCAAACTTAAAAGAAAAGAATTAATAAAAGAAATTACATACCGGAATACGGGCTTTACAACTCTCCCCTACTTAGATTAGACTTCGTCCTCGAAGTCTCTGCTTACGAATAGCTCCGGATAGTTCTCCCTCATCCCAACCTCAGGTTCCTAAGTCCACTTGAAATCCCTTCTAAAACTTTTCGAATACCTTTCTAAAACTTTAGACATTTATTCCGCTGTTTATTGTTCGTAAGAATATTAATTATGAGTTTGCAAATGAGGTGATTGAATTATTAAATGAGTTTTTATTAATGAAATGTTACTTTAAAAATTTTGAATTCCTTGAAATTTTTGGGACGTTACACTTCTGAAAAGATTTTGGAAGAAACTCAAAATTCAGATAGTGATCATCTGAATATTTTAAATATGGTTATCTCTAAAAAATGGTACACTAAAATCACCCTCCTTATAGAAGGAACTTTTCAAAGGGATTTTATTGCAATGATAGATAGTGGAACTGATTTAAATGTCATTCAAGAATGCTTGATCCCTACCAGATATTTTCAAAAAACTTTTCATTCTCTTTCACATGCTGGAGGAGGATCTCTTAACATCAAATATAAGCTTCCTAAAGCATATATTTGTAAAAATAAAAATTGTATTCCTACAAGCTTTCTTTTAGCTAAGGATATTTATAGCCAACTTATTCTTGGTCTTCCTTTCATTTATGATATTTATCCCATAACCCAAGTTGATGAAAAAGGCTTAACGTGATTTTTTAAAGAAAACCAGTTAAGGTTTGATTTTATAAACAAAGCTGTTGAGAAATTCTTAAATGAATTACAAGAAAGAATTAATAGAAAAAAATTTCAATTATGTTCTTTAAAACAAGAAATAAATTTGTTAACCATTGAGGAAAGACTTTCAAATCCCAAGTTATAAAGAAAAATTAGTTATACTAATAACCAATTTTCCTTGGAAATTTGTAACAATCATCCAAATGCTTTTTGGGATAGAAAAAAGCACGTGGTCTCCCTGCCTTATGAAGAGGATTTTTTAGAAAAAAATATCCCAACAAAGGCACGACCATGTCAAATGAATGCTGAGTACATAGAGCTTTGCAAAAAGGAAATAACCTCTTTATTAGACAAATGTCTTATAAGACCATCAAAGTCTCCTTGGTCATGTACAACTTTTTATGTTAACAAACACTTAGAGCAAGAAAGAGGAGTCCCTCGTCTTGTAATAAATTATAAACCTTTAAACAAAGTTTTAAAATGGATCAAACACCCGATCCCAAATAAAAAAGACTTACTTGACAGATTATTTCAAGCCCTCACATTTTCAAAATTTGATCTAAAGTCTGGATATTGGCAAATCCAAATAGATGAGAAAGACAGATATAAAACTGCTTTTAATGTTCCCATAGGACATTATGAATGGACGGTAATGCCTTTTGGTTTAAAAAACGCTCCATCCGAATTTCAACAAATCATGAATGATATTTTCTATCCTTATAGTAATTTTATAATTGTCTATATTGATGATATTCTAGTTTTTTCTATGGATATAGAAAGCCATTTTAAACATCTTGACCTCTTTAAAAAAATTGTTATACAAAACGGTCTAGTTGTTTCAAAACCAAAAATGGCATTATTTTAAACGAGTATCAGATTTTTAGGCCATAACATTGAAAAAGGAAAAATCATTCCTATTCAGAGAAGTATGGAATTTGCTTCAAAATTCCCCGATCAGATTATTGATAGGACCAACTACAAAGATTTTTAGGCAGCCTAAATTATATTTCGGCGTATATAAAAAATCTCAGTAGTGATACCTCTATTCTCTATGATAGATTAAAAAAGAAAAGTTCTCCTTGGACTGAGAGTCATACTCAGGCTATCAAAAATATAAAACAAAAGGTTAAAAACCTCCCTTGTTTGATGTTAGCAAACCCCCTTTGGGAAAAAGTCATTGAAACAGATGCTTCAGATATAGGATTTGGAGGCATTTTAAACAAATAGATCCTAAATCAAAACAAGAAATTCTTGTAAGGTTTCATTCTGGAAAATGGAGCGGTGCTCAAAAGAACTATGCTACTATAGCAAAAGAGTTCTTTGCCATTGTAAAATGCGTTTTAAAATTCCACGATGACCTTTATAATCAAAAATTTATTATAAAAACAGATTACATATCGGCTAAATACATGTTTCAAAAGGATTTCAAACATGATGTTTCTAAACAAATGTGTGCCCGATGGCAAGAACACCTAGCCCATTTTGATTTTATTATTATTTATAAAAAAGGGGTAGAGAATCATCTACCTGATTTTTTAACACGAGAATATATTTCATGATTGCAGGTATGAGCTCTTCAAGCAGCTATTCCTCTTATAGAGGAGGAAGAAATTCCTCATCATCTAGAGGAAGGGGAAGAAAAGGTGGAAATCCTGCCTTAGATTACACCATTCAATAAAATATAAATTTGTATCAAATTTGAACTAGTAACTAATCCCAACATGGAAGTACTGAAAAAACTCATATCAGCAAAAAAATCTCAAATATCCGTGGGAAAAAAGAAGCTAATAGCTCAAAATATTGCAAATGCTAGTGATCCATTAAAGAACCTTATAGGAGCTTCTCTCCCTGAAGACCATCCTCTTCAGAAAGAATACCTTAATTATATTAAGAAAAAAGAGAAAAATGGAATTTCATCTTATGCTAATATTAGCAAAGAAGAAAATTCAGATTCTCAATTTTTCGAAACTAAATTCAAAGAAGTCATACTTCTGATTGAGGAAAAAGATATTCAATGGAAAAATAATCTAGAAATTATTTTGGAAAGATATCTTAATAAAACTTCGAGCATTCATGGCTCAATAAAACAAAGACAATTTTATGAAGGTCTACTAATTTCGACAAATTCTGTAGAAATTACTCATTTTTCTCCTTCAACAAGGACATAAGTTTATAACTTTTCAAAGTTTATTATAAAAAAGATTATATCTTTTGAAGAATGGGGTATATCTTCATTAGCTGAAAAAGAATGGTTTTCTCCCCTTCATAAATGCAATTTCAAATTCATTTATTGGGACTATGTTTCCGGTTTTGAACAAGTTCTTTTATATGAGAATGAAAATAAGAAACATACTTGGTTTCTAAAAATTTGTGAAAATTGTTTTCATTCCCCAGTTCCAAACTGGTTTTTCACGTGGTGGAAAATTTTTGGAACCACTACTGAAGTGGAAATTTTTTGGAACCACTAGTGAAATCCTCCCTGAGGATTTAAATTTTTGTTTAAAACAGTGGATATCTTATTCTCCAAAAGTTCATAACAACAAATCTCAGTATATTATTGAGGGCCAAAATACTTGTTGGTTTTTCATAGAATTTGGCATTCCTTGGATTTGGAAATGGAAACTCATTTTTGGCTACACTGATATTATGGCCCCTTGTTTAAAGAGACAAGGTCTTACTAAATATTGGGATAAATTATCCCGAGAAGATCCTATAACCAAGAAACCTCATGGTAATGAAATGGTGTCAAACATCATCAAAAAGATTGAGCTTTATAAGCAACAATATGATCAAAGACAAGAGGACATAAAAGAAGTCAGTCCTTTTCAGCAGCTTTCTCAGAAATATGCAGAAACCCATTCAAAAGAAGAGATAATAAACCTCTATATTGAAAAAATGAAGAAAGACTTATACAAGAACATAGGATTTCCAGATTCAAGATCAGACGTTTCGATGACATCTGATACACAGGACGCTCAAGATCCTGATAATGACCAGATTGGTTTATCTCTAGATGATGCACCGGAAACTCTAAAAGATTCCATTAAAGATAATATCAAATAGTCCAAGAAATGATTGACATTTCAAATAATTGAAGGATTGGTCGACATCAAATGGCCGGCAAGTGTCTCTGTCATATTCAGAAAGAATGGTCGACAAAGTGTCCCTGTTTACTTTTAAAAAGTTGTTGTCTTTTCTCACTTACGTTTTCTTATTTAAGTAGCCCTTCTCTTTTCGGAAGAGGCAGACGTTTTTTAGCTTAGATAGTTTTTCTCTCTAAAATTCCCAGTTTATGTATTAATCTTGGTGTGCAATAAAGAAAATCTTGTGGATAGCAAAAAGCTCTTGTAAGTATTATGTTTTTTTTAATTTATGTATTTATTGTTAACCTTCTAGATCATATTTAGCCATGATCGGCTAAATTAAGATTTTGTGTTAAAACATACTTGTTATGTTTACATTTACAGATTAACATGGATATATAGTTTCTAATTCATAACTCTGTGATCTAAGTCTTTGGTCGAGTGTCAACTTCATTGTTGATTTCCACCCTATCCAGGCCACTAGAGCCGTTTTATTGGGTTTCTTTGTCAACTTTATGAAGATGTTAAATGGTGGCTTTAAGACTTAGTAACAGATCCTTGGGTTAAAAATGTATATATATATATATATATATATATATATAAAATTTTATATATTTATGTATCATTATTACGAAATTTAAAACTAAATTATAAAATTAGCATTTATTTAAATAAATATGTTTAATCGATAATAATATATTTAAACTATATAAATTTAAATTTGAACGTCCCCTAATTATAGTAAATAGAGATCATTATAATCCAATGAAATCGATTGAGAGAAAACGATCTATTAATAAAAAATGAGAGAGGTTCAAACGTGATAATCTTCATTTTATGAAAACGTGAAAAACACATTATACTATAATCGATCACGAGAAATCTGTATATCATATATACATTCTTGTACTTGGCGCGAAGAGTACGAGTCAAGTCGCCCACACAACACCATGTCCCCTTACGTGTGATAAAGGTGTTAATCGCATTTTTGTAAAATGAGATAGTTATCATTTGAACCTCAATCTCTCTCTTTCTCTCTCTCTCTCTCTCTATATATATATATATATATATATATATATATATATATATATATATTACAGATTTATCGTCATAAGTCGCATCTAAAAAAATGTTATAATCTTAGCCTAGCTCCAAAGGCTTAAAGTTTGATGTCTCTGTCATGGACAATCACGAGTCAAACTCCTTGTTTGGTCACCTTTATGACTTTTCAACATTTCATTTCCTGTCAATTAATTTCTCACCTCCAGGGCCTGTTTGTTAGCAGCTTAATGACCTTAATGGGACTCATAGCTTATTCAGTCAGTTATACATGACTGTTTGATATTGGCTTAATGATATAGAAAGTGACTTGTTTATTAAGCTTTTAGGAGAGAGCTTTATGCAGAAAGCCAAGTTTTGTCTAAACTAGTCTCTCCCAATTAAAAAACATGATTCTTCCATCTATGAAAATACTCTCCCAAACAAAAACCTTTCCAATCTATACAGACAGATTAATCCACACAGACAACTTTATTCCTACAGAACTTAATGAAAACAACCAAACAACAGCTCAGTCCAGAGGCGGACCCAGGAAATGTTTCTTACGGTGACACCTTTGACGAATCTAAAATTTTTCCACATCGCCCGATGTTGTTTTAGCCTAATTCCACTGTTTTGAGAAAAAAAAATTAATTTTTTTCTCGATTTCGAGGAACTTTAAAAAAAATCAATTTCGAGAGAACTTTTCGGGTTTTTTTGATTGATTTTAAGAGTTTTTTTGGGATTTTTGATTGATTTTAAGAGTTCTTTTGGGATTTTTGGTTGATTTTAAGAGTTTTTTGGGATTTTTGGTTGATTTTAGAGTTTTTTTGATACGGTTGCACCATTTAAAACGATACGGTTGCACCCTTTAAAACGATACGGTTGCACTCTTCACACGACTAAAAAAATTTACCCTTCACCGGACGAACGAATAGGTGGCACGTGCCACCTATTGCCAAAGGCTAGGTCCGCCTCTGGCTCAGTCCCTTGCCAAACCTAATAACCCCAACTTGAAAAAGGGTATTTGGTTTATTTGTAACAAAAACAGCTCAACAGTTTTAGCCCAACTTAGCAAGCCCATTAAAATATCCAACCCCAAACCGGATCATCAAAGTCATTTTTTCACGTATTTTATTTCTCAGATCACTTTTTTATTTAATTAATATAATTTTCTAATGTAAAAATAATAACAATTTTTTTGTTCATTTTATATTAAGGTGCCGTTTACAAAACGTTTATCCGGGTAAGTGTGCTTACCAAGTCACATTAGCTTACCGGATGAATATGGCAATGACTAAAAATCTTACACGGTAAGAGCAGAAGCAAGGACTGAGAGTCGAAAGCAAAGACTGAGAGTTTTACCCGGTAAGTGAGTGCGACGACTCTTATCACGGTTAGCGCTTACCGGCTAAATTGTTGCATACAATGCCATTTTGGTGGACTAAAATCTTACCCGAAAATAATGTTGAATTTTACCGATAAGCATTTACCCAAGTAAGTGATCAGGTAAATTGCCCACCCACGTAAGAAATGATACATTATTTTCTCAAAGTGAGGTCTCTCACTCTATGGGGAAAAGATCACATAGGCACCTACTAGTTTGTCATATGGGCCACCTCTGGAGATTAAATAACATCATTTACCATTTATTTTTATGATCTTTATAAATAACAATATGATAAAAAATAAATATTATATATAACCTCTCATTATAATAAAAGGTTGTTTAAAGAAAAATGGATAAAAAGTTATGGTTTGTAAGTGTAAAAGACACCTTTCAGAATATGATTAAGTTGAACCAATATTAAAATAATTAATATCTATACAAATATTAACCAAAAATATATATTCATATATGAATAGGTTTTATGTATAAATTGCATATAATTAATGTCAACAATAAAATTCAAAAAACATCTGGGTTGAATGCAAAATTTTGGCCCAAAGTCTAGCCCATGTTGCGTACCCATTCAAAATCCGGCCCCCAAATTGTATTATCTAAGTTCATCTATACAATAAAAGCTTTGATAAATTCATCAAGGGATAAGAACCATGCTTAGCATGCATGTTTTCTTAAAACAAAATCCTTGTTTCGAAGTTCGAGCAAGTATTCTCGTATACCGATGGTTTAAAAACAGTTCGTTTATCTCTTGAATTCTTAACCCGGATAACATATGTGCCATAACAAAGGAGTGAGGAGAGGTATTGTTAAGTGTTGATGCGTCTTGTGAGCTATATGAATCAGATACTTTGTTTTGTTTTGACCGAGGTATTATCATGAATCGTCAAAGCTGATGTCATTGTTTTCTTAAATGACTAGTTAAACGTCATGTTTCTCTGTTTATGTACTAGAATACGATGATGAAATATATTAATATGCCATACTCATACGATTTAGAAAAAGCTACAACTTATGGTTTTTCCTGAAGTATTTTCTTACACTCGTAAACTCCTTACCCATACCTAATACCTCTAGTGGATACCCAATACGCTCGTGTCTTTGATGACATGCTGAAAAAGTGTTGTAGTTGAGCCTTGTACTTGTTTTCCTATCTCAATCCAAACCTTTCGTTTTCTTGCTTTTGATATAGTTCATACATATTTTGTCAAGGAAGTATCAACGACCCCAAATGTATGTTGGTGATCACTCTTTTACGCATGGACACAACCAATATTTTCCTTATCTAACAGTCTTATAGGTATACTCAATATATTATACAAAAATTCAGTTCCCTTCTATGTTTAAAATATTACATTCAAAAGGGTTGGTATAACGAGAATATATCCACCTCGTCTTTGGCTTATGTCTAGGCCTTATTGTAATGTCTCGGGTAAGTTCGTAATTTTAATTTCGGTTTCGTTTTATTTATTTATTTTATTTTATTTTATTAGTTTAGGGTAAGTTTGGGTTAGTTTCGTAAGTTTAAGGGTGTATCCATAATTTTTGTATAATCGAGTCCTTGATTGCAATTTGGGGTTTAGTATTTAAGGAGTCATCCTCTTTTACTTTTGATAAGTCGGTTTCCAGAAGAAATAAGAGTGTAGTGTGTGAGTGTGTGCTAAGCCGAGAAAGCAGAGAGAAGATCAGATCGATTGAGTGTGTGTTTTCGACTTTGAGGTATAATTCCTTTTCAATATGTGTTCATATCCTATAGTAGACAATTCCTATCGGTTTAGATTTGTCAATTTCATGATTCTTACCAGTTTCGATCGAGTTTGGGTTTTGATTAGTTATCCGGAATTAGAAGAGTCCGGATTCCGGGTGTTGTTTCCGGGAAAGTTCCCGGGTTTGGGGTTCCGGATTTGGTTTTCCGGGTAAGTTTTCTAAACCCGTTCTAAGTCGCCGAAGGGGGACATTTCTGGGTAAGGGAATGATAGGCTTATTTAGGATTCTTAGCTTGTCATTGATGTTGTGTGGTAAATGATTATACGTATTTTGTGTAATTCAGTTTTCGTGAAGTCTGTGGAAAAGTAAGGTTCTTGCAAGTTGTCAAGAGAAGGTGTTATTTGCGTATTTCTTTCAGGTGAGTTTTACTATAAAACGTTTTCAAACTGGAATACATATGTATGTGGAATAAATATGTGGTAGGTAGTGTAATGATATGCTTATGATTGAAAATATGATATGTTGTATTTATATAAGCATTACACTACACGAGTGCACCTTGGTCGGACTGAGGGTCGGCAGAGTATTGGCTGTACGAAGGGGCAACGAAGTTGGCTGTATGTTAGTGCAGCGGAGTAGATTGATTAGTTGGTTTAGCGCAACCAACTAATATGGCCATGTGAAAGAGTTGTACACAGTGCACACGAGTCATGCTTGGTACTTATATACTTGTTGTATATCTGTGTTTTATAAAAGAACTACTAAATTGACAGGGATTATCTCACTAGACCGTTTTGTCTAACCCTCATTTTGTTTTCAAAAAAATATGTATTTCAGGTCGTGGAGCGAGTAATAGCAAAGGAAAAGATAAATTGTGACTTGCTTTTGGAAGCCGTGTGTTTTTTAAGTTTCATGAAGTGTTTTGTATTAATAGTTTTGTTAGTTGTAATGTAAATTATTAGCAAAAAGTTTGTACTGAATTATGTATTGTACAGTTTTGAGACTAAGAGACCTTATGTGATCTTTATGTATCTTTTGATCAAATGATGAGATGCATATTATGTTATATGATGTATCTTTGGGATGGGTCATTACACTTATCCAGTTTTAAACACATATTTTTTAATCATGTGGCTTATCTTTAAGGGTGCGTTTGGTTCGACGGATTCCGACGAAATTGGGCGGAATTGGAATGGTCAATTCCATTGACCAAATTCCATTGTGCTGTTTGGTTTGCAATGGAATGGAATTGAATTCCATGAATTCCACCCAAATAAGGAATTCACCATTCCTTTACAAAATGGATGGAATTGAATTCCATTACATCCAAATTTGTCTAAATGACAAAAATACCCTCATTTAATTTAATACTTTAGTTTTTTATTTTATTTTTATTTTTAATTTAATTTTAATTTAATTTTAATTTTAATTTTATTTTAATTTTAATTTTAATTTTAATTTTTAATTTTTAATTTTAATTTTTAATTTTAATTTTAATATAATTTAATACATTTAGTTTTTATTTTTATTTTATTTTTTATTTTTGGGTTGTGTATATTATATTTTTTACACATTAAAGTATTTAATAATTATTTTATAAAAAAGGGTATTTTGGTCATTTGTCGAAAATTCATTCCAATTCCAAAGCTACATTCTGTAAACCAAACAGACAGATTCCAATTCCTTTGACAAATTTCATTCCAATTCTGTCAACCAAACAGGTGGTCAAACCTGACAACATTCCATTTCAATTCCTTCCAGATTCCAATTCCTTTGACAGATTACATTCATTCAGAAATCATTCTGCGAACCAAACGCACCCTAAGGGTATTTAGTCCTCAGCAAGTAGGCCAGTTAGGAGGTTGTTTTACATATTTGAATAAGAATATTTGGGCTCTAAGGAAATAGAATCTTGTATTAGATTGTTCTTAATTATTAGGTATTGTCCATTTGACAAATTCGGTTAGAATTTTATTTGTTTTGTGTGTGTGTGACATTTTATAGAATCGTTATATTTGTGCTCATTACAAATAAGTCATTATTCTACATAAGAACACTGTGATGTGTAAGAATAAATGATTTCAAGCAACACTTACATTTTCTCACATCTATATCATCATAATATGTTCAATCTCATATATTTATGCACAAATATATATATATATATATATATATATATATATATATAAATAATGTTCAGAAAATCAATATTTGATTCACTAAAAAGAGTAAAATACAACAATTCAAAAAGTCAACACCTCTAAACATTCACATAATTGTCTAGTACAATTAGTTTAAAAGGGTTAATACAAGAAATTAGGTATTTACTTCATTTACACATGTACAATAAAGTTGGGTTAGTAACTTTTATGATTAATTGTTAAAGTATTTATACTTCATTGTTAGATTTTTAATTTTAATCTAATTGTAATAAAAAATAATTTCAAAACATTGGTTCGTTTATCATAAAACTAAGACCATGTTTAATAAAACTAAGAGGCCGTTTACCAGGGACGGACCCCATGAGAGGCACGTGCCACCGTAACAATTTTTCGACGAAGGGTAAAAAAATTTGTTTTTGTGAAGGTGTCACCGTATCGATTTAGGAGGTGCTACCGTATTATTTTGAAAACTACAAGGGGTGCACCTAAACGGATAAAAAAGACCCAAATCTTATACCCATTCAACCAAAAAAACCAAAAAAAATCTCTTGAAATCAACAAAAAATACCGGGAAAAACTCTCGAAATCGATAAAAAAAACTTAAAAACCCAACGAAATCAAGCAAAAAACGTTAAAAATCTCTCGAAACGCCGGAATTTGGCTAAAAACACATCGAACGGTATTGAACGTTGGTAAAAAGATGAAAAACACTTCGATAAAAACCGTATGAAAAAAATATGGTGCCACCGTATGAAAAAAATTTCTAGGTCCGTCCCTGCCGTTTACCAAACACTTATCCGGATAAGCACACTTAAAAAAACTAATACATGGTGCGTTTCTTTTTTGGACTTAAACATATTTATTCTTATATATTTTTTTTTCAATTATCCATGGTTTTGTATTTAATATATATATATATATGGTGCGTTTCTTTTGCAAACCAAGCAATTCGTACAAACTATACAAACCAATCTTAACCGTTCATCAAGTCTAATAAATATCTGATTTTATTATGTTTCCTAATATATAGTCATGATCATAATTAATGAACTTAATCATCTTCCATATATATCACAATCATTATTAATGAATGATAATAGTTACCATAAATATATATGTTGTTGCTTACTATAGTAGTTTGTAAAATTTGTACGAATTGCTTGGTTTGCAAAAAAAAACGCACCCTATATATATATATATTCAATACAAAACCATGGATAATTGATAAATTTCATACATTTATAAGAATTTATTCTCTATTAGATATTTTTTTAAAACAATAAATGAAGTCTAAATTTGCCACAAATTGTGCAATAAATTTAGGGAAATTTTGATGTTGAAAAGCTAGAACTTGGACAATTGAGTACTCAGAAATTAAGTATATGATGTGAATATTTCAATGAGAGCCCATGTGCAATGGGAGAATCACTATTGGTGGAGAGTGACTGCCATGTGGCATTAGGCAATTAGCAAGTGGACGACACGTGTATAAACTAGATGAGATGGTTGCCATGTCACCATCATCATCCTACCATCACCTATCAAAAATCCCCCCCAAAGCATCCCATATTCCCATTAACTAACATGGCTCAAACCCTTTTTCCAAAAATTAATGCTACAATGGAAAATGATGTGCACCTTCGAAAATTATCGACGTCATCGTTTGCATTATGAACGTATGTTGATCGGTAACAACAATACGATCATTGTGTAATTAGTGTAGCCAAAGTCAGTATAATAACGTTTTCATCAACGACCACCCTCCATTCCCACATCTGCAATCAGTGGCTAGGATTATCTTGATCAGTAAGCGGGCAAAGGGGTTCGATTTGGGTGAACATGCATATGAAGGGTAGTCGTCACTGCACATGTGTGTGGGGTTCAGTGGTCTACAAACGTTAACAAGTGTCAATTCCAAGGATAATGTAAACGCCATGTCAACATCGTTAAACTTCTCTTCTACCAATTTTTAAGGACATTAAAATCTTGCAAAATTTTCCATTGCCAAGTTTTACCAAAAAAAGAAAATGAAGAAAATTGATTGGAAGCAAAAAGGTTGTTAAGGGACCCATGAAACTTTTGATTTATTAGGCAAAAGCATGTGCCCTTGTTTAAAGGGAAGGTGATACTACATGATCAAATGCATCATAATCACAAGGGTTGAATTTTGATCACACATAATATGTATTAAAATCCCATTAATTAATACTTGTTTCCTAATCAAGATTTTAAAGAAAATTGGTGATATATTAAAATATGAACATGTCATATGTGTTGGATACCATGTTAAAATAAGTTCCATTCAAAATAAATATTTTTTTATATGGGTCAAGTTTTTAAAATTTAACTGCTTAACATAATAAAAGAAATAATAACCTCACATACGTTGTAAGACTTTGTAAGAAATGCTGGATTATGCCCCATTCATTCCGTTAAACCAAGTAGTGGGGGGATGGGACCCCATTAAAATGAAATTTTTTTGAAATTTGTAGGTTAAAAGTACAGATTTTTCAAGTTTCAATATTAATGTTTCCCCAGTAATTTCTTGTCCAGGACCCCATCAACCAAAAAAATGTTTTGAAATCAACCAAAAAAATGTTTTGAAATCAACCAAAAAACCAAAACTACTCTCGAAATCAACTAAAAAAACCAAAAAAGTCTCTCGAAATCGACAAAAAAACTTAAAAATCTACCCCAAAAAACTTTAAAAAAATCCTCGAAACGTTGGATTTAGGCTAAAAGTATATTGGACATTACCTTAAAGGGGTCACCAGTAAGAAAATCTCTTGGATCCGCCACTGATAACCATTAGCACTGAGGTCAATCACTCACTTGGCTCTACACATTTACAGAGCTAACCCCTATATATTTTCAAGTACACGAATCAGTTTGTCATATTTAATTGTGTTTATAAGATATAGAGTATCATTAATTGTTGTCTGTGTTTGATTTTAAATAAAACACAAGATTTTGTTTAATAAAACTATTTCATTAGTTTCAGTATGCGTCAAAATGGTCGAGTAGCATGTCAAAATAGGTTCGGGTGAAAGCATTTAATTTTTGGTCGGTATTTGGAAATTTGTATTTAACCGAGATTTGTATTTAGTCGGTATTTGGAAAATTTGGAAGAATTGCAAAATTTAGAAAGTTGTGTGGTCTAAGTGTAAAAAAATTAAAAGCTTGGTGCTTATTGAGAAGGTATATAAAGAATGAGAAACCCTAATTTGCTCATTTTCTAGCTTTTGTCAAGTGTGTGTTTGTGTGGGAGGCTAAGGGAGAGTGCAAGACAAGGAGATTATAGCAATTGAAGGAGAGATTATTGTGTTGGCAGCTGAGCATTGGATTTATCAGTAAAATCTTCAGGTAATCTTCCAATCTGTCCTCTCTTTTAGTTGGGTAAAATGTGTTGGGTTGTGAGGAGTATCTTGAATGTTTTGGGGATTCCTTGTGTCTTCTCATTAACTTGTTTAAGAAAGGTTAAGAATGGGTTATTGTGTTAGTAGTCGATCTATTTTGTTAATCTGGAAGTGTTGGGAGGATTAGGGCAAGAGGGGTGTAAATTCCTGCGTTTTTGGTATTTTACGTCTCGTCCGGAAACCTTCAATTCAGGATGGTGCCCGGAAGTTTCGGTAGTGTCCGGATGAAGTGTAGTGTCCGGATGGAGGGTAGTTTCCGAGTGAGTCTGTTGTCCGGGTAGAAACGTCCGGATAACTTTGGGTCCGGATAGCCTTGGGTCCGGGTAGCTTTGGGTCCGGATAGTTTTGGGTGTCCGGATAGTTTTGGTTGTCCGGATAAAGTTTCTGGATTGTAGCTATGTGACGGTGTGTGCAGTCTGTAGTCCGAGGGGCTAACCGTGTGAGTGTGTAGTTCAATCAAGTGACTTATCGCAGTAGTGTGTATCCTTATAGGTGCAGTTGAAGGGAGAATCCATCTAGTAAGAGGACTAAGCGGGACGGCAGGTGAGTCTTTCTGAACCTAAATTTTTATACAAAGTGTGTGGTTGATGATTATAATTTAAATTGCGAGTTTTCCAACGACTTTTATTACAAGTAAAGATTTGAGCGTGTGGCATGGTTATTCTTTAAACGGTGTGCTTTTCAATTACTTTTATTGTAAGATGACAAGTAATTGTGTGTGGTGTGGTTATTGTCTAACAATGTGTTTTTCAACTGCTCTTAGTTTAAGGCAAGGTTTAAATGTGTGATCTTTATGTGTGGCTTACACGTGTGATTAAAATGTGTGTGACCGTGCTCTGGCTTTTGTGTGATATGGGCGGTGTGTGCCCGATTATACTGTCACGGTGTGTGTGACATGGGCGGTGTGTGCCCGACTATGCAGTGACATGGGCGGTTTGTGCCCGATTATACTGTCACGGTGTGTGTGACATGGGCGGTGTGTGCCCGACTACGCTGTCACGGTGTGTGTGACATGGGCGGTGTGTGCCTGATTACGCTGTCATGGTGTGTGTGACATGGGCGGTGTGTGCCCGATTGCGCTGTCACGGTGTGTGTGACCTTAGCGCGTGCCAGTAGCATGTGTCAATGTGTGCATATCAACTCTGTGTGCTAGTTATGATTTATACAATGCTTTCATAACTGATTTTATAAACTGAAATATTTTGGTGTGACTTGGTGTGGAGGGAACTCACTAGACCTTATGGTCTAACCCTCGCTTTTCAAAACTAAAACATTTTTCAGGTAAGCAGTAGTCGAGGGCACGTTTAGAGTTTTGGCAAGACGTGGATCGGAGCTTGCGCTAGAAGGAATTAGAAGAATCTCCTTTGAAATGTTTAGTTAGATTTTCTCAGCTGTATTTAGGGTTATTTCCGCGAACCCTGTATTGTAAATCTTGTTAGTGGGACCATGTTGAGCCGTTTTTGGCGTTATGAACTAAAGAGGTAGCTTCTAGATTGTATGTTCAATTTTGGGTTGTTACAAATGGTATCAGAGCCCTAGTTTAAGGGATTTAGGTGACCGGATGGGCCTAAACTTAAACTGTGGAGTAGAAGGACACAGCTGAGATATAGGAAGCCTTTAGTGAGGACCGTAATCATCGAGGATCTAGGATGATGGTGGTGAGGACTTTCATGTAAGGTAAATTCAAATCACATCTGGCCAATGTCATTTTGAATTTACAGGTGCATGGGTGTGCTTGCTCACTTTTGTTCTGATAGTCGATGGAGGTGTAAGTGTATGGAGAGTAACAGTAGTGTGCGGCGTGTGGTGGATAGTGTGTGGAGAGTAATGGTATGTGTGGAGTTCTAACCTTGTCATGATGACCACGGCTTAGTGTGTATTGTGAAATTATTGGTGTAATTGTTGTTGCTACCTAGAAGAAGCATTTTTGGAATGCTCAGAATGAGTGTCCGTGTGAAGTACAATCTTGAGGACTCTTAAAGAAAATAAGTGATTGGAGGTGAGTCCCTAGCCTTTGATGAGTCTTTACTTTAGGAGTTCCCGATGTCAGTGGATTAAGATCTTGAGAGTTTCAACCCAGGTAGAGATGTGCTTGCTTACTCTCTAGTATTGGGAGAGTGACAGGTGTGGTTGGGAAATGATAGGTGTATGGATTGGTATCACTAGTGTTGGTTAACCTATTTGGGGTCGAAGTGAAACGGTATATTTTGCAAATTAGTGGTCAAGTGGTAACTGTAAGGTTGGAGCAATCTAGTGTATGGGGGTTGTATGGACAAGATAGTGGGAACTTATACTTAGTGAGCAGGCGAGGCCTGGTGGTCATAAGTGCTGTGAGGTCAAGCGGTGGATTAGTGTCGATGTGGAATGAGCATAAGTGGAAGTCGTTGCTCGGAATTCGCTTATAAGTTGTTCAGATGTGATAAAATTATGTGTGGAGACATAGGGATGATTATGTGGCGTGTGGTATTGTTACCCGAGGGTAAAAGAATGGAGTGACAGATGGTGACTAACTAAGGAGGAAATTGTATGTTCTCGGGTTGGTTAGTTTATGATGTTTCGTAGTAGATACGAAATCTTTGAGAATGTTGAGCAAATTCTTGGGGGTAAAGGAAATGTAAAGGAATGGATTATTATCGATTGAGAAATGAGGAGTGTGTGGTCGTTTCGAGCATTGAGTGTTGTTTCAGATTGACTTAGTGGAACTTCTAGTTTGAAGCGTGGTGGAACTGTTGGTTAGGCATAGTAACCGTTGAAATTTCGTGTATAGAGTGGTCAATGTTGGACGGGGAACGTTCCATTCTAGCCGGATGTAATTGGGACGGTAGGTTGGATGGAGTGATAAAATGGGAAGGAGAAAGCGTGGCATGTGTTATGGAAAGTGGGGAGCAATGTTTTTCAGAACGTCGCCGATGGGTGCATGAACTCCTAGTGGGAGTGGGAGGAAGAGGACTGGTGTGTATGTGTTTGGTATAAGTGTCGAGGAAAGCTAGCTTGTGTGAGTGGTCACAAGTGTAAATATTCTAGTAAGCCTTTCTTTGGAGATGTGTTATATTGTTTGAGAAGGAAGTAGAAGAAGGTAGACGAATGTAGTGCTCGGGGTGAAGGACCGTTGATTTGGTATGGTGGTAGTAGAGGGTGATATTGTGATGAAAGCGTGCGATTGATTGTTATCCTTGGAATGTGGCCAGTATAATTAGTGTGAGAAAGTGTTATCTGCCTAAAACGTATTTTGTGTGGGGAGGTGATAGTAGAATTGTTCGAAGATGGAATTTCGGGGACGGAATTCTTTTGAGGGGAGGATATTGTAATAACCGAGATTTGTATTTAGTCGGTATTTGGAAATTTTGGAAGAATTGCAAAATTTAGAAAGTTGTGTGGTCTAAGTGTAAAAAAATTAAAAGCTTGGTGCTTATTGAGAAGGTATATAAAGAATGAGAAACCCTAATTTGCTCATTTTCTAGCTTTTGTCAAGTGTGTGTTTGTGTGGGAGGCTAAGGGAGAGTGCAAGACAAGTAGATTATAGCAATTGAAGGAGAGATTATTGTGTTGGCAGCTGAGCATTGGATTTATCAGTAAAATCTTCAGGTAATCTTCCAATCTGTCCTCTCTTTTAGTTGGGTAAAATGTGTTGGGTTGTGAGGAGTATCTTGAATGTTTTGGGGATTCCTTGTGTCTTCTCATTAACTTGTTTAAGAAAGGTTAAGAATGGGCTATTGTGTTAGTAGTCGATCTATTTTGTTAATCTGGAAGTGTTGGGAGGATTAGGGCAAGAGGGGTGTAAATTCCTGCGTTTTTGGTATTTTACGTCTCGTCCGGAAACCTTCAATTCAGGATGGTGCCCGGAAGTTTCGGTAGTGTCCGGATGAAGTGTAGTGTCCGGATGGAGGGTAGTTTCCGAGTGAGTCTATTGTCCGGGTAGAAACGTCCGGATAACTTTGGGTCCGGATAGCCTTGGGTCCGGGTAGCTTTGGGTCCGGATAGTTTTGGGTGTCCGGATAGTTTTGGTTGTCCGGATAAAGTTTCCGGATTGTAGCTATGTGACGTTGTGTGCAGTCTGTAGTCCGAGGGGCTAACCGTGTGAGTGTGTAGTTCAATTAAGTGACTTATCGCAGTAGTGTGTATCCTTATAGGTGCAGTTGAAGGGAGAATCCATCTAGTAAGAGGACTAAGCGGGACGGCAGGTGAGTCTTTCTGAACCTAAATTTTTATACAAAGTGTGTGGTTGATGATTATAATTTAAATTGCGAGTTTTCCAACGACTTTTATTACAAGTAAATATTTGAGCGTGTGGCATGGTTATTCTTTAAACGGTGTGCTTTTCAATTACTTTTATTGTAAGATGACAAGTAATTGTGTGTGGTGTGGTTATTGTCTAACAATGTGTTTTTCAACTGCTCTTAGTTTAAGGCAAGGTTTAAATGTGTGATCTTTATGTGTGGCTTACACGTGTGATTAAAATGTGTGTGACCGTGCTCTGGCTTTTGTGTGATATGGGCGGTGTGTGCCCGATTATACTGTCACGGTGTGTGTGACATGGGCGGTGTGTGCCCGACTATGCTGTCACGGTGTGTGTGACATGGGCGGTTTGTGCCCGATTATACTGTCACGGTGTGTGTGACATGGGCGGTGTGTGCCCGACTACGCTGTCACGGTGTGTGTGACATGGGCGGTGTGTGCCCGATTACGCTGTCATGGTGTGTGTGACATGGGCGGTGTGTGCCCGATTGCGCTGTCACGGTGTGTGTGACCTTAGCGCGTGCCAGTAGCATGTGTCAATGTGTGCATATCAACTCTGTGTGCTAGTTATGATTTATACAATGATTTCATAACTGATTTTATAAACTGAAATATTTTGGTGTGACTTGGTGTGGAGGGAACTCACTAGACCTTATGGTCTAACCCTCGCTTTTCAAAACTAAAACATTTTTCAGGTAAGCAGTAGTCGAGGGCACGTTTAGAGTTTTGGCAAGACGTGGATCGGAGCTTGCGCTAGAAGGAATTAGAAGAATCTCCTTTGAAATGTTTAGTTAGATTTTCTCAGCTGTATTTAGGGTTATTTCCGCGAACCCTGTATTGTAAATCTTGTTAGTGGGACCATGTTGAGCCGTTTTTGGCGTTATGAACTAAAGAGGTAGCTTCTAGATTGTATGTTCAATTTTGGGTTGTTACAATAAAAGTTACCCAAAAATCGTTATAATTGAAATAAAAGTTACCCAAAAATCGTATTACTGTTGGGGTCAAAGAGAACGATTAAATTTCAACAAATTGTGATTCAAAAGTCATACAATAAACTTGATCCAATCAACCATTAGATTAGAATGAATGAAACAAACTTGATCCAATCAACCATTAGATTAGAATGGCCGGCAAAATCCGACATCCAATAAACTTCAACCGATGAGAATTGACTCCTATGTTTTTGAAGTTTTTTAAAGTTTGTACAACTAATAAATAATCAATTGGTAAACACGTTCAAACAAATCATAGCCATTAATCCTTATGAATACTTCATCATTATCGTTGTTTAAAACCGCATCAATAAACCTAAAATAAATCATATAAAATTACATTAATAAAACTAAATAAAATTTATCTTTAATTTCAAATGTAAATTTTCTTAATTGATAAAACTTTGAATTAAACATCTGAAACGAAAAAACAAGAATTTTATGATCTTTAATTTGACACACACATACATATAGATATATTTACTTCAGGATTTTGTTTACTGAATTTTCAATATACTAGAACATGTTCAACCAATAAAAATTCTTTTCAAGCACAATTTTTGGATTCTAATTTCTAATGCAAAAATATATTAATTTTACAGTAAAATCTTACAGACTCTATATACAAGTTGGATATCGCTATCAGCCTCTAACGTGTAGCTCGGTTGACAAAAGGGTGGAGCAACTTTTCCCAAATGCAAGACATGTCTCAGGTTCAATCTCAACCACCTGTAACCTCAACTACTGAATAACTCAAAAAATGTTATCTCATATTAATGTCCTTAAAAGAAGATTTTATACAAAACTAGTTAAAATTATCGGTAATCAACCTTTAGGCTAAATATTACCAATGTTTAATTATGACAAATAAATAATTTTACTTCTTAAAAAATTAAAGTATATCGGGCTCATCGGGTTGGGTTGGGTTTAAATTAAGGTAACCGGATATCAACCCAATACATACGGTTTGAAGATTTTACAATTTGATTGAACATTTGGTTGCTTTGGATTGGGTTATTTCACGTTGGATTGGGTTGGGTTGATCGAGTTGGTCCAGTGGCGGATCCAAGAATTTTTCATACTGAGGTCCTCTTTAAGGTAGCTTAAATGTCCGTAAAATTGTCCGATATATTTTTAGACTAAATCTAACGTTACAAAAGTCTTTTAAAGTTTTTTTGGTAGATTTTAAGAGATTTTTGAGTTTTTTTTTGTCGATTTCGAAGGAATTTTTTGGTTTTTAGTCGATTTCGAGAGTAGTTTCAGTTTTTTTGGTTGATTTCGAAACAATTTTTTGGTTGATGGGGTCCCATACGAGAAATTACTGGAGGAACATTAAAATAAAAGGTTGAAAAATCTATATTTTTAAGCTAAAATTTTAAAAAAAAAATCTTTTTAATGGGATCCTATCCCCCCTAACAATGAAGTGCATCCGCGAATGAGTTGGTCGGATTTCTGAACACCCCTGGTATCAAATTATTGTAGATGTGATAGGTATAGTTTCTGGCCTTTAAAATACAAAATAAGCGTTAATTTAATATTATATTAATATATTTAGGGTGTAATATTTTGTGAATTACCTTTTTACCCTTGTAGATAATATAGAAATGTAATGGTAAGGTCCCATAAGATCTCCAAATTTATTGTGTTATTGATCATATATTAAATTAATATGGTCTTTTCATGTTATTCTTGTACTTCATTATGTTCCACTAGAACTAATGGTTAAAAAGAAAAAGTGAATTACTTTTTTGTCTCTATGGTTTGTTGAGAATTTATGTTTTTATTTTTATGTTTTTTGAGATTACAATTTTTATACTTATAATTTATAGTATATTTTTTGAGCCTATTCATTTTTTATATTTAACAATAAATTACTAACGAAGTTAGCCTCATGAAGGAAAACAACAATTAACTGTAAACCACAACGACAAACGCTATAATTTCGAAAGCGTAGACAAAAGTTACGATTTTATCAAACTATTGATACAAAAACCGTAGTTTATTAGAAAAGCTATATTTTAATTCACTATTTATCATTTTACCTTTTTGTAAAATAAAATTTTGATATGATTTTGTAACATCCCAGGCCAACCGTACCAGATATTGTCCGCTTTGTCCGCACACCTGGACTCACGGTTTTAAAACGCGTCTGATAGAGGAGGTATCAAGTCCTCTTATAAGGCAACCTTTGTTCCCCTCCCCAACCAATGTGGGATCTTACAATCCACCCCCTTTGGGAGCCCAGCATCCTCGCTGGCACACCAGTCCGGTTCCCGGTTCTGATATCATCTGTAACATCCCAGGCCAACCGTACCAGATATTGTCCGCTTTGTCCACACACCCGGACTCACGGTTTTAAAACGCGTCTGATAGGGGAGGTATCAAGTTCCTCTTATAAGGCAACCTTTGTTCCCCTCCCCAACCAATGTGGGATCTTACAGATTTGATGTTATGATAACATTAATCTAGAATTTTGTTAACTTACGATAATTTGGTCTCGTGTAGCAATAACCAGAAATCGGTCGGAGTCGAATTTAAATTGGTCCTTGTCTCAAACAATGTTGTCTTAATCGGTCTCAGTTCCGATCAAAATACTTCGGCCTAGTTGAGTTTTACAAGGTCCGGTTATGAATAAGTTGGTCAATAAAATGCATTGACAAATACATTATTATTACAATTGGGACAATCAAATACACTAAAAAAATAGTTCTTTTTTTTGTTATAATAGAATTTGATCAATCAAATATATTTTTTAAAATATTCAACTGGGTCAATCGATCACTAAAAACACGTTTCTATTATAATACACTTAAAATTACATTTTGGTTCCAATCAAATACATTTAAAAATGTACTTAAAATTACATTTAAAAACTAATTAATAAATACATTGTAAATGAAAAATCGGGCCGGTCCTGGGCAGGACCTTGTTTTCGGTGAAATATCATAACCAGGTCGTTCCCAAACGATAGTCTCGTGTCATGTTACCAACGTACTATAATATTGTTGTGTGTAAGATCCCACATTAGTCGGAGAGGGGAACAAAAGTTTTCTTATAAGAGGGACTTGATACCTCTTCTATCAAACGTTTTTTAAACCGTGAGTCCAAGTGTGTGGACAAAGCGGACAATGTCTGATACGGTTGGCCTATGATGTTACAGATGGTATCAGAGTCGGGAACCAGACTGATGTGCCAGCGAGTACGCATGGCTCCCGGGGGGGGGGGGTGGATTGTAAGATCCCACATTGGTTGGGGAGGGGAACAAAAGTTTTCTTATAGGAAGGACTTAATACTTCTTCTATCAGACGCGTTTTAAAACCGTGAGTCTAGGTGTGGACAAAACGAACAATATCTGGTACGACTGACTTGAGATATTACAGTTAAAATAAAAATATTATAAAAATTGATTTTTTGTATACATTGTTGATTTGCAAAAAAATGCATTGTTCTTAAAAATTAAGGGTTTTTAAGAGGTAACATTGAAATGCTTTATTATATAGCGTGTGTCTATGTGTGTATAAACATACATTTATAGGCAAATTATCCATTGCAAACCAGTTAGTTTGTGCAAACTGTGTAAACTCATATCCACCAATCACGTAACTTTTTTTATCCGCCTTTAGCATATTTTTTCATCTCCACCAATCACGTAACTTATTTTTTATATCCATAACTTCTTCTTTTTTTATATTCATAAGGGTATTTTAGGGCTCCACCGGAAAAAGATTCATAAAGCCAAATTATATATTCATGAAGCCAAATTTTATATTCATGAAGCAAAAATATAGATCCATGAAGCCAAATTATACAAATTTTGCAGATTCATGAAGGTAGATATAAGTTTGCACGGGTTTGCACAAACTGACTGGTTTGCAACGGATACCTCCTCTACATATATATATATGAAACTCAAATAACAAAGACAAAAATGTTGAGAACGTAAAAGTAAATTACACTACTAGAAAAACTCAAATTTTCGACGAAAATTACCGACGGATACAAACCGTCGGTAATTACCGACGGATTACCGACGGATTTCATTTAAAAAAATTAAAAAATAAATAAATAAATATCCGTCGGTAATTACCGACGGTTTTAAATCCATCGGTAATTACCGACGGATTATTTAATTTAAAAAATAAAAAATAAATAATCCGTCGGTAATTACCGACGGATTACCGACGGATTATTTAATTTTTATTTATTTTTATTAACTAATCCGTCGGTAATCCGTCGGTAAATAATTACATTATTTTTAAAAAATATATATATTAAATAAACCGTTGGTGTATATATGTATGAATGTTTGTATGTATATACATGTATGTGTGTATGTCAATGTGTATGATAGTATATGTACACGTATGTATATACAGTACATATATGTTTGTGTGTCATGGTGTACTATCGGTATGTTTGTATATGTGTATATATGTATGAATGTTTGTATGTATATACATGTATGTGTATATGTACAAGTGGATGATAGTATATGTGTATGATACTATATGTACACATATGTATATACAATACATATATGTTTGTGTGTCATGTGTACTATCTATATGTTTATGTATGTTTGTATATGTGTATATATGTATGAATATTTGTATGTATATACATGTATGTGTGGATGTATATGTGTGTATGTATATGTACAGGTATGATAGTATATGTACACATATGTATATACAGTACATATATGTTTGTATGTCATGTGTACTATCTATATGTTTATGTATGTTTGTATTTGTGTATATATGTATGAGTGTTTGTATGTATATACATGTATGTCGGTAATCCGTCGGTAAATAATTACATTATGAATGTTTGTGTGTCATGGTGTACTATCGGTATGTTTGTATATGTGTATATATGTATGAATGTTTGTATGTGTATACATGTATGTGTGTATGTACAAGTGGATGATAGTATATGTACACATATGTATATACAATACATATATGTCATTAAGAGTACTTGGAGTCCATCAAGGCCCAATCAAGTTCATTAAGTGTCACTGAAGTCCATAAAGGTCTATACAGTCCATTAACAACACTAAGTCAAATATGATTCGTCAATACCCATTATAGTTCATAAAGAGTACTTGGAATCTATTAAGGCCCGATCAAGTTCATTAAGAGTCACTCAAGTCCATAAAGGCCCATACAGTCCATTATCAACCACTAAGTCAAATATGATTCGTCAAGGACTATTATAGTTCATTAAAAGTAATTGGAATTCATCAAGACCCGATCAATCATTAAGAGTCACTCAAGCCCACAAAGGCCCAAATAAGATTCAGTAATGACCATTTAGTCAATTGTGATTCGTCAAGGACTATTATACTCTGTGTGTTTCTACCAAAATAGTTAAACCAATTAGTTTATCCAACGCTTACGCACATTAAGACTATTATACTATGTTTTATAACATTTGGTTTAAATATCATTGTTGAGTTCAAATCAAGTAACTAAGAAATGTGTTTTCCTTTACTAATGCAATACTCATCTCATTCTCAAAGTAGCGGTCTCATCTATTTTATATGTGTGTATGTATATGTGGATGATAGTATATGTGTGTATGTATATATGTAGATAATAGTATATATACGTATGTATATACAGTACATGTATATTTGTATGTCATGTCTACATGTCTATATGTTTATGGATGTTTGTTTATGTGTATATATGTATGAATGTTTTTATGTATATACATGTATGTATGTGTGTATACATATGTAGTTGCTTATACGTATACAATACATACTATACATACATATGTTTGTATATGTCATACATGTCTAGCTATATGTGTATGTAAGTTTGTATATATGTCATTAAGAGTACTTGGAGTCCATCAAGGCCCGATCAAGTTCAATAAGTGTCACTGAAGTCCATAAAGGTCTATATAGTGCACTAACAACCACTAAGTCAAATATGATTCATCAAGGACCATTATAGTTCATAAAGAGTACTTGGAATCCATTAAGGCCCGATCAAGTTCATTAAGAGTCACTCAAGCCCATAAAGGCCTATACAGTCCATTATCAACCACTAAGTCAAATATGACTCGTCAAGGACTATTATAGGTCATTAAAAGTAATTGGAATTCATCAAGACCTGATCAATCATTAAGAGTCACTCAAGCCCACAAAGGCCCAAATAAGATTCAGTAATGACCATTTAGTCAAATGTGATTCGTCAAGGACTATTATACTCCGTGTGTTTCTACCAAAATAGTTAAACCAAATAGTTTATCCAACGCTTCCGCACATTAAGACTATTATACTATGTTTTATAACATTTGGTTTAAATATCATTGTTGAGTTCAAATCAAGTAACTAAGAAATGTGTTTTCCTTTACTAATGCAAGACTCATCTCATAAGTCTATTCCACCTTTTCCAGCTTGTTTCATGCGGTAGGGGTGGAATAGAACTGTTCCAACTTGTTCCACTTTGTTCCTGTTTGTTCCACATAAAAGTCCAGCCAAACATGGGACAGTGATCTCTGTTCCGTTCTGTCATGTCCTGTCCAATGTAATCGATTTTATTGAGGTTTAATCGGTTCTATAGGCTTTAATATTTCTATTGAACTTTAATCAGTTTTATTGGCTTTTAAAGGGTTTTAATAATTATTATTATTATTATTATTATTATTATTAATAAAATCGATGAAATTATGATAAAATATACTATTATTTAAATATTTAAAATTATTTTTAAGGACTTTAATATTTAATTTTCGTTTCCCGCCCCACCCCCAATTCGTTTCCCACCCTTCCAAAATTTTCCCACCCTCTATTTTGACTAGGTCATCCATCTTCCTCTCTCTCAGTCTCTCACACGCTGCCGACGCCCACCAGAAACCCTCCTCCTTCCTCTCTCTCTCTCTCTCACACGCTGCCGCCGACCAAAGCCGACGCCGACGACGCCGACCAGAGCCGACGAACAGCGACCAGACGACGGACGCCGCCGCCGCCGACGATTTTTAGTCCTCCTCTATCGAATACATGATCGATTGATTTACACAACGAGGTTAAATTTTGTGCCTTTTAGTTTTTCCTATGGCCCTTACTGTTTTAGCATTAACTTAACCTTTGGGGTGTTGACCGTGGGAGTGCTCCCTCGTTCCGATAATGTTTGTTTTGGTTTTGATGTTATACGCTGTAGTTTCCAGATGAAGCAAAGCCATTAATAGTAGAAGTCATGTCCTACCTTGCTAAGAAATCAATGAAGCAAAGCCATTAATAGTAGAAGTCATGTCCTACCTTGCTAAGAAATAGGGTTTCAAAGTTTTACAAAAGCCTTTGATTATTTGATGTAATGTGTTTCTACATGAATATGTTTGATTTTGCTCTAACATATGAGAATTTTTAATCTATCTATGAGAATTTTTAATCGAACCATATTGTTCTTGAGGTTGTGTTAAATCATCCAATGCCAAAGCATAAGTATTTTAATTTTCCATGTTTCCATTGGTCTTTTTTTACATTTCTTTTTGAATATTTAAGGATGTGAGATGGTGGGAATCTTGATATGGGTTTTATGTGGTTTGAAGATCTCATGTATTTATTTGGCTATTGGAGATCAAATATATGTGGTTTTTTGGCCTAAAGAACATGTTTGTTCAATGCATGGTGTATGCTAGGGGTTTCCTGAATCTATTTTTAAGGTACTGTTCTTATGCCAATAATGTTCTGTTTTGGTTTCTGGTTCATCAAAGTATGGTCAATTTTTCTGATCAGAATCTCAACAAGTTGTTGTTTTGGATCTGCTCTAATGTTGCAACCTTGTTCTTTTGGTTCAGTCTTTTTTATAAACTATTGTTGTGCATATGTGCTCAATTTGAGTTCTATTTTGCAATGACCTTTAGCCATTTTGCAAAATTCTCTATTAATCACTTGAATGCTCAAGAGGGATTATGGTTTTAGCATCCTTATTATGTTCTATGGGGGCTTTTATTTTGGGATCAGATTATAGTCACAATTAGGTGTTGTCCGGTTCGTTTTCTGTTAAGACCTCTAGATCTATCCGGATTCTAACCATTTTTGTAGTCTAAGCTGTTCCAATCCCAAAATTTTGAATTATCTCCATTATCCGTTATAGAGGTCTTGTTGTTGGAAATGTACAATTTCCCATCACAGTTGTTCAACAAATGGTAAGATTAGCCATATAAATTTAATCACTTTTGAGATGGCATTTTCAAAAACTTATGATGCAAATGCTGGTTTATAAAGTTAAAAAGAGTCATTTGTCTAATTTGTTTGGGTACCACTTCACAAAAACCAGTAGCGAACAAAATACAATTCTTGTGCACTATTTAATGTGATTATGTGCCTACAACCCCTTATTGTTTAATGATGCCACATTTTTTTTATCCTTTTAGTTTATGGACAAGAGAATTAGGAAGCTTGATATCAGCCCAGATGGATTTAAAGTCAACAATCTAAAGAGCGAAGCAAGAATAAGGGCCTGTCATGATAATGTATCTTCTTGTAGATTTTTAACTTTCATTGGAAATCATTATAATGTCCTGCAAATAACTTTTTACCTTTCTATTGAATATATTTTTTAATTTTTTTCACCACTGCATACCAAAATGACCAAGTTATATGGACCAGGTGCCACCTGATGCAGTCGAACCGTTGTTCAAGCAAATAGTCAATCAATTTGTGCATGATCGCTCACGTATATAGGTCTCCCTCAATAGCTATCTTTGGTTATATTACTTACTTTTTTAGGTGATATGAATGTTAAAAAAATACTGATATTGCTTGCCCTTTTCAGTCAATTGCTGTTGGATTAAATGTGGTGCGGGAAATATGTTTGCGCATTCCTCTGGTAAGCCCTCTAGTTATAGTGTTTATGTTCATGTGTATACATTTAGTTGCAGCCCTCTGGTTTTAGCATTACTTGTCTTTACTTTTTAGTAGAAAGAAGAAAAAGAAAAGAGAAGTTATCACTCTTTCTAATTTTGTGTTGATCAGTTAATGACAGAGGACTTGCTGCAAGACCTTGTGCTATATAAGAAATCACATGAGAAGGCAGTTTCATCTGCTGCTCGTTCACTTATTTCATTGATATGATATTCATTCATAAACTTTCAGTTAAAAATGGTGGGAGCAAAAAACATTGAAGCAGGCATTGGGTGTGGAGTTGGTTTTGGCCATGGTTTCGGAGTTGGTATATATATTCATGTTATATATATTCGACTTTTGAACTTTGTTAACATTCTGCAAAAAGCAAAACTGTTAGTAGCTTGATTGAGCAGAAACAATACATGTTCATTTTCAGTTCTATAAAACTTAAGAATAGCAGCTTGAAAGTGGCTGTGGTCTATACTATTGTTTGTATACAGATTTTGCAATTGAGATTTTGATGCGGGGGTCCTTACCGTAGTCGAACTAGTTAAGGTACTCAATTTTTTTGTCCTCCTATCTGATCATCTTCGTTATGCCTTTTATTTTCTACATGCAAACAATCTGTTTATTCCATTTCGTGAAGTTTTCTTTTAAGATAACATGAGTGTATTGAGTCAACATAATTTACTGGGTTCATTTGGTTTTCTTTTACTAGAAACCATGGTAACATTGAAGAAAACATGATACAATAGTTTCAATATACAAAAAGGTAGTATAAATATCAAATGAGATAGGGCCGCATTTTTGGTGGAAGCGTAGTGCCGGGGGACGACGTAAGAGCCGCATTTTTGGATTCGGGACTCGGGATCCCGAATATGCTATGTCCGGTAATTCACGTGCCGCTACGAGTGGGAGCTCTCATCACGACGAGGAGGTATGTATGCTTATCAAATGTGTAATAGTTATGTTTGTCAAATGTCGTCTAACATTTGTTTTATGTTTATCAAATGTTGAATTTTAGTACAACAAGAAAAAGAAGCGAGACTCAAAATGGAGGAGGAAGCGAAACAAGACCGAGAAGCAAGGAAAGTATTGGAGGAGAAAGGGAAAGCATTGGAGGAGAAAGTGAAAGAGTTTGAAGCCTTTATGAAGAAGTTTGGAAGTTCCCCCACTCCCCCCTCAGTTTAGTTTGTTTTGTATTTGGGATAAAATTGAATTTGTTTACGGATATGATATTTATTAAATACAATAGTATTTTGTAATAGTTTTTGCCCAGGAATTACCGACCTTTATTTTTAATTATTCTATTAAATACAGGTTTTTTGTACAGTTTATTCTGTATTTTTAATTATTTTTTTAATTAAAATAAACATTACCGACGGATTACCGACGGATTTGCCGTCGGTAATTTTTACATAATATAATTTAATATTTAGATTTATTTAGATTTAATTTAATTTAATTTAAATAAATTTACCGACGGCAAATCCGTCGGTAAAGAGGACCGTCGGCAATCCGTCAGTAAAAACCGCCGTCGGTAATCCGTCGGTAAAGGATAACCGTCGGTAATCCGTCGGTATATGCCGGCGTCGGTGATCCGTCGGTAATCCTGGCCGTCGGTAATCCGTCGGTAAATAATTTACCTACGAAAGTATTTTCGACGGCAATTACCGACGGATTACCGACGGATTTGGCCGTCGGAAATTTGAATTTTTTTTGTAGTGTTATTTGTCTGTGAATCCTCGGTAAACCCGAAAAAATCCATTTGAATATGTATGTGTGGACCCTTGTCTCGTTTTTATCAATGATTCACATATAAATCATTTACTTTTACGTTATAACATACACCGATACACACAATGTAATATCACAGGCTAACCGTACCAGATATTGTCTACATACTTGGATTCTCACGAAGAGATATCAAGTCACTCTTATAAGAAAACTTTTGTTCCCCTCCCCAAGTTTCATAAGAACGGATCAAGTTTCTGGAACTCAAAGTTCATCACTATTTAAAAGAAAAACAAATTCTTAATTGTATTATGCCAATTGAAAACGAAGTATTTTTACATGTGAATATGTTCATACAATTTTTATTATTTTATAACTAATTATTACATACACACAATTTCTTATTAAGTTTAAATTTTATAAAACTAACTCGTAATTAACTGATAAATATATTTACAACAAATATTATATATATGTGTTAACCAAGAGAAAACTTTATCGTCTCTCAAGAACCATACAAATTAATAAAATAAAATGGAGAGAAATAAAATAGAAATATATTATGTTGTATTAAATACACATTTATATATATATATAGAGAGAGAGTCAGGTTCAAACGAAAACAATATCTATTTAAAAGAACACAAGAACGAACAAAATCATTAGTGATTTTACATTAACGCACGAAAAAGGACTTTAACCGCGACTTCGTTAATGCAAAATCACTAATGATTTTGTTCGTTCTCGTGTTCTTTTAAATAGCTAATGTTCTCGCTTGATCCTCTCTCTCTCTCTCTCTCTCTCTCTTTCTCTCTTTCTCTCTCTCTCTCTCTCTCTCTCTCTCTATATATATATATATATATATATATATATATAGGGGTGTTAACGAGCCGAGCCGAGTAGAGTAGCAGGTTATTCGAGCCGAGCTCGAAAAAGTAATACCAGGCTCGAGCTCGATTAATTTTTCAAAGTCGGGCTCGAGCTGGAGCTCGATGCTCGTTTATGAGCTCAAATTCGAGATCGATTAACTCGCTTATGTAGTCAAGATCAATAGTTTTTATATTTTAATTATATAATTTGTAAACATATAAATATGTCAGGCTCGAAAAAGTGTATGCTCAAATGGCTCGACTCGACTCGTAAAGCTTAATCGAGTTTTCGAACGAGTCGAGTCGAACATCGGTGTTATAGAGCTCAACTCGTTAACTTAAGCGAGCTTTATTTTGTGTTCGAGATCGACAACAATTAGGCTCGAGCTCGAGCTCGAATAGCTCCTTAAAAGGTCGACTCGTTAACAGTTAACACCCCTATATATATATAGGTGTGTATGTGTTTGGGGATGTATATACTATTTACTAAAAGAAGGAATCTGGGTGAACGGAATATAAGTATATAAGTAATATAACTTTGTAAATATTCGTTATTATGGTCCTATTGTGTTTGTCTATGTCACATAGTTACTAGTTTAGTCGGGACAAAATTCCAAAAAATGGGGTAATCGGTTTATATAACATAAGAGAGAAAAATTGGGTCACGAGGTTTATATAACTATTACTATATAGAAAAATATATATATATATATATGATACCATTTAGGTGGAATTCATCAAAGAAAGTTGGCTTTCAAAGAATTGAAATGAAATTTGATAAAACTTAACCACGTATTTGATTGACATAAATTGGAATGAAATCTTGCAAAAGAATAGAAATATGCATCTGTCGAGAGTGACGGTTGTAATGACGACAATAGTGGTGTGGACGTGTGGTGGTGTTGGGAGTGGGGTGGGTAACGACTATGACGACAACAAATAATGGCATGGTGTGTTGGAGGAATTCGAAAATTGGGGGAGAAAGAGATGTAGAATAGCTTGGATAAAACGCAGAGATCACGTGAGAGCTCGCTTTCCGTAAGAGATATTTCGACCCTATATGCTTGGGTATCACGAAATTCTCTAGGGGATAATCTCTTTGTTTCGGTGTCTCGATTAAGGCACTAATCGATTCATACTTATACACCTTTAGAGAATCGTAACCTACATTGTATTGAACCAGGAAATAATCTCTCATTTAATGAGATTTGATTGTGGACTTAATGACGTCGGTTACAAAAACCGGGAGTTACAAAGTGAGAAAACATCTCTGACGCCGGCGCTACTTCCCGTGCTAGATAAGTAGCCCCAAAAGGAGCGCGGGCAACATTCCAGAGCCCGACGCTACTTCCCGCGCTAGATAAGTAGCCCCAAAAGGAGCGCGAGCAACATTCCAGAGCTTGGGGCTACTTCCCGCGCTAGATAAGTAGCGCCACAAGTGGCCCCGACGCCCAGCTCAAGAAACCACTTTGTAACTTGTCGATTTTAACCGTCCAACAATCCCGGGTTCTAGTTAGCTTACACGAGTGTGCACTCCACACCTCCTAACTCATGTTATAGCTTAGCTACCAACCCCATTATTACCTTTGTGAATCCAACTACACAAAATGGACCGATGATTTCACTAAAATCACCAACATTCCTCCCCCATTTTAGTGCAATCCTTGATTCACAAAATAAAATTACAATACAGGTAAACAAACTCATGCATAAATGAAAATATCTAAAAGATTGAATTTCCGTCTTAGTACATTACACATTTCAAATACTCGATAATCCGGGTGTCCTATGGATTGAACCCGTCAACCCATTTGAGTACCAGAAGATAACATACACATGGATTTAAAAGACTCTCTAACGTATAAACTTGACACTATACAGGCCATGTGTCCTTATCCATTCGTGAGTGTATCAAAGCCAAGTCCAAGATTTTTGAAGCGGCCACACTTCACACTCATATAGGTAGTTCTTTTCCTCATGCACCTGCACATGCATTTTTACAAAAGAACAATTACCTCCTTCACTTGCAGTACCGAGCACACACCTTGGGATGACCGTCTTGTGCTCCAATCTCTTAGGGTGAGCTTTCCCATTGAATTCAGCTTCTAACGTTGTATTAGAAGGGAATTGGGTATCTCACCGTTAGAGATTTAGATGGACTTTAATCCCATCCCTATTACCGACTTGTGAACCAAGTCCCTAGATAACCCCTTCGTCAAGTGGTCCGCTAGACTTTGTTGCGACCGAACAAACTCAACCGAAATCACCCCATTCGTGATTACCTCACGAATCATGCTATGTCTAACACCTAAGTGTCTAGACTTGCCATTATACATTTGGCTATAAGCTTTAGCCAAAGTAGCCTCACTATCACGACGGATAGAAATTGGTGATATTGGTTTCGGCCATAATGGAATTTCATGGACCAAAATTTCTTAGCCATTCCGCCTCTTTACCGGCAGCGGCTAACGCCACAAATTCCGACTCCATAGTCGAACTCGTGATGCAAGTTTTCTTCTTGGAAGCCCATGAGATGGCACCTCCCCCAAGCAAGTATACCCCACCACTCGTGGAAGAGTGATCTTCCAAATTGGTAATCCAACTTGCATCCGAATTTCCCTCCAATATTGAAGGAAACCCGACATATGACATTACAAGTTTACATGCCTTATGCTCCATCCCGGGCATAACAAAACCTTCCGGTTGTTTCATGTAAACTTCCTCCTCCAAATCACCATTCAAGAATGTCGTTTTGACATCCATTTGGTGAATCACTAAATTGTGAATAGCACCTAAAGCTATCAACAATTTAATCATGGAGATTCTTGCAACCGGGGCATAAGTAACAAAATAATCTATGCCTTCCCATTGCCTAAAGCCTTGGATCACTAATCGAGCCTTGAACTTGTCGATTGACCCATCCGCTTTCATCTTCCTTTTGAAGATCCACTTGCAACCCAAAGGTTTGCAACCCGGTGGCAAGTCCGATAATACCCAAGTATTATTCCCCATGATGGAGTCCATCTCATCATATATTGCTTCCTTCCAGAAAGCAATGTCTTGAGACTTCATAGCCTCATCAAATGATTTTGGATCCTCCTCAACACTATAACAGTAAAGGAATTGGGATCCAATCTCATCTCTTGATCCCTCTACCAAGTATACTTGGAAATCGGGACCAAAGGATTTTTCAATCCTTCCTCTTTTGCTCCTTCGAAGCATCGGAGATTCGGTTGGAACAATTGCGTGTTCTTCAACCTCACTAGTT
The DNA here is from genome assembly GCA_033807775.1 of Saussurea involucrata. Classification (NCBI taxonomy): domain Eukaryota; kingdom Viridiplantae; phylum Streptophyta; class Magnoliopsida; order Asterales; family Asteraceae; genus Saussurea; species Saussurea involucrata. Next base: position 9,731,084 of record CM066320.1, read on the forward strand.
TCACTAGTACTGGAACTATGTCCTTTGGCCTCGACATTGAAGAGAATCTAGTCTCATCAAAATTACATCTCTTGATTCTATAATGGTGTGAATCGCTATAGAATCATTAGGTTCAATAACATAGAACCTATAAGCTTTGGAATGCTTAGCATATCCAACAAAGATGTATCACCCAAAGTCTTCCTTTTGGGTTCGGGTAATCGAACAACCGCTCGACAGCCCCAAACTTGAATAAAACTCAAGTTAGGCCTTTGAACCAAAGTTCATACGGGGTAATCTTGTTCCTTTTATTGGGAACTCGATTCAACAAGAAACAAGCCATTAACATGGCTTCACCCCAAATCCATCAAACAATTCATAAAGTAACTTAAACAGAATTTAGACAAAATTCAATTGCAACATAACCAGAATTTTAAACACAAAATTCATTTGTATCATAAAGCAATTTATAAAGCAAAATAAGGCAATTCAATTGTATCATACACAAAATTTGAAACAACATTCTTTCATTCAAATTTAATTCAAGCATGTTATTCAACATAAAATCAAATCCTATACAAGAGCCATCCTTTGACAAGATAAACTTGTCCGACTCACAAACTTGCCTATATCCTAACTTATTCAAGATGTTACCGGAAACCAAATTCTTTCGAATTCGTGGTACATACAAAACATTAAAAATTCAACTATTTTGCTAGAACTAGATTCTAGCCTAACTAAGCCTCTTCCAAGAATGGTAGCACTCGACTCATTCCCCATGTGTATCATTAATCCGTCTTCAACCGGTTCCATATAGGCGAACCAACGACGATCTTTGAACACACGACTTGTTACACCCGAGTCGATTCACCAAGCAACATCATCATCCTGCACATAAACAGATTAGGATATTAGTGGTACATAATTCAAATTTGAATTACAAACCAAAGTCAAGAAACTGACCTTGCCGTGGGTTTTGATCCTTGGATCCTTGCCCAACACCACTTGTGCTTGCCCCACCTTTATTCTTGACAACCCGACAATCCCGCTTGAGATGGCCGGTCATCCCACATGTCCAACAGGTTAATTTAACTTTCTTGTTGGGCCATTTCTTAGCTTCGTTGAACTTTTGTTTTCCCTTGAAATTGTTAGCCTTTCCCTCTTCAACCATGTTCACCGAAGGTGCAGAAACCTCGTTTATCTTAGGTTTCTCAGCCTCTTGCGCCCGAAGAGATTCCTCTATGCGCAAGTGACTACCGAGTTGCACAAGAGACAACTCTTCCTTCCTATGTTTCAACATGTGTTTAAAGTCTTTCCAAGAGGGAGGCAATTTATCAATTATGCTCGATACGGAGATGGATTCGTCCATCTTCATATTGTGTTGAGCATATTGGCCTAAAATGCGAAGGAGCTCGTTGTATTGCTCCATCACCGGCCTTGAGTCCACCATTTTGTAATTGTTAAAATTACTAACGAGGAACTTCTTACTAGAAGCATCCTCGGCCATGTATTTGGACTCGAGAGAGTCCCATAGCTATTTGGAGGATTCCACATTTTGATAGATATCGAAGAGGGAGTCACACATCCCGTTTAAGATGTGGCCACGACAGATGTAGTCGTCATTCTCCCACTTGCCGCGACGCCGGGTAACCTCCAACGTCTCGTTCTCCATCAGCTCCGGTATCGGGGTGCTTAGTACATACGCCACCTTCAAAGTTGTCAATAAGAAGTGCATCTTCTTCTGCCATCTACTGAAGTCCACGCCTTCAAACTTCTCAAGTTTCGTGAACTTGGAAGTCATGTCTCTTACAGTTTGATCATTCGCCATCTCTCTCGCGATAAGCAAATATCTCTTACGATTGTTGGAGGAATTCGAAAATTGGGGGAGAAAGAGATGTAGAATAGCTTGGATAAAACGCAGAGATCGCGTGAGAGCTCGCTTTCCGTAAGAGATATTTCGACCCTATATGCCTGGGTATCACGAAATTCTCTAGGGGATAATCTCTTTGTTTCGGTTTCTCGATTAAGGCACTAATCGATTCATACTTATACACCTTTAGAGAATCGTAACCTACATTGTATTGAACCAGGAAATAATCTCTCATTTAATGAGATTTGATTGTGGACTTAATGATGTCGTGTTGATCCAAACCCTCAGTGATTTGATAATGACCCTCTCTTAAATACTTAGTGAAAATTGTAAGTAAACAATATGTATCAGAGTTTTACTATCGCTGATAAGTACTAAGATCTTCCAGTACCGCTGATAGGAACTCTCGCTCTTTAAGTTAAACATTCAGCGAAACTGTTCACCATAAATGCTCTGAGTCTGTTCAGTCATTATGATGATCGCTGATAAGTTAGTTGTTTACTTATGATCCCTGAAGACAAGTTTCACGTCAACAAAGGTTCTACGCTGAAGTCGAAGATCAAGCTCAAGAACCAGCGACAAGTCTCCTAATGAACTGATGCGGATCAGCGAAGACTCAGATTTGTCCACTCAACGTGAAGTATCAAGTACAAGACTTCAGCTATCGCTGAACTTTATCATCTGCTGAATAGTAAATGATAATCGCTGAATCAACGAAAGCTGATCATGAAGTCCTCCGTACAAAGTACTTTTGTCTTAACCACCCTTGCACGACTACGTACGAAATGTCAGAAAAGAACCTCCGACTGTCTGAAATCGTACAACCACTCTGATACTACACTGTTCATCCATACGGCTACTAAGGTTGTCAACAAAGGTCAATGACATGCAACCAACCAGCTGATGACACGTGTAAAGTATATACTGACTTGCATTAAATGCATGCAGTATATAAAGAGATGAACTCACTTCATTTTGAAGTAACTTGCTAACTCTGGACAAGTTCATATCTCTTATCTCAAGATAGGTTATTATTAGTAATTTCCTTATCTTTCTTAGTGCAAGAAACCTTAGTGTTCCAACTTGTTTAGATTTAGGTTTATCCTTAATCTTGTCTCCGCAACAAGCTGTAAATTGTTAATGATTTATCAATAAACAATTTAGAAAAGTAAAATCTGTGTGTTTGTATTCAACCTCCCCTTCTACAAACTTGTATAGGCCTTAGGGACCAACAAGTGGTATCAGAGCGGATTTGTTTAATCTCATAAACAAGATCTAATCTAAGATATTTCTCTTCCTTGCTATTATCTGAAAATGGCCAACACAAACACACATTATATAGACAATGGTTCTCTTGCAAAACCCCCTAGATTTTCCAGAGACAACTTCAACTTGTGGAAAAATAGGATGACACTCTTCTTAGAAGGTGTAGACCCTACTATGACTTACTATCTTGAAAACGGACCACACATCCCTGTAACAATTGATCCTTTAGTTCCAGCCACTGCAACTAGAGCTGCTATTCCAGAAAGGCTGATTCCAAAGGAAATACACATGTGGATCGATGAAGATAAGAAGAAAGTGGCTATAGATACAAAAGCCAGATCCATACTATCCATGGCCCTTCCTGACGAAGTCTACCATTCCGTCATGAACCTGAAGTCATCAAAAGCCATGTGGGACACAATATGTGTTCAATATGAAGGAACGTCTGAAGTCCAGGACTCAAGAAAGATCAACCTGGTAAGACAATACGAAAGCTTCATTTCTGGTAAGAATGAAACTCTCTCTGAAGTTCACCAACGTTTTAATTGTTTAATTATAGATCTAAAAACTGTTGGTAAGGAATATTCTAACTTTGAAGTGCTGACAAAGTTTCTAGAATGTTTACCTGAAAGCTGGGACAATTATTCCATGTGTCTCAAGCTGTCAAAGGATCTTAAATCAATGACCCTTTCAACCTTATATGGTACATTGCTGAATCATGAGCAATCTAGCCATCTTAAGAAGAATCTTGTAAAAGATTCCAAAAGCACTCCTGTTGCTTTAATCTCAGAAGAACCTTCTACTCAGCGACCCTCGGTCACTATCACTGAGTTAGAAAGTAACTCTGAAAGGTCATCAGACTCTGATTCTTCAGATGATGATGAATCCTTGGATCTCCTAACTAAAAAGTTCAGGAGATTCGCCAAGAAGAAAATGTTTAGAAAGAACAAACCTCTTTCCATAACTGACAAGCCTAAATCATCAACTTTTGTTGATAAGGCTACTGCTACTTGTTTCAACTGCGAAATGACAGGTCATTTCGCTAATGAGTGCAGGTCAAAGAAAGTCATGAGACCTTCAGCTTTCTCAAAGAAAAACTGTATTCCAAGGAATAAAGATGACAAATACTCAAAGCTGAAGGAGAAGTATGCAAAGCTGAAAAGTTTTAAGAAGAAAGGAAAAGGCCTGATGGCTGACTATGATTGGGCTGCTTCTGATGAAGAAGCATCATCATCTGACTCTGAAGATGATGAAGCAAATCAATGTCTCATGGCCAAGATTGAAGAAGAGGAAGAAAGTTCAGACATTCCCTCCACTTCAACATCTGCCATTCAGGTATCACCTTCTTTCTTTACCAATATTGCAAATATTGATGAAGCTGATAGTCTCCGTAAGATCGATCTCTTGACTAGAAGTTTATACGAAGCCATGAACGGCAAAACTGTGGTTGAAAACCAAAATCTTGATCTCGCTGAAAAGCTTAAAAACTGCCACCTTCAAATAGAAAAGCTTTCTAAAATTGAAGATGATTTTAAAGATCAAGTCTATTTAAATCAGCTAGTCAAAATTGAACGAGCAGAAGCTATCGCTGCATTAAAAGCTGAACAAGCTACTGTTGAAGGATGGTGTAATTCTTCAACAAAGATCACTGAGATAATTAAGGCTCAGATTCCTCTGAGTGATAAACGTGGTATGGGTTATAAATATGATACTCCAAAACCAACCACTGAACGTTCAATGCTTAAATTTGGAACGTTCGTATCCTCAGTCGCTGACACTTCATCATCTCAGTACTCCTCGTCCATTACACCAATCCCTGAGGAAACTCCTACCTCCTCAAAAGGTAAGGAGAAAATGGTTTATTCAAAACCTACCTCTGTCTCTAAAGACAAAGGTAAAGGAATTGTTATTTATCAAAATCCTCAGAAGGGTACCTTAGTACCAAAGCTGAATGCTTCTAAAGCCTCAGTGACCAACCCCTCTGGATCTAGAAAGCTGATCTCTGGATCTATTCAGCGATCTACTCCTAGACTCAGAGTGGATGTCCTTGGTAAGAAATCTGAAGAACTGAATGTTCGTCCCATTTCTAAAGCAAATAGCTTACTTGGTGCTGACACTTCTAATTCAAAATTAAAAGCTCAGCATACAAGTGGTCCTAGAACTATTTTTAGTTATAGGAAATGTTATCACTGTGGACTTACCGATCATATTGCTAGTAAGTGCCCCACAGCCACCAAAGCTGAAAAAATAGCTAAAGTGAAGATTGCCCCCAAGGCAAAGAGGACCAACACCGATGCAAATCAGGTCAAGGTGACTTCTACCACTGAGGTTAAGAAATTAACCAAAGTGAAGAAAGACAAAGCTGAATCTTCAAATGCTGCGAAGACCGCTGAACCTTCCATTCCAACTACTTCCACTGACAAACGTGTATACATGGTTAAGTGGGTACCTAAGAAAAACTAATCTTCCTTTGTATTGCAGGTTAAGAAGGGTATCTGGTATCTCGATAGCGGATGCTCTAGACACATGACTGGAAAGAAAAACCTGCTCGCTGAATACAAGGAAGAGAAGGGTCCCTCTGTGACTTTCGGTGGAAAAAGGACACACCCGAGGGTATGGTGTACATTCAAATGGTACAACCTCCTTCAGAAGAGTCGCATATGTTGAAGGGCTGAAGCATAATCTTCTGAGCATCAGTCAGCTTTGCGACATGGATAACAAAGTGATTTTCACTAAGGAATCCTGCTTTGTCTCTGACAAAAAGGAGAAGATAGCTCTCAGCGGTTATCGTTTGGAAAATGTTTATGTAATAAACATGGACTCAACAACCACTGAGAACTCCTGTTTCTTCTCAAAGGCATCTTCTGATGTTAACTGGCTATGGCACAAGAGGCTCTCACATCTAAATTTCAAGACACTGAATACTCTTTCCTCCAAAGAGTTAGTCACTGGTCTACCTCAGCATTCATACGCCAAAGAGTCTTTATGTTCAGCGTGTGAAAAAGGGAAGCAGACCAAGGCAAGCTTCAAGTCAAAGCAAGTCTCCTCAGTGTCATCTCCTCTACAACTACTCCATATGGATTTGTTTGGCCTCGTTAACAAACAATCCATCGCTGGAAAGAAATATACGCTGATCATAGTTGATGAATTCTCTCGTTACACATGGGTAATGTTTCTCCGTTCTAAGAGTGACACCCCTGAAGAACTCATCACCTTTGTTCGGAAGATGGAAACTCTGAACAATATGACTGTTCGCTCAATAAGGAGTGATCATGGAACTGAATTCAAAAACAGTTCTCTTGATTCCTTCCTTGAGAGTAAGGGTATTTCTCACAACTTTTCGTCAGTGAGAACACCGCAACAAAATGGAGTCGCTGAAAGAAGAAATAGAACAATTATTGAAGCTACACGTTCAATGCTCAGCGATTCTCACCTGCCTACTCAGTTTTGGGCAGAAGCTGTCAACACTGCTTGCTTTACGCAAAACAGGTCGCTGATAGTTAAAAGATTCAAAAAGACAGCCTATGAACTCCTTCATGGGAGAAAGCCTTCAATCAACTTTCTTCACATCTTTGGATGTCAGTGTTTCATACTGAACAACAGAGATGCCCTTGGAAAGTTTGATCCTAAGGCTGATGATGGAATCTTTCTTGGATACTCCTTAGTCTCCAAAGCCTTCAGAGTCTTCAACCGTAGAAGACAAACTGTAGAAGAAACTATTCACGTCACGTTTGACGAATCCCGTTCAGCGAACTCTAAACCGTCCGCTGATACTGAAGAACTGAATCAATGGATGTTTTCTCATCTTGGTGATTCAGAAGAAGTTCCCACTCCTCATGCTCACACCGTAGAAAATGATGGTCCTCCTATCATTCCAGATATGCAGAATAGTGAAGCTGAAACATCTTGGGTCTCAGTTGTGCCTATAAACACTATACCTGCAGTTGATCCAAATATCTCAGAAATTCCGTCTATTTCTCAGCAATCAGTGAATGAAGTGACAAATGCAAACATTCCTCTCTTAGCTGATAATCCAGAAGTAGCTGAAGCCTCATCTTCAGTTTCTCCAGTTCAGACTGAATTAGCGACGTATGCTCCGGCTCAGCGATGGACTGTAAATCACCCAATCGATCAAATTCTTGGTGATCCCAACGCTGGTATTCAGACTCGTAGAAGTGCAGGTAATATTTGTTTATTTGTTAACTTTATTTCTCTAACTGAACCAAAGAAAATAGATGATGCCCTCAGAGATCCAAACTGGGTCAGCGCTATGCAAGAAGAGCTGACTGAATTCGAAAGAAACAAAGTTTGGAAACTCGTTCGTAGACCAACTGACAAAACGGTGATAGGCACTAAATGGGTCTATCGAAACAAGTTGGACGAACATGGTACTGTAACTCGCAACAAAGCTCGTCTTGTTGCTCAGGGATACAGACAAGAGGAAGGCATAGATTATGACGAAACTTTTGCTCCAGTAGCAAGACTCGAATCTATTCGTCTTTTCTTAGCATATGCTGTACACAAAAACTTCACTGTACATCAGATGGATGTTAAGTCAGCGTTTCTGAATGGAAAGCTGAATGAAGAAGTGTATGTGGAACAACCTCCAGGATTCTCAGATCCTAAGCGTCCATGTTATGTTTATAAACTGGACAAGGCACTTTATGGCTTAAAGCAAGCTCCCCGTGCATGGTATGATACTCTATCTACTTATCTCCATATTGAACAATTTGAGAGAGGTAAGATTGACAAAACTCTATTTTTTAGAAAAGTGAAAGGTCATATCATTTTAGTTCAAATATATGTTGATGACATTATATTTGGTTCTACTAACCCTGAGCTTTGTACTCGTTTCGCTGATAGAATGAAAGATGAGTATAAAATGAGCATGATGGGTGAACTAACATATTTCCTTGGTCTTCAGATTAAGCAAACTGAAAAAGGAACTTTCATTAATCAGGGAAAATATGTTAAAGATATGCTGAAGAAATTCGACTTAACTGAAAGTTCAGCTATGAAAACCCCTATGGCACCTCCGCTGACACTTGATAAGGACACAAAAGGTGTTCCTGTCAATGTCACGCTATACCGTGGGATGATCGGCTCACTATTGTATCTTACAGCTAGCATACCCGATATTATGTTTGCAACATGCTTGTGTGCACGATATCAAGCTGAACCTAAGATATCTCATATGAAAGCTGTAAAGCGAATCTTTCGATATCTTAAGGGTACAACGAATCTAGGCCTTTGGTATCCCAAAGACTCAGGATTCGATCTAACCGCCTATTCAGACAGTGATTTTGCAGGTTGCAAAATGGATAGGAAAAGCACCACAGGAGGATGTCAGCTCCTGGGTGGAAAGCTGGTAAGTTGGACAAGTAAGAAGCAAAACTCAGTGTCCACTTCCACAGCTGAAGCTGAATATGTAGCCGTTGGAAGCTGTTGTTCTCAAGTCTTATGGATGAGAAATCAGCTAGTAGACTATGATCTTCAGCTCTCCAAAATTCCAATCTATTGCGACAGCACTAGTGCCATCGCTATAGCAAACAATCCAGTGCTACACTCAAAGACAAAACACATAGAAATCAGATATCATTTTATCAGAGATCATGTGATGAATGGTGATATAGAACTTCATTTTATCCCAACTGATTATCAGTTAGCTGATTTATTTACCAAACCTCTTGATGAGACAAGATTCAACTTTCTCATCAGCGAGCTTGGAATGCTGAACTTTGAAGGGTAAAATCTTCAGCGGTTCACATTAATCAGCGAAAGGATAAAATCAACTCGTATAACCTATTCAATCATCTTCTCTCTGAATAAACTTGGTTAAACTGATATCCAGGTATGTTTTCTCTCTCTGACAAACGCATGAAAATGCAAGATTTCAAAAACAAATGCATCGCTGAATATCTCTTCCTTAACAGCGATATTTTGAAAATTCTTAAAACCTTCACTGATATCTTCTATTCAGTGCTTCATGTTTTTCAAAAGAGTCCCTGAGTTTTTCAAAACCTCAGAGACATCCTAAAAGAATGTGAAAGGACAGTTGTGACGTCATTGCAACGGATAACACCAGACACAATTTCTTTCTGACACACGTTTGCACGTTTCGCTCAAACTTCCAATCAAATGCAAACACGTGTCCGTGTCATGATGAAAACCTTTTCCCGCTCAAGGTTTTCTCTCTCTAAAACTCCATATATAAACAACTCTTGGTTTATATTTGTCTTTTACGCGAACATTCTTCCTCCGCAAGAAAGAAATTACTGTTGCATTTGTGCTCTCAAATCTTCAAAGAACTGTTCATCATCTTCTTCATCAAAACTTCAAGGTTAATATGTTCTTATTTTTCAAATGCAGATAACTTGTTTCTGATCTTATCTTTGTTTTAAACAAGATCAAACAAAAGAACTTAAAAATAAAATCATTTTCTTTCATGGTTTTATGAACACAACCATTTCATGGTTGTTCTTCAAGTTTTAAATCTAAATCTTAAACTTGTTCTTCATTCGTATCCAGTTTTTTCTTTTGAAACTGGAATACAAGAATTTATGGGTTTTACATTTCGTTTCAAAATCATGAAAAACCCTAATCTTCATTAAGACATTTATGTCTGAATGAAATGGACAAAATTCGAACAATCTTAATGGAAATTCTTTCCATACTAAGACAATTCTTATTTGTTAACATCTTTGGTTGAACTGATAATACAGAGAAATGGCATCTTCAAAGATAAATGTCACCGCTGAGTCCATCTCCGCTGACTCTGAGGAAGTGGACATCATCAAAGCCCCTCAGGTTAAGTTCAAGTTGGATCAACTAGATTGGACTAAGGTCAACAACCTCTCTGCGCTTCTCGAGTTTCCTCCTCGAAAGCAAGTCACACATCTGGATGATGCTGTGAATTTCCTGAAACACTGCTGCATTTCAACAGCCCTGACCATCACTCCTCCCGCAAGTCAGCTACTACTATCCCAGTTCTGGTACTCTGCCAGACACACTCAGCTACCCTCCGCCAAAGATGCATCCAAAACCATCGATTGCATACTCAGCGATACTGAGTATGGTACAATTAAGATAACCCCCGCTATCATACGAAAAGCCCTGAACTTTCCCAATGCCACCAAAGAAAAACCCTTCGTTCCATTCCCTGACCATAAAAAGCAAGCTGACAAAGATGCCATCATTGCTTTTCTCGACACAATGGGTTACATCTGGGACATTGGAAGGGACAAGAAGTCCGAGAAGAAGCTGACGCTGATAAAGAAGTCCAAAATGCCCAGCGAGATGAATTTCATCTTCGCTCACCTGATCAGCTGCATGACAGCGAAGTCCGGCTCTTCTGATCAAGCCGCACAACCTACGCAAGCTATGGGATACGCACTGCTGAAAGGTCTAAACATTGACTGGGCCTCTATTATATATGATGACCTAGTACAACGCGTGGATTCTGCCGCTGACCGACCAGCATGGGTTCCTTACCCAAGATTCATCAGCGCCATCTTCCAATATGGCCTGAAGGACAGCTATCCTGAAGAGGGTGACCTGAAACTTTCTCAGGTTGGCCCTAAGGTGCTCGATTTCAAACCTGTCGCCAACGAGGTACGTCTCTCTACTCTTCTCACTCTTCTAAATTCTCCGCTTTCTGTGGCTCCTTCAGCGACAATACCCATCGCTGATACCAAGGCCACAAAACCCTCTCCTTCTAAGAAAAGGAAACTCTCTACTACCCCTCTTGATTCTAAAAGGATCAAGAAAACCAAGGAGCAACCCCAGCAATTCCATGCTGAAGACTCCTCAGCTCATTCTGACGAGCTGAAGGAAAGTTCCGTGGTACGCTCTGCCACACCCGTTCAAGCCATCCCTCCAATCCAGACTTCAGCGTCTCCAAACGCTGAGGTTAGAAACTTGGAATCTACCCAACCTTCTTCAGTCTCTCAAAAGACTGATGAAGTAGTTCTCAGCGAATCCAACGCTGAACTCGCAACCCGAACCCCATTCTTATCCTTCGCTCCTCCCTCCACTTCTTTGGACACTCCTCCAGCTAACACTGGAGATGCCATCATTCCAGAAGCCACCGCTGACGCTTCTCAACGAATGATGAAGACAGGACCTGCGGAGATCACCATACCTCACCGTACTTTCGAAGAGGATATGGAACATTACTCAGGAATCCGCAACTTTGACGATTTCGTCAATCCTCCTGCAGGTACAAATCAACCCATATACACTGTAACTAAACCTGAAACTTCTGAGCTTTCCTTTGTTCACAAGTACTTATGTGTTACAGGTCCTAATTTGGGAGACATCAACGAGTCTCTAAAGTCCGTGGAAACTAAGCTGACTGATCTCACCACCACACTCTCCAACAACTCTACAGCTGTAACAAACGCTGGAGAGAATCTGACGAAGCTGACTACGGTGGTGGAGAAGAAGGCTTCCACAGATGACATTAAGGGCCTTGATAAGACGCTCAGCGATTTTGCCAAGGTGCTCTTTGACATCTACACTGACTACACCAGCCTCAAAAACTCAGTTTCGACCGTGTCCAGCGAAGTAACAACGTTGAAGACATCGGTTGGAAAACTCTAGGGTGATATGTCAGCGGTCAAGACCGACTTAGGCTCTGTAAAGACCGACGTTGGTTCTATGAAGACGATGATCGAGACGCTGGTCAACAAGGCAAATAATCCAACTCCTGCTCCTGCCCCTATTTTGGAATCTTTCACAGCGGCGGATCGTACAGAGCTGAAGAAAATCACGCCTGCTATTTCTGGCCTAGAAGACAGAATAGCAAAGCTTGAAGGTTGTGTGAAAATCTCTGGCCCAGAAGACAGAGATAACACCAATGCTGAGTCTACTCATTCCTCCCCCAATCATGAGAAAGAGGGGGAGAAGAGCGCTGAACATTCCGGTGAGAAGAGCGCTGAAGATCTAAACAAGAGCGCTGAAGATCTAAACAAAAGCGCTGAAGATCTGAACAAGAGCGCTGAAGACCTTTCCCATGATGAATCTATCAGGGGAGAGAGGAATGAAGATCTGATCGCTGAAAAACCTCAGGGAGATGAAAACCCTGAGGAAACCGAGAAGCTCGCCTATGTATCTGAGGGGGAGCAACTCGAAAAAGATGCTAAGGAATCCGAAGCAGAAGAAGATGAAGACATCGAAATCCCTGAAGATGAACCATCCTTCTCTCCAAGGAAGGATGATGATGATGATGATGATGAAGATGACGATGATTTCTTTGTTGTCAAACCTGCTCCTCGAACCAAAGCTCTTAAAGGTATTTCAATAAAAGAACCTTCAGGGGAGAAGACAAATACAAAGCCCTCAGCCTCTGGCGCTGCGAAAGGCAAAGGCAAAGGCCTCGCTGAAGATGAAAATCTGGCGATCTTGCTTGAAAAGCCGGTTTGTCAGGTACACTAAACTTTACTTATATTCCTTCCCTGAACATCTCTATACACAGTCAGTTCTCTACTCCACAACCTCTCTACACATCCACATTCTTTTTCTATCTTTTCTACCCAAGTTCTTCTACCCAGTTCTTATTTGTAAGATCGCTGCGTTTCAGCTAGTCCTCTCCCCTGTTTGAGGATGTCGCTGAAGGTTCTACTACTGCGACTTCACAAATAAAGCCAACTGCTGCTGATGAAATAATCCCAGTCTTAGATTTGATCTCTGAGACTGATGAACCAGAAGAACAACCTCTCTCGCACAGAAACAGACCTTCCTCAGCTCCTCAAAAGCTGAGTAAAGAGGATCAAAAGAGAAAAGAGGAAATAATAAAGCGATTCGAGGATCAGCGAATCATTCTAAGGCGTGATCAACTGCCTTCAGTTCCTCCTAAGTTCAAAATTTCAAAAGCTGAATACAAGGAACACCTCAGAGCTGAACGCCTCATCGCTGAAAGAAAGGAAGCTGAAGAGAAAGACAGAGAATACGCCATCAAGCTTACTCAAGAATCTGTTAAAGACCCCAAGCTGAAACGTGTTCCCATTCAAATCCAACGAAAGCTTTGGGAAGAAGCCCAGAAGATCGTGGAAAAGAAAACTGAAGTTTCTCAGACCACCCTGATCTGGTGTAAAGAGAAAATCCACTTCAGATATCGTCCAGCGAAGATCAACAAGGTATTCATCTCTGGAAGAACATCTATCGGAGTACCTATTGTTGACATCTAACTTTTCAGAGAAGATGGCCAATCCGAAGCCTTTCGCGCTGACACTGTAAAAAGGTATGGTCTCTCTGAATGGTTGGAGATGAGGTTAGCTATCCAATCGTCACAATCTAAGTACAAGGATCATTTCGAAAAGCTGATAAACAGACAGATCGACTTGATATCTTCTTGTGTGGACATTCCTCCTCTTCCTGATCTTAAGCCGAAAAGAAAAAGGGCCTCTCCAAAGAAGAAACGTCAAGATTCAAACTCAGGTCCTGTCATACGAAATGAAACTGGAATTGGTTTCTCTCGCGCTGAAGTGCTTGGTCCTGACCCTGATCTATCTGCCCTTGACATTTCTTTGCCACCATGTGAACTTTTCGTCCCTGGTAAAGTCATCAGTAATCCTTATGGAATATTCTTTCTCGACTACGACGGACGTAAATGTTTTCAACGGATCGCTGAGATTCCAATCACTCCAATCGAACAGCTCAGAGATCTCATCTACTGGTGTGACTTCAGAAAAGACATTCAGGCACGACACCTAAAACCCTTGATCTTTAAAGAAGCGCTGAACAAAAGAAAACAAGGCGTGACGGTTCCTGACTGGATGATTCCCACTGAAAAGACGACCCTTGATGAACTTCTCATTAAGGAAGAACCTTTTGAAAACATATAATCTCCTTTTTCTCTATTGTATCAGTTATCCTTCTGTACTTGTAAATTATTTCGCTTGTACTTATAATCTTTCTGTTCTTCATTGTAACCTGATTCAATATTTTAAAGAAAGATTTCAGCGAACGTACTTTACTCCATCAGTACTGAAAAGATCCCAGAAAACAGTAAAAGGGACAAATATTTTATGAGTTCTTTTTATCCTTATGTTTTCATTAAATAGCAATTTTCTTTGTTGCTATGTCATAATCAAATAGGGGGAGATTGTTGATCCAAACCCTCAGTGATTTGATAATGACCATCTCTTAAATACTTAGTGAAAATTGTAAGTAAACAATATGTATCAGAGTTTTACTATCGCTGATAAGTACTAAGATCTTCCAGTACCGCTGATAGGAACTCTCGCTCTTTAAGTTAAACATTCAGCGAAACTGTTCACCATAAATGCTCTGAGTCTGTTCAGTAATTATGATGATCGCTGATAAGTTAGTTGTTTACTTATGATCCCTGAAGACAAGTTTCACGTCAACAAAGGTTCTACGCTGAAGTCGAAGATCAAGCTCAAGAACCAGCGACAAGTCTCCTAATGAACTGATGCGGATCAGCGAAGACTCAGATTTGTCCACTCAACGTGAAGTATCAAGTACAAGACTTCAGCTATCGCTGAACTTTATCATCTGTTGAATAGTAAATGATAATCGCTGAATCAACGAAAGCTGATCATGAAGTCCTCCGTACAAAGTACTTTTGTCTTAACCACCCTTGCACGACTCCGTACGAAATGTCAGAAAAGAACCTCCGACTGTCTGAAATCGTACAACCACTCTGATACTAAACTGTTCATCCATACGGCTACTAAGGTTGTCAACAAAGGTCAATGACATGCAACCAACCAGCTGATGACACGTGTAAAGTATATACTGACTTGCATTAAATGCATGCAGTATATAAAGAGATGAACTCACTTCATTTTGAAGTAACTTGCTAACTCTGGACAAGTTCATATCTCTTATCTCAAGATAGGTTATTATTAGTAATTTCCTTATCTTTCTTAGTGCAAGAAACCTTAGTGTTCCAACTTGTTTAGATTTAGGTTTATCCTTAATCTTGTCTCCGCAACAAGCTGTAAATTGTTAATGATTTATCAATAAACAATTTAGAAAAGTAAAATCTGTGTGTTTGTATTCAACCCCCCCCCCCCTTCTACAAACTTGTATAGGCCTTCGGGACCAACATGTCGGTTACAAAAACCGGGAGTTACAAAGTGAGAAAACATCCCTGACGCCGACGCTACTTCCCGTGCTAGATAAGTAGCCCCAAAAGGAGCGCGGGCAACATTCCAGAGCCCGACGCTACTTCCCGCGCAAGATAAGTAGCCCCAAAAGGAGCGCGGGCAACATTCCAGAGCTTGAGGCTACTTCCCGCGCTAGATAAGTAGCGCCACAAGTAGCCCCGACGCCCAGCTCAAGAAACAACTTTGTAACTTGTCGATTTTAACCGTCCAACAATCCCGGGTTCTAGTTAGCTTACACGAGTGTGCACTCCACACCTCCTAACTCATGTTATAGCTTAGCTACCAACCCCATTATTACCTTTGTGAATCCAACTACACAAAATGGACCGATGATTTCACTAAAATCACCAACATGGTGGGTGGCGATGGGTGGGGTGGCGATGGTGGAATGATAATATTAATTTATCGTGGAAGTGGTGACAGATATGCTGTTGGCGGGAGTGGACGAGTGGTGAGGGC
Source organism: Saussurea involucrata (assembly GCA_033807775.1). Classification (NCBI taxonomy): domain Eukaryota; kingdom Viridiplantae; phylum Streptophyta; class Magnoliopsida; order Asterales; family Asteraceae; genus Saussurea; species Saussurea involucrata. Next base: position 9,746,792 of record CM066320.1, read on the forward strand.
AGGCCGGAACGAGGAGGGGGTGGTGGTTAAATAATTTTTGTCTTTCTAAAACGAAATTATAAATTATGTTACATTTCCCATGAAATGAAAAGAAATTCCTTCACCCATGCTATGGAATGATCAAATCCCTCAACCGTGAAATTCGGTAGAATCTAGTGGAGTCAAATCAATTCATTCCGGGAATCGAACATGACTAACAAATTTAGTCAAATGAATTTGTCATCTAATTCCATCATTTTTTTTGAATTTCACGACCCAAACAACCCCTTAAAATCATAAAATATACTATGAAACGATACGGAATAAACATATACATATTTTATATTGCTAGAAATTTATATACCGATTACGGGACATTCATCCCGATGTGTATAAAAAGTTATGCTATTATCACTAGGGGCGAGCAAAATCGGGTACCCGGCCAAATTTCATGGAACCGGAACCAGAACCGGAATCGGCGGTTCCTAGAATGAAAGAACCGGAACCGGAACCGCTTACATCGGTTCTCTATATTTTGGAACCGGAACCGGAACCATCGGTTCCGGTTCCGGGTACCCGGTGTCAGTTTTTTTTTTAATTTTGACATTTTATATAATAAAAATGTAATTTTAAGTCTATTGCAAATCACTAACAAACATGTTAGAACTTGTTACTTAAGATTTTCGGTGTGTGAAAAAAATCTTTGATTTGGTAAATCTATTAATTCAGTTTTAGTTTTATTAAATATTTACATCTAATAAATTTATAAATATTTTTTTATTAAAAATATCGGGTACCCGTCGGTTCCGGTTCTGGGTATCCAACGGGACCGGGTACTCGGTCCTGGAACCGGTCCCGATGAGTACCCAACGGGTAACAATTTCTAAAAAATGAGAACCAGAACCGGAACCAGTCTTAATCGGTTCCGTATTTTAGGAATCAAAACCGGAACCAATCACATCGGTTCTGGTTCCGGAACCGACAGTTCCGGAGCGGTTCCTATTACAAAGGCGGATACCCAGTTCCGATGATCACCCCTAATTATCACCATTATTAGTAAAACAAAATGCTATTTACACAAGACATCTATAGGGTTTGATTAAATTACAAAAACTACCCTAACAAATAGACACCCTTAACAGACTTTGTATCTCTCGTTTAGGTAATTAGGCGTCTTTTATTAATAAATTGTTATCTTTAAGTAAGAGGCAATGTCTGATTTTTAATAAAAAAAATAGAAATCAACATTAAAACACCCAAACAAAAAGACATACAAAAAAGGCACAGCAAAATAAACAAATGACATATTTTAATAAATAAAAAACGATCTTATCATTCCAAAAAAGTCAGATACTGATTACAAATCTATATGGGCTCGAACACAAGAAAAACTAGTACTAAACTCGACGGTGTTGCGTAGGGATGAGCATTGAGGACCGTTTTTCTGAACCGAACCGGTACTGTTGGGTCACCAAAGATTTGAAATTGACTCACCGATGTTTTCCCTAAAAATCCTACTTAGAATATTTTAGTTTGGTTCTTTGAATGACTTGTACAAAATAGCAATTGTTCGGTGAAGTCGAAGATCAACCGAAACCAAGCTTGAAGACTCTCTACTTGTGGAAAATAGAAGACTCTTCTCAACAAACACAACAAGTCATTGTCCACCGAATTTGTCCTCACAATTCGGTGGACCTCCTCTCCACCGATGAAGACATCAAAAATCGATGGACATTCTCACCACTGATGATAGCATCAAAAATTGATGCAAGTCTTTCCACCGAAGTCACCCTCAGGAATCGGTAGACATCATCCCACCGATGAGATACTTAAATCGGTGGGATCTTTGTGAAAATGGTTTTCCTTACAGATGGTTCTTAAAATCTTGACAATATTATCGGTGGAATTCCTTCGGTGATATTGTCTTGGAGTACTCATCAAGAAGATCATTTACTTCGGGACAAAATCTGCTTACAGGCAAAAGTAACATTTTGTCTTGTTATCATTTTAGAAGATGTCCTTTCAGCATGGCTTCTATTCCTTGTTTCAAGAAAAAGGCGATGGTGACTTATCAGCTTTTTAGAAGTCCACTGGTACTTTTCAGAAGTCCTTTGGTATGTTACAAGTAACTGAAGGATATTCGTACTAAGCATTTAATGCTCAGTACCCTACCTTCACTATAAAAGGAAGAAGACTCCTCCATGCAAACCACGCTTTCTGGATATCTCTCTCAGTGCAAGAAATTTCCATACAACTCCAAAAACTTGATAGCTTTGTTCTAAGTGTTCTTAGTTGTTGTTGTTAATATACTTTGTGCAAGATTGTTAGAATAGTTTATCTGTTCTTTTCCGCAACAGTCTTAAGTTTTCTGTGTGTAATTCTTGTTGAAAGATTTTCAATAATAGAGTTAAAATTGTGAAAATTTTGAGTATTGTATTCAACCCCCCCTTCTACAATACTTGTTATAGCCATCTGGGACTAACAGGTACCACGTATTTGGTCCGGTTTTCGGTATTTCGGTATTCGGTACCAGGATTTTCCCGAAAATACCGAAACCGAACTGGAATTTTAAAAGTTATTGTTTTTTTTTAAAATTTAAGTATGCATATCATCTCCTAAATAAACTAAACTTATTTTTTGCTATCGAGATATATATCATCTTCTAAACCAACCAAACCTTCTCCATAAACCCAAAAAATCGACCCCCGTACATAACCATCAAAAAATCGGTACCCTTACAAACACATCAAAAACTCAACAAATTTGGGATTCGGGAATTGTTTTGAAACACATTTGAAACATTACGAAGATATTTTGGTTTGCGGTTGGTTTTGATACACATTTGATACATTTTCATATTTTCGGTCCTAAGTAGTCCTAACACCGATTTTCCAGTCCCGAAACCGAAACCGAACCGGTACATACGGTTCGGTTTTCGATACCACTTTTTAGTCCAAATTTTTTTGGTACCAACCGATTTGGTCCTGGTTCGGTACCGATCCTGATCTCATCCCTAGTGTTGCGCATGTTACGAATTTATGTACATTTTCTCCCAATAAAACTTTAAAAACAAAACACAAGGGAGTAAAGTGCAAAAGAATGAATAATAAAAGGACTTATCAAGAAACTACATGGAAGAAAACAAATATTTTGCTTTCATAATAATCATTAAAAACAATCTAACATTAGCTTCGGTCCAAACTTCTTCCATCATGTCTTTTTCTCGAAAAAAATACAAATTTTTTTCTTTATTATTTGTGAATGTTAAAATCAATTTGTATGCAACTCGATTAATCTAAGGGTCTTATAAAATAGTTAAATGACTAAATAATATTTAAAATGGGAAACTAATTAAAATGCCCCAAGTTGATCAACAAATTACTGAAATGCCCAAAATCTCTTCAATTTCACGAAATACCCAAAATATCCGTGAAAGGGTGCGTGATCACATGCTCCTTTTGTGAATTGGATTTTTGTCCGTAAAATTCATTATTGATCCGTGAAAATGATTTTTTTCCGTGAATTGGTCATTTTTTTCCGTGAGACTCACTTTTATGTAATAAAATCCGTGAATTGGAGATGAGTTAATGATATATTGGTTAGTTAATAAAATCCGTGAAAAGCATTGGAGATGAGTTAATAATTCACGGAAAAAAATTCAATCATTCACGGACCTATAATCAATTTCACGGACAAAAATCCAATTCACAAAAGGAGTCCGTGATCACGCACCTTTCACGGATTATTTTGGGTATTTTCGTGAAACTAGAGAGATTTTAGGCATTTTAGTAAGTCAACGGTCAAACTTGGGGCATTTTAATTAATTTCTCATTTAAAGTAAATTTGAGCAGGAGTAAATGTGAGATTCCATATCGATCGGAAGGGAAAACAAATATCATCTTACAAGGGGTTGGATACATTTTTATTAGATGCATTTTAAAACCGTAAGTTCATCTATCCAAACGTGGATAAAACGAACAATACATGTATGATTGGCCTGATATGTTACATTAAATTAAAATAATAAAATTATTGGAAAAATGTAAAATTAATATTTTGTATAAATTATTATTTGTAAAAAATTACAAAGTTATATTACTACATACTTAAAAGGTATGTTATAACAGTCCAAAATAGAATTTGTTACGTTTATTTTATAACGATTACATTATTGGTCCCATCTTAATTTGATTATCAAGAAAAAAAAACTTATATTTATATTTTGTCGCATAAAAGACATAAAATATTAAACGGTGTAAACAAATAATACCTAAAGTCTTGTTCACTAAGGTGGCGTTTGGTTCGCAGAATGTTTTTGGATGGAATGTAATCTGTCAAAAGAATTTGACTTTGAAGGAATTGGAATGGAATGTTGTCAGGTTTGACCAGCTGTTTGGTTCACAGAATTGGAATGAAATTTGTTAAAGGAATTGGAATCTGTCTGTTTGGTTCACAGAATGTAGCTTTGGAATTGGAATGAAATTTTGGTAAATGACCAAAATACCCTTTTGATAATTTTAATTGTTTTTTTTTTCAAAAAAAAACGTTTTAATAAATAGTTATTATATACTTTATTTATATACTAAAAATGTAACAATACTCTACACACTGAATTGCAAAACAGGAGTGGAGAAAAGAGTTTATTGGCTTTATTTGACAGAATCATAAAATGAACACTGAATTGCAAGAAACCAACATTGAATTGCAGCCAAATTACCTCTCAATAGCAGAACCCAGATACAAAAAACTCAAAATACGAAAGATTAAAGAGAAGCATAAGGAGAAACAAGTAATAACAACAACACAACTGCCCACTAAATATGTAAATCGCTGGTTAAAAGAGATGTTTCAAACTGAGTTTGCAGGAAACAGTCAATGTTTCAAACTGATGCAAGAATCCATGGAACACAGTCGATGTTTCAAACTGAGTTTGCAGAAAACGATTGGGCTCGATGACAAGAAGAAAAGGAGGAGAGAATGAACCTGTCGATGTTGCTGTCGATCGATGGTGAAGAAAACGACTGTTGCCGTCGATGGAGAAGAAAACGATTGGGCTCGATAGAGAAGAAAACGATTTGGGGTCGATGGAATGGGAGTGTCGGTTGCAGGTATATCAATTAGGGCAAGGGTATTATTGGAATGTCAAGAATGGAAAATAAGGAATTCAATGGAAAATTTTGAGATTCCAAGCTACAAAAGATTGAACCAAACACTGGAATGGAATCTGGTCAATGGAATGTCACATTCCAATTCCACCAGATTCCATCACTTTCCAGTGAACCAAACGCCACCTAAGGGGTTGTTTGTTTACCTCTTAGGCATTGTTTGGCAAAAAAAAAGCTAGCTTTTTTTCTCGGTACATGTTTGGATGACCATAAGCTAGCTTTTTGAAACGCTACTTGGAGTAGCTTTTCACTAGCTTTTTGTGAATATTTCAATATTACCCTTATTAATATCAATTATTATTTATTAACTATTATTATGAATAAATATTATTTTATTTTATTTTATTATAATTAATTAATATTAACTGAAAATTATTAAATTAAATTTTAATTACTTATTATTAATTTTTATTTATTTAGAATTATTGTTACTTATATAAATTATTTTTATTTATTTTTAAATAACAATAAATATATTTTAATTGTCAATTACTATAAATCTTGTCAATTATTTTATGATTTTTTTTATATTGTATATAACGGTTATTTAAAATCATAAATTAATATATATTTCTTCTAAAGTATGTTTTAACAAATTCAAATTTTATAGTATATATGTAGTAATAAATTTTAAATACATATAATTAACATGTTATGTTATTTAATTTTTGTTACTACATTGGTTGTATTAATTAACATATTATATTTGTAGTAACCGTGTCCAAAGTGGAAGAGTTTAAAGTCTTGCGCAAGTGTTTTTAATTATAGAAGTTGAGGGGCCATTTGTTAAATTTGGGTCAAGGTATAAAGTGGGCACTAAACCCTAGGAGAGAACATTCTTATACTGATTTGATTGTAGTTGGCGGCTATTGAAGAGAAAAGAGGAGAGAAAGGGGTTTTAGATATTCTTGGCATTTGAAGAAGTGAGGCACCAATCCGTGGATTCAGAAGAGAAGGTGGTGTTGGATTTCGCTCTCTGCTAGTAAATTCGACCAGGTAATCCTTCTTGCAACTCTCTGCTGTTTCGGTGGTTGATTAATTGTTGATTTGGGAGTTTTTGTGAGAAAGTGTATTGTGGTCTTGAAAGAAGGATTAGGCCATCTAATGGTGTTTGGATAACAAGAAGTTGATAAGAATTGGTCATGTATTGTTCATGTTACCTTTTATCGCTTTATCGTGTTAATTGGGGGATTTTAGTGAGATTACAGCCCCTAAACTCGTCCAGCACCGTCCGGTAAACCTCATCATATGAATGTTTCCGGGTAAGCGTCCGATAATTGGATGTTTGTGCCCGGATAGGAGTTGTCCGGATAGGAGTTGCCCGGATAGGATGTTGTCCGGATAGGATGTGTTGTCCGGAAAGGGGTGTTGTCCGGACAGGGTATTGTCCGGAAAGTGTGTGTGTCCGGATAGTTGAGCAGTCAGCTTATGCGTTTTTATCCTTCGACCAGGTAGACCATTTGGAAGTGCGGGTCAGTGTAAGAGAGGATCGTAAGCGTAACAGGTGAGTTTTTCTAACCAAAGCTTGATGGTACTGGTTCATTTACTCGTACATGTGTGTTTACTTAATGTATGTGCATATATATTACTTATGCATGGTGTGAGCTATATGGGGGGTGTGTCCCATACGATATAGTGTGATGCTTATGGGGGGTGTGTCCCATATGTTATGGTATGATGATCATTTTTTTGGGGGGGGGGGGGGGGGGTGTCCCATATGTCACAGTGCGATGTTTATGGGGGGTGTGTCCCATATATTATTTGCCAAACCTTACATTGATTTATGTTTCGCAATTTCTTAAATGATAAATGTGGTGTGGCTATAACTGAGGGATCTCACTAGACCTTGTGGTCTAACCCTCGCATTTTCAATACTGAAACCCTTTTCAGGTAAGCAGGTTAAGGGCAGTTCCTCTAGTGGTAAAGAGAAGGCGTGAGAGCGGGCGTGGCTTGGCATTAGTGGACTTCCTTACTTTTTGTTGTTAGAAACTCTCAGTTGTAATTAGGGTTGTTCTGCAAACCCAAGTTTTTGAATTTTGATGGTGTGAACCTTGGGCCAAGTTTTGGCGATTTAATATTATATATATGACTTGTTTTAGCATGTTTTGGAGTGGGTTGTTACAGTTGGTATCAGAGCCGTAGTTTAAGGGATTTAGGTGACCGGATGGGCCTAAACTTAAACTGTAGAGTACAACTGAGAAATAGGAAGGCCTAGGGAGACCTCACTGGGATGCGTACATAATATGGTGGTGAAAACTATCATGTAAGGTGAGTTCGGGGTTACACCTGGCCAGTGTAATTGTGAATTTACAGGTACATGAAGGTGATCACTCTTGCCTTGTTATTTTGGGGCGGTTGTTAATCTATATTTTGTGTAATGTAACAGTAGTCGAGAATGTCAGAACAAAGCTTGAGGAGTAGGTCTGTACCGTTGGTGGAAACTGTGCCTACAGCGGGGGAAATCCGCGTGGAGGAGATTCAGGAGGATGGATCGGTGAGTCCTCCGAGACAACCGGCTACCCGCGGGAGAGGCGGAGGCCGTGGGAGGGGTCGGGGAAAAGCACCCCGACGAGCTGCCACCCAGACTAGGGGAACTGGGATGGTGACCAGAGGTAAGAAGAAAGCGCCAACCGTCCGTCGGGCTAAGAGTGCGGAAGCGCCGAAGGTGCGCAAGCCGACCCAATCTGAGAGTACCGCTTCAGAGAAAGAGAGTCCGAGTCTGGACCGTAACCAGGCTTTTGTGACGGAAGAAAAGTTTACTGCTGAAATGGGTAAACTGCAAGAAACTTTGCAGGCATTGCTGAAGCATCGTACTGGGTCGACATCGAAAGGGCGGACTGAAAGTGTGAAAGAGACTGAGACTGAAACATCCAAATTACCTACAATTGAGGTGGGAAGTCACTCTCACGTGACCCCATTTGTGGCAAGAGAGTCAAAGTCTGTTAAGGGGTGTACCTTTAAAACCTTTGTGTCTTGCAAGCCTCCATCCTTCAGTGGAGAACGTAACCCGGTTTTGGCAATGAGGTGGGTTCGAGAGATGGAGCTGGCGTTTGACACAAGTAAGTGTACTGAAGGAGATAAAATGTTGTTTGCCATGTCAATGCTGAAGGCAGATGCCATCTTTTGGTGGGATGTGGAAACAGGAGGTAAAGGTTCGGAAGTGGCAAAGACAACGTCATGGGAAACGTTCACTAGAAGGTTTACAGCCCAATTCTGCTCGTTGGCAGCACGAAAGAAATTGGAAGAAGAGTTTATGGGGCTTGAGCAGGGGTCGATGACCGTGCAAGAATACACTTCAAAGTTTATTGAGAAGGCACGTTTCGCTGAAGTGTATGTGCCTACTGAGGAAAGGCGGGTTGAAAGGTATGTCTGGGGTCTGAAGAGCAGTATAAGAGAGTTGGTGCAGAATCGTGGCCCCGCGACATTTCAAGCGGCGGTCGATGTGGCAGAGTTAACTGAGAAGGAAAAGAACCTACAGTTTTCGGAAAGGAATGTGGATAAGAGGAGGTGGGATGGACCCGTTCGGGATGTGAAGAGATCTAAGACCTCTAGACCCGAGTTGCGGGGAGGACCGAGGTTCAATGACAGACCGTGTGGGAAGTGTAACAAAGTGCACCGTGGAGATTGCTTTGAACCTGATGGTTGTTATAAGTGTGGAAAACTGGGGCACATGGCGCGGGAATGTTCTAGCCCGAGAACGTGTTATCAGTGTGGCTTTCCAGATCATATCAAACCTGATTGCCCACAGTTGAGGAAGGGATCTTCTGGTGGTTCTGGAGGGGGTCGAGAAGGAAGAGGTGGAGAAAGGAAAGTGGAACCGGGCCGAGTGAGGGCTAGAGCTTTTCACATGTCAGCGGAAGAGGCAGTTGATGAGCCTGACGTGGTATCAGGTACATTTCTTGTTAATTCGAAGCTTGCTAAAGTGTTGTTTGATTCGGGTGCAAACCGTTCGTTTGTATCGCCGATCTTTGTTCAGTGTCTGTCTGTGACGCCTAAGCGGTTAGAGTGTGGTATTGAGGTTGAGATTGCAGACGATAGTTGTGTCTTGGTGAGGGAGGTGTATGAAGGGTGTAGTATAGAAGTAGAGGGTCATACTTTTCCCTTGCGTCTATACCCGATGGGTATGGGAGAGTTTTATATTGTGGTGGGGATGGATTGGTTGGCTAGTAATGATGCTAGCATTGTGTGCAATAAGAAGATGATTCGTATCGCATTGCCGGATAAGTCCGAGGTAGTGATCTATGGGGATAGGCGTGAACGTAAGTCTTGCCTTATCACGGTGATGAAGGCGAGGCATTGTCTAGAGAAGGGGTGTCAAGGTTTCCTAGCGTATGTATTAGACGCCAAGAAGGAGAAGAAGGGATTGGAAGACGTCCCGGTAGTAAGCGAGTTTCCGGAGGTTTTTCCTGATGACCTGACGGGTTTACCCCCGGATCGCCAGGTCGAGTTTAGAATTGATTTGATGCCCGACGCGGCACCGATAGCGTGTGCGCCGTATCGGTTAGCACCGGAAGAAATGAAGGAAATGATGACTCAGTTGCAAGAGTTGTTGGATAAGGGGTTCATACGCCCTAGTTCGTCACCCTGGGGAGCGCCGGTACTGTTTGTCAAGAAGAAAGACGGATCGATGCGAATGTGCATTGATTATTGCGAGCTCAACAAGGTAACGATCAAGAATAAGTATCCGCTCCATAGGATCGATGATTTGTTTGATCAATTGCAAGGGGAGAAATTCTTCTCGAAAATAGACTTGAGGTCTGGCTATCATCAGTTGAAAGTGAGGGAGGAGGATGTGCCGAAGACGGCTTTTCGTACGAGGTACGAGCATTTCGAGTTCTTAGTCATGCCCTTTGGGTTGACTAATGCTCCGGCGGTATTCATGGATCTGATGAATCGAGTGTGCAGCGCCCTATTAGACAAGTGCGTGATCGTGTTCATCGACGACATCCTCATTTATTCCAAATCTCGGAGTGAACACGAGGAGCACCTTCGCCTGGTGCTAGATTTGTTGCGGCGAGAGAAGTTGTTTGCAAAATTCTCAAAGTGCGAGTTTTGGCTCAAAGAAGTTCAATTCTTAGGACACGTAGTGTCGGAAGATGGTGTCAAGGTAGACCCGGCCAAGGTGGAGGCCATTAGAGGGTGGGAAACCCCGAGATCGCCATCCGAGGTGAGAAGTTTTCTTGGTTTAGCAGGCTACTACCGGAAGTTCATTCAGGACTTTTCTCGGATAGCTACGCCGTTGACTGCTTTAACCAAGAAGAATGCTAAGTTTGAATGGACAAAGGTCCAGGAGGAAGCATTCAGCAAATTGAAAGTCAAGTTGAGTAGTGCTCCGGTGCTATCCTTGCCTATTGGAACCGAGGGATTTGTAATCTACAGTGATGCGTCCAAGTTGGGACTAGGGTGCGTTCTGATGCAAGATGGAAGGGTGATCGCCTATGCATCCCGTCAGTTGAAAGAGCACGAGAAGAATTATCCTACGCATGATATGGAGTTAGCGACGGTGGTTTTCGCGCTAAAGATTTGGAGACACTCCCTGTACGGGGTTAAGTGTCAGATTTATTCTGACCATAAGAGTCTCCAGCATTTGTTTAATCAGAAGGAGCTGAATATGAGACAACGTCGTTGGGTGGAATTGTTGAGTGATTATGATTGCGAGATCCTTTACCATCCAGGTAAAGCGAACGTCGTGGCCGACGCCGTGAGTCGGAAAGAAAGGAGAGAAACAACGAAAGTGGTGGCCTTTCGAGTAGAAGTAGTTCCTAACCTACTGGACGAGATCAAGAAGTTTCAAGAAGAAGCTCTAGTGGAGGGAAAGTGGAAAGGTGAGAGGATCGTCGGCTATGTGACATCCTTAAAGTGTAGCAAGAGTGGGGTGAAGTGTGTTGAGGACCGGGTGTGGGTTCCAAAGTTGGGAGGTTTGCGTGATCGAATATTGGTTGAAGCGCATAAGTCACGATATTCGGTCCACCCGGGGACGAATAAGATGTACCGAGACCTGAGGCAACTATATTGGTGGTCGGGGTTGAAGAAAGATGTCGCGTACTTTGTGGAGCGATGTGTGACCTGTTTGAAGGTCAAGGCAGAACACCAAAGGTCGTATGGAGAAATGCAGCCCTTAGAGATACCAGTGTGGAAGTGAGACTGTATTACCATGGACTTTGTAACAAAGTTGCCGAGGACCCCGAAGGGGCATGATGCTATATGGGTGATAGTTGACCGTCTCACCAAGTCGGCTCACTTTCTACCCATTCGGGAGGGCGACTCGTTAGAGGAGTTGGCTAGGTTGTATGTCAATGAGGTAGTGACGAGTCATGGAGTGCCGTCGACCATTGTCTCCGATCGTGATAGTCGTTTCACGTCGTCGTTTTGGAGGAGTCTGCAAAGGGAGTTAGGCACGCGGCTCTGTTTGAGCACCGCCTACCACCCCCAGACGGATGGACAAAGCGAGAGGACTATCCAGACCTTGGAGGATATGTTGCGTGCATGTGTGATAGATTTCAAGGGTTCGTGGGAATCCCACCTACCGTTGATTGAGTTCTCGTATAACAACACCTATCACGCCAGTCTTCAAGCGGCTCCGTTTGAAGCGTTGTATGGGCGTAAATGTAGAACGTCGTTGTGTTGGAATGATGTAATACCCCGGGTAAATTCGTTAGTTAAATGTTAGTTCCGTTAAATTTTGTTAACTTTAAAATGTGAAGTTAAAGGTAAGTTTGGATAGATTTATGAGTAAAGGGTGTAATTGGTCATTTATGATAACTTAAGGACTAAGGTGGTAAATTGGATTAGATATTACCCTGAATGGAATTAGATATTTTCATAAAATCAGTATTATCCAGAAATTCAAAGTGAGTGTGTGTGTGTACTTGGAGAAGAAAAGAAGAAGAAAGAAGGTTTTGGAACTAGGGATTCAATTTGGTGCAATTGGAAGTAATTTCAGGTATGTTTCCTTTGCAAATCTTGTGTGTAATTGCTATTAGGTAGTTTCTATCGGAGTAGAATAAACGATTTCACATATGAGAATGATTCAGTCGATTTCTGGGCTGAAAGTATGCAAACCGACAGAGTTTTCCGGACACCATTAATGTGTCCGGATGGGTTGGTTGGTAGTGTCCGGGTAATTAACTGGTGGTGTTCGGATGGTGTTCTAAGATGTCCGGACGAGTCAACTATCCGGGTAAGTCTCTCTTTTCTATAGTTTCCGGATGAGTTAAGATATCGGATGCTGTCCGGATTACTTTGGTGTCCGGATGACGTCCGGATTGTATAGGTTGTCCGGAAAAGTCATGTTGTCTGGAAAAGTCATGCTGTCCGGAAAAGTAGTGTTGTCCGGATACTTTAGCTGTTTGACCAATTTTGTGATTTCGGATACTTTTGAGTGTCCGGATATAGTTTCCAAAAGCATTTTGAGTTAAGTTGTTCCAAAAGCATTTTGAGTTAAGTTGTTCCAAAAGCATTTTGAGTTGAGTGTCCGCAAGGGCGTTGCCCCTTGACCCCATCCGCTAACCGGGTAGCTGAACCCCCGTGTTAAGTCGTCGTAGGGGAACATTTGAGGATAAGAGTTTAATAAGTTATTCGGGATTCTCAGCCTGTTTGTGTTCTATTTGGTAAAGTGGTATATGTATTTGACTTGTACAGATACTGTGAAATTGAAGTGAAGCTGAATTGTTTTGAGAAAAGCTTGGAGAACGTTTTGATAAGACAAACAGGTGAGTTTTACTTGAAAATGTTTTTAAACTGGAATACATATATGTGTGTATAGAATATGTGATAAATGATGTGTTTGTATGCTTATGTTGGAAATATAATATGTGAAGATTGTATTATATTTGCATAAGTATTATACGAGAGTATATCGGCCGGGATTAGGACCGATGATGTTGGCCGTAGTAGTTGTACGGTGGTGTTGGCCGTAGAAGTTGTACGGTGGAGATAATTTATTAGTTGACTTGCAACCAACTAATATGGCCATGTGAATGAGAAGGGAAAGTACATGAAGAGTGAGTTCAAATTGATAATTGTGATTGTGTTATGTGAATGTAATTTATGTAAATGGAGTTTATATAAATGATTTCAAATTGACAGGGATTTTCTCACTTAGACCACTAGGTCTAACCCTCATTTTGTTTTAAAATATGTATTCCAGGTCATGGAGCAAGTAAGGATCAATGATAAGATAATCTGTGATTAGCTTTTTGGGAAGACTTGTGTTATGAAGATCATGAAGTGTTTTTGTACTTGTGACTTTGTTATTAGTCATAATGTAAATTAGTTAGTCGAAAAAGTTTGTACTGAATTACTTATTATGTTTAGCAAGACTATGGGACATTATATGAAATATGATGTATCTTTTGATGAAATTATGTTATGAAATGTATGTTATTTGTATATATGGAATATGGGTTGTTACAAATGAAGTGGGAGAAAAGCAGTTGACAGGACCGGAAATCGTGCAATTAACTGCCGATAAGATCGGTGTGATCAGGGAAAGATTGAAGGTGGCTCAGGATTGTCAAAGAGCGTACGCGAATAAAAGAAGAAAACCTATTGCATTCGCGGTAGGGGATAAGGTTATGCTCAAGGTATCACCGTGGAAGGGAGTTGTCCGATTTGGAAAAAGGGGGAAGCTAAAACCTATATACGTTGGGCCTTTCGCCATCACCAAGCGTGTGGGAGAGGTGGTGTATATGTTGGAATTGCCGGAAGCGTTGAGCAGAATTCACTCGACGTTTCATGTGTCAAACCTGAAGAAGTGTTTGGCTGAGTCGGATGTGGCTATTCCGCTAGGAGATATCAGTGTCGACGAGAAATTGAGGTACGAAGAAGAACCAATAGAGATTGTGGAAAGTAAGATCCGGAAATCAAGGAATAGGGAGGTCCGTCTGGTTAAAGTCCAGTGGAGATATCATAAAGGAAGGGAGGCTACGTGGGAACTGGAATCAGATATGATGTCCAGGTACCCTCATCTTTTCGAGGATGGAATTCCGGGGACGGAATTCTTTTGAGGGGGGAGTGTTGTAGTAACCGTGTCCAAAGTGGAAGAGTTTAAAGTCTTGCGCAAGTGTTTTTAATTATGGAAGTTGAGGTGCCATTTGTTAAATTTAGGTCAAGGTATAAAGTGGGCACTAAACCCTAGGAGAGAACATTCTTATACTGATTTGATTGTAGTTGGCAGCTAGTGAAGAGAAAAGAGGAGAGAAAGGGGTTTTAGATATTCTTGGCATTTGAAGAAGTGAGGCACCAATCCGTGGATTCAGAAGAGAAGGTGGTGTTGGATTTCGCTCTCTGCTAGTAAATTCGACCAGGTAATCCTTCTTGCAACTCTCTGCTGTTTCGATGGTTGATTAATTGTTGATTTGGGAGTTTTTGTGAGAAAGTGTATTGTGGTCTTGAAAGAAAGATTAGGCCATCTAATGGTGTTTGGATAGCAAGAAGTTGATAAGAATTGGTCATGTATTGTTCATGTTACCTTTTATCGCTTTATCGTGTTAATTGGGGGATTTTAGTGAGATTACAGCCCCTAAACTCGTCCAGCGCCGTCCGGTAAACCTCATCATATGAATGTTTCCGGGTAAGCGTCCGATAATTGGATGTTTGTGCCCGGATAGGAGTTGTCCGGATAGGAGTTGCCCGGATAGGATGTTGTCCGGATAGGATGTGTTGTCCGGAAAGGGGTGTTGTCCGGACAGGGTATTGTCCGGAAAGTGTGTGTGTCCGGATAGTTGAGCAGTCAGCTTATGCGTTTTTATCCTTCGACCAGGTAGACCATTTGGAAGTGCGGGTCAGTGTAAGAGAGGATCGTAAGCGTAACAGGTGAGTTTTTCTAACCAAAGCTTGATGGTACTTGTTCATTTACTCGTACATGTGTGTTTACTTAATGTATGTGCATATATATTACTTATGCATGGTGTGAGCTATATGGGGGGTGTGTCCCATACGATATAGTGTGATGCTTATTGGGGGGGGGGGGGGGTGTCCCATATGTTATGGTATGATGATGATTTTGGGGGGTGTGTCCCATATGTCACAGTGCGATGTTTATGGGGGGGG